>JAJOZX010000917.1:607500-662500 GCA_023014485.1 Bathynomus jamesi
CAGGTTCTTCAAAGGAAATCCCAGGACATTCGAAGCACTGAGCGCAGCGAATGATCGCGAAATTGCACTGCCTGGAATCGCTATGTAATTTTGCGAAGGGAGGACATTCTGAGCATGTTGTGTGTTTGTGAAATAGACTCTCTCTCTCTCTCTCTCTCTCTCTCTCTCTCTCTCTCTCTCTCTCTCTCTCTCTCTCTCTCTCTGTATATATATATATATTTCTTCGTAAATAAAACTAAGAACAAAAATGTAATTTCTGACTTGGAAATACGGTGCACAATAGTTTCGGTCCAACGCAAGTCGGCCAACTGAGCCCATTTAGACTGCAATTAATGCCCGGGTAGGGTAGAATTAATGCCCGTTTAAGGTATTCAGGCACAGTCAGGTTAGATTAGGTTAGAGCCCCTCTGAACTGGTCAAAAAACTAGAACGAGTTGGGTATTGGGCCGAAGATTGATCTGTGGCGGAATACACAAATACCCAAAAATAGCGATCGGAGCAGCGCCGTTCACGAACTTTTCGAGTTTGCGCTACTTTGTCAATGCCCAGATATTGTTTCAAACACTGGTTGGCCACTCATTGGTATGGTTTTATCCGATAATCAACGTTAGCAAAACATAAAAAATTAATAAACCTTTGAAATCAAATAATTAAAGTATGTCAGAGCAACGAATTGAAATAACTGGACTCGCAGGTGTATATATATATATATGTGGGTGTTTGTGTGTGTGTGTGTGTGTGTGTGTGTGTGTGTGTGTCTGCGTGTAACAAAAGTTTCTCAGGGGACCATTCTGAGTTGTAAAATATATATATATATATATATATATATATTATATATATATATATATATATATATTATATATATATATATTACAGAAAAACGACACTTAATGGCAAAATTAAAATCTAACATTTAAAAACATGAACATCAACTTTATCACAGAATTGAAAAGATCTAATCTTACCTGTCATTTATAGACATAACAGGTGATCTTAGATAATTTTTAATTCTGTAATAAAATTGATGTTTCTGTTTTTAAAAATTACATTTTAAAATTTGTGATTATGTCTCGTTTTTCTGTAATATTTTGTGATCCAATTTCTTTTTATCCTCTTTAATTGCTATTTTAATTTAATTATATTATCCTTAACTTAACTTAAGTTATCTTTAACTTAACTTAACTTAAGTTATCCTTAACTTAATTTAACTTTTAGCTACTGATACTCCCGTTTCCGAAACTGTCTACACAGTATAGATTCCACTAGCACCGACTCCAAAATAAATGCTCATATTCGCCTGTGTTCTCCTTTTTATGTCGAAATTGAGGTTTCCCATAGGAAAAGGCCGATTTCTGATTATATACAGCATACCTATATATATATATATATATATATATATATATATATATATATACACACAGTGTGTGTGTGTGTGTGTGTGTGTGTGTGTGTAATCTATTATCAGATTATAAAATAATATCATACAGTATGACGCTCAATTACAGAAACGTATTGAAAATATTTAAGCTTATTATTATAGGAATTAATCGGCTTCTGAAGTCGTTCATTTACGTTGTCATTTTTTACATTATTATTTAAGAGTTACATTAATTAATTATATTTCTGAAGCTTGGAGAAATAATATAAGTGGGGTGCACATATGTGTGCGTGCGCGCGCGTGTGTGTGTGGGTGGGTGGGTGGGGAGAGGGGTGTACTCAGCAGTGTAGATGAAAATACACAAGTCTGATTTCATGTTATAGGGTTATGAACCTTCTGACGTCCGTACCTTACTGTTAACCTTTAACATTTTAGTTAATTTTTACTTTTTTCACAGAAATTCCTTTTCACCTCCAAAAATACAACTGCTTTTAAGATCATCTTACACCATCTGCGATCAATTTAGCAATGTGAAATACACAATGTTTAATGGGGGTCTTCTGCGATCAGTGATTTTGAATTTATTTGGTGCGTACAATTTTCAAACAGTATTTATATATTTAAATATATTAGTTAAAATCATGAATTACATACAAAGTACTTAAGGTACGTTCTAAAAGCATTTTTGTCTAATAATTATTATTTCTCCTAATTATAATTAGGAGAAACAGACAGGCTCTCCCCCCCCCCCCCCCCCAAAGAAAAGTCTGTAAAGGAGCCTAATAAAATATAATTAATTATAAATTGAAATTTTTATACTTGCTGTTAACCTATAATACTTAAAGTTTATTTGTTTCGCTTATCATTATACGTTACAGAGTTAGTGAAGTTTCATAACCAGAAATATTGTTCATTTTCACTGTACGTAGTATGTACAGGGTGTCCATAAATTATTCACCCCATTATAAGCCTTAATAAATTCGTTGTTATAGGAGCTATCTTAAAACGGTATATATATATATATATATATATATGTAATCATTCAGGCCAGCGAAAGCGACCCATTGCTCTATTTCCTGGATTTTATTATTACCATTATTATCGGGGTTCGAACCCGCGAACTCAGTATCTTTACTTCGCTTATAGGGAAACGGTATTACCCATTGAGCTACGGACGCTAGCCATTTAGTGGGAGTAAATACCTTGGTTTTGCTTCCGCCCGAATTGTTCATTATGATCGAAGGTCAAGTTTGTCACTCCACCTTTGACTAGAGTTTAATGTGGAATCCGAACCACGCCCCACCACGGGGGATCAGAAATTACAAAGTCCTCTCCCGGACTCGATCTTACGACCTCCCAATCAGCAGTCCAGTGTCTTAACCCTGGATACCCATTTATCGGCCAACCAATTTTTATTGCGTGGTAGGTAATGCCTCTTATTTTTCAGTTCGTAAATACAATAAGAGGCATTACTTTCGTACCGACTCTGTGTGTATATATACATATACACAGAGTAGCCCAAATGTAGGTATATAGTTTGATATATTGATTTTTTAAATTAATTTTCCTTTCAGGGTAGATAATAATGAACACCTGCGTGATATCAACCTATGAAACTGCATACCTACTTTTGGGCTACCCTGTGTATATATACAGGGTGGCGCAAAAGTCGCGCATCATAGGAATTTTCAAATGTTGGCGATATTATTTTTTTCTTTTAGGTAGGGGATGGCTGCGAAATTAATAATAGACGAGAGGGTGAGCTTGGTTTGAATGTATGGAATACCGGGTACAACAAATCGATGAATCGGTACACAATTTAAATTCTGTATATATATATATATACACACACACACATATATATATATATATTATATATATATATATATAATACCAAAAGTTATTTTTTTCTGTAATAAATTTCAAATGTTGCTTTTCTCACTTTCGCAGTTTAAAGTTTCGGTAAAAAGTTCGACTAAAAACATAAAAAGTTACTAATCAGAAATTTGTTCTTTTTTATTTTAATCTTGTCAACATAAAAAATAAATAGTCAAAGCAAAAGAAAATTACTAATTGGTATTTTTTGGTTTTATAGAAATTTTATGTTGGTTGGCCAACTTATATATATATATATATATACATTCAACTGCAAAGAACACGCAGTATAAATAACGTAAAGAACGACGCTTGTATAGGAGATATTCCGCGCAAGACGAGAGAGAGAAAACGGAACAAATGAAAAAATGAGGTAACCACCTGGGAATCGAACCCGGGATCTTCCGATTGCCGGTCAGACGCGATACCATTACACCATGGACCTCACTCTTCCAAATGCCGTAATTCTTCTACATACTCGCAGAAACCAATGCCCCAAGGGGCACCTCCCGCATGCCGTAACATTATATACATTCAACTGCAAAGAACACGCAGTATAAATAACGTAAAGAACGACGCTTGTATAGGATATTCCGCGCAAGACGAGAGAGAGAAAACGGAACAAATGAAAAAATGAGGTAACCACCTGGGAATCGAACCCGGGATCTTCCGATTGCCGGTCAGACGCGATACCATTACACCATGGACCTCACTCTTCCAAATGCCGTAATTCTTCTACATACTCGCAGAAACCAATGCCCCAAGGGGGCACCTCCCGCATGCCGTAACATTATATACATTCAACTGCAAAGAACACGCAGTATAAATAACGTAAAGAACGACGCTTGTATAGGAGATATTCCGCGCAAGACGAGAGAGAGAAAACGGAACAAATGAAAAAATGAGGTAACCACCTGGGAATCGAACCCGGGATCTTCCGATTGCCGGTCAGACGCGATACCATTACACCATGGACCTCACTCTTCCAAATGCCGTAATTCTTCTACATACTCGCAGAAACCAATGCCCCAAGGGGGCACCTCCCGCATGCCGTAACATTATATACATTCAACTGCAAAGAACACGCAGTATAAATAACGTAAAGAACGACGCTTGTATAGGAGATATTCCGCGCAAGACGAGAGAGAGAAAACGGAACAAATGAAAAATGAGGTAACCACCTGGGAATCGAACCCGGGATCTTCTGATTGCCGGTCAGACGCGATACCATTACACCATGGACCTCACTCTTCCAAATGCCGTAATTCTACTACATACTCGCAGAAACCTCATTTTTTCATTTGTTCCGTTTTCTCTCTCTCGTCTTGCGCGGAATATCTCCTATACAAGCGTCGTTCTTTACGTTATTTATACTGCGTGTTCTTTGCAGTTGAATGTATATAATGTTACGGCATGCGGGAGGTGCCCCCTGGGGGCATTGGTTTCTGCGAGTATGTAGAAGAATTACGGCATTTGGAAGAGTGAGGTCCATGGTGTAATGGTATCGCGTCTGACCGGCAATCGGAAGATCCCGGGTTCGATTCCCAGGTGGTTACCTCATTTTTTCATTTGTTCCGTTTTCTCTCTCTCGTCTTGCGCGGAATATCTCCTATACAAGCGTCGTTCTTTACGTTATTTATACTGCGTGTTCTTTGCAGTTGAATGTATATAATGTTACGGCATGCGGGAGGTGCCCCCTTGGGGCATTGGTTTCTGCGAGTATGTAGAAGAATTACGGCATTTGGAAGAGTGAGGTCCATGGTGTAATGGTATCGCGTCTGACCGGCAATCGGAAGATCCCGGGTTCGATTCCCAGGTGGTTACCTCATTTTTTCATTTGTTCCGTTTTCTCTCTCGTCTTGCGCGGAATATCTCCTATACAAGCGTCGTTCTTTACGATATATATATATATATATATATAACATATACACAGAATTTAAATTCTGTACCGATTCATCGATTTGTTGTACTTGGTATTCCATACGTTAAAAACCAAGCATCCCCTACCTAAAAGAAAAAAATAATATAATCAACACTGAAAATTTCTATGATGCGCAACTTTTGCGCCACCCTGTATATATATATATATATATATATATTTTTTTTTTTATCGCTAAATGCGGTGATTTTATTGACTGTGTTTTTAATGAAACAATTCCCGGCATTTATTCACTGCACCTCTTATAATGATAATCTGATTACGAACACTATATACAGGCAGTCCCCCTTTTGTGCTGTTTCGCTATAGCGCTATTTTTATAGTGATACCCTAATTCGTTTAGTGCTCAGCGTTATTTGCTATAACGTTCTCGGCACCGTACGTTAGGCAACGTTATCGTACGCGATTGCCGCAGAGCATCGGTGCCGCGCAGCCACGCAATGCAATTCAGCCTGTGCTCTTACTTTTAGGGTAATTACCCTATTTTATGGTAATCATTCTTGCGTTAGGGTAGAGTTTAGGGGAGGATATAAATTCTCACTTTTTAGGGTAATCCATTATATGCTTGGTTTTTTTCATTATATGCTTGGTTTTAAAATGAACGCATTTGATTCTGCAAAAACGTTCACTAATACTTTCTAATTTTTACGTTCATCCATTGACAGTATGCATATTAATAATTTTCGCTATTCAATGAAGGTATATGGAAAATTGTTGCTTTTATATCTTTACTCTTAGGTTTAGGGTAATTTAGGGTAATTGAGCTTTCCATCTAGGGCAGTGGTTCCCAAAGTGGGCGCCCCCCCCCCCCTCCCCAACAGTGGGCGTTTGAGAATCTTATTGGGGGGGGTCTAGGAAACTAAAATTGTTATCTTCTATTAATAAATCATTTATCCTGTTATATTATTATCTTTATGAGAGGGCACCAGCAAATAGTGATGGACATAAGGGGGCGTTGGCCTAAAAAAGGTTGGGAACCACTGATCTAAGGTAATATTTTTCGTTGGTGTGGAAGCCTTGAATTTCGCGCCAGTTTGTTTTTGTCGCCATATTGGCTCCTCAAAAATATTTGTGCTCTTTGTTTTGCAATTGATTTTACCCCTTGAAATCAAGCATCATGAGTTAGAAACTAGGCCAAGAAAATTGGCTTGGAAGAGTTAGAACCCGAAGCTATTCAGGAGTTGATCGATTCCAACAGGGAGGAATTGACCAATGAAGACCTTATTGAAATGGAGCAAGAGAGAGCACGTGAGGATGAGAATGATGCTGAAGAAGATGTTCGACCAGCAAAGGCATTAACCAGCAAAAGTTTGGCTGAAGCTTTTAAACATCTTGAAACTTTTCTTGCCTACTTTGATGAAAATGATCTGGACACGAAACGAAGTTCAGTTGTTGCTCGAGTTGTTAACAATGATGTCAACTGTTACAGGCAGCTATACAATGCGAAGAAGAAAGGCAAAGTGCAGTTGTCTTTAGATTCTCCCTTCAGGAACCCTCAAAAACCCGCTTCAACCGCTGCAAAAAGCCCTGAACAAAACTCTTCAACTTCATCAATGTAACCAATCATAGTGTAAGTTCCATACACTATATTTTAGCTATTTATGTAGTGTACACTATTGTTTTGTAACATATTAGCAATAAACAATGCCTAATGTAACCAGTTACATTATATTTTTGTTATTTAATGTCATTTCTAGCACAAAGAGGGGTCCGTAGTAACGAATTAAACCTATTTACATTATTTCTTATGGGAAAATAGTCCCCGCTTATCGCTGTTTCGCTTAACGCTCAAATTTTTCTGGGGCCAATTAAGAGCGCTAAGCGGGGACTGTAGTTGGTAATTAAATAAAAGAAAAACCCCTCTTAACTTTCATGTGTGATCTTTCCCTCAAAAAATGAAACCACAAAAATAAGACTAAAAACATTTCAAATTCTACAAATAAAATAGGAAGGAAAGTCTTCAAAAAATTGCAGTAAGTTTCATTTTAGCTCGAAATGATTTCCATTTTTTTAGCGTCATTGAGTCAATGCAATTCAAACTAACTTGATAATGATATTATGTATATAATAAAATGCTTAAAAAGAGTTCAAAATGCTTAAAAATGCTTCAAAATACGTTCAAAATGCTTAAAAATGCTTCAAAATGCATTCAAAATACGTTCAAAATGCTTTAAAAATGCTTGAAAAGAGCGTTCACAATTAAGCTAAAATGTGGAGTAATTTTTTTTTTTTTTTTAATACGATGACTGCTTAATTCCTGAAGTTAGAATCTTTCAACCTTTCAAGTGTTCCGTGCGATGATTCCTCATTTTACGAAGGTCAAGTTTGTTAACCCCTCTTCTCGAGTTGGCCTGGTGAAGTAGAGAGTTGGTTTCTTGTGCTTTCCACTCGCATAGACAGATACGCCCGGTTCATCTGGAATTGTTCCGCGCCAGGCGTCTAATCTTCTTTTGAAGATATCCATCGTAACACCACTCGGTTCCTTAGTTCCTTGGACAGCTGGTTAAACAGTCTTAGTCCTCTCACAACAAAACTCACATCCTGTATAAAGGAGCAATAATGAAATTATTTATAATGTATCCTACATCGCGATGAGGCGGCGGATCGGCCACCCCCATCCCCACTTAATTGACTTTGGCTAAGGTAGCCCCTAACCCCCTCTTCTTGGGGATATAGTATATTTGGATGTTACACACACACACACACACACACACACATATATATATATATATTTGTGTGTGTGTGTGTGTGTGTGTGTGTGTGTGCCCATCTATTTACCAAATTAAGACCTTCTGGTTCCAACAAATGCGGGTGCGCAAACTATTCTGACTTTTTGATACCTGCCGGGTGGTCCCAATTTTGAAAGAATAATATATATATATATATATATAATATATATATATATATATATATATATATATATATATTAAAGAATAATATATTTATTTATTTATTTATTTATCGTCATGAAAGGCAGACATTGTATAAATTTAATATGTTGATTGTGTGATCAGTTTCGAGTTGACTTCACTAATTCCTAATTTAAGAAATAGAGCACCGGGATTGGAATGAGTTAAATTAGATTACGTTAGGTTAGGTTAGTCTCTATATAAATAAACCACAGAAATCCAAGTTTGGCAGCTATGCGTGTGTATGAGTGTGAGAGGCCAACATCTTATTTGGTGTATTCTCATCCATCTTTAGACGCCAGTAAAGCAAATCCTCGTGGAGTTTTCTTGACGTAACGCATGTACCAACAACTCGCAGTGTGACCATGGGGTTCGAACCCGAGCGCCGGAATGGGGAACGGAGGAAGTCGTTTGTCAGCGCGTCAGAAATCCTTAAGAGCAGATCGTCTTGCAGTCGAGGACGCGAAAGACGACTGAATGAGGAGGCTCTTTCTCTCGTCGTGACCGTCGTCAAAGGAACTCGAAATTTCATCCCATGCACTTATTCCTGTTTGTTTTCTCTCTCTCTCTCTCTCTCTCTCTCTCTCTCTCTCTCTCTCTCTCTCTCTGTTTATTTACAACATGAAAATATCAATTGTTCGTCACTCTGATCCACAGATGTTGATTACAGTGTTTCATAAAAATAAAGAAAATAGGGGTTACCATAAGCACACACACACACACACACACCACACACACACACAAATAAAAACCGTAAGTTTACTATAGAAATAGGCGAATGGCAGGTAAATTTTCAATAAGGAATTTAGCTTCGCAAGATTCCCATAGAAATAATTTCCTTTTAAGCACAAATGTTTATTTATATAAGGAAGACGTTCTTTTTATAATAATGGCTGCTTCTGTTCTTGCACTCACCCTAATCACCCATTTTGTCAGCGGCTCTCAAACTGCCTTCGTAAACATCTTTCATGATAGAATATAAATAGCGCTTTTTCGCCAGACTTCAACCCAAACATTTGACACACTACAGAGCAGTGCATGGAGGGAAAGCACCTTTTTTTTTAAGAGAATGAGAAGACCCTCTCTTGTAGGGTGATGATAGGGTGGTGAGGGGGAAAATGGTGATGAGTCTAAATGCTGATGAGCTGATGAAATATTGATTCGCTACTACACACTGTACTTGGGAAAAGTTTAACGATATTAATGTAAAATTAAAAAGTATGTTATCTCTCTCTCTCTCTCTCTCTCTCTCTCTCTCTCTCTCTCTCTCTCTCTCTCTCTCTCTCTCTCTCTATATATATATATATATATATATATATATATATATATATATATATCAGGCGTGCTCCTGCATGATATTCCATATATATATATATATATATATATATATATATATGGAATATCATGCAGGAAAACGCATGACTTTGCATAATGCAAAAAGCTTCCACCAGTATTAGAACCATGCACCATACCACTTGAGTGTAAGGCGGGGCGCTAACCACCACGCTACAACAAGGTAAAGATTATGACAACCTGGTGGATACTTCGTCTCCAGGGGTGTTTTCTGTACGACCCCCCGCCCCGCACTCAAAGTAATGAGAGAATTTCATTCAAATCTCTGGCGTTATAATGGTTATCAACCCCATACATGGAATGTCATGCATGAGCACGATTTTGTATAATGCACAAGTGCCCCTACTAGGATTCGAACCCAGCATCTCTTGAATAGAAGGCGAGGGCGTTACCACCATTGTGGGTCCCCAGTGTTACATCAAAGATTTGAATGAAATACTATCAGTGTCTCGAGTTCAGAGGGAGTTAGTATGGAAAATATCTTTGGAAGGCAAAAATGTCATGTCTTCCTTTAGGTGCTGAAATATCCACCACCAGGTTGTACTGACTTTTATCTTGTTGTGGCGTGGTGATAAGGCCCTTGCCTTCTACTCAAAAAGCCTAGGTTCGAATCCTGGTGGTTGCATTTTTAATATATATTATATATATATATATATATTATATATATATATATATATTATATATATATATATATTATATATTATATATATACAGGGCCTAAAATCCATGGAATATTATACCACAAATGGACAGGAAACTCAGAGAAATTCTAGAGCAAAAGATTTAGGGGTTGTAATGACTGATGATGCGAAATCTGAAACACAAAATAAGATAGCAGTAAACAGAGCAAAGAGAATAACTGGGCAGATACTGAGAACCTTTAAACGAAGGGATAGGAATATAATGATTCCTCTACTGAAAACACTGATCATACCCAAATTGGAATACTGCTCGTCCTTAACATGCCCATATAAAAAAGAAGACATTAGACAAATAGAAGGGATTCAGAGAAGCTTCACAGCCAAGATCAATGGGTGCAAAGACTTAAACTACTAGGAAAGGTTACACGAATTAAACCTATGTTCACTGGAAAGTGGAAAGGAGGAGAGAGAGATACACCATTATTTACACTTGGAAAATAATGGAGAAACTAGTCCCTAATCTTACTCTGAATGCTGTAACTCCCCAAACAACAGTGGAAAGTAGAAAAGGAAGACTGTGTCGTGTTCCCAAATTAAAGGCGAGACAGGGAACATCCTTAACCCTGAAAGAAAATAGTTTTGTTTTTAGAGGGCCAAAACTGTTTAATCAGCTGCCCAAAGAACTAAGGAACACAAGTGGTGTTGCAATGGACATCTTCAATTGAAGATTAGACGCTTGGCTCAGAACAATCCCCGATGAGCCGGGCGTACCTGGCTATGTGAGGTGGAGGGTACAAGAAACCAACTCACTACTTCACCAGGCCAACTTGAGAGGAGGGGCGACAAGCTTGACCTTCGTGAAATGAGGAATCATCGCACGGAACCTTTGAAAGGAAAGGAAAGGTGTATATACTCGTGTGTGTGTATATATATATATATATATATATATGGTTGGGTTTGAACAACTCTCAGGACTGACATGTGCTCGACTCCTCTGCGGCATCCCATCTTATTTGAAGGATTTGATGAAAGAGAGAGCTCCTTTTAACTCTCATCCTGTCCTCATAGCCAGCTACTCGTGTCTGGTTAAGGACTTCACACAGGAACCTTTTGAGATGATTCTTGGAATTATTCATGTTGGTCCGGTGTGGAGGTTCCTTTGTGTTTTTGGCAACACGTAGCAAATTAATAAATTTTTGGCCACGTATTCTCAGAGTACTGTATTCTACAGCTTCGTTTTAATAACCCCCCCAACCCTACCGTAGTTGAGATAGTACAGAATCTACCTGTTCTCTCATCATCCAGCGTGTTTTTATTTTTTCTGAAGTTTGCTATATATATATATATATATATATATATATATATAATATATATATATATATATATATATATATATATATATATATATATATTATATATATATATATATATATATATATTATATATATAACTTTTTTATTTTAGTTAATAAACGAAGCTAAAAAAGTTAAAGAACAAAAAAGATAGTAGAGACTCTCTTTAAATTTCTTTTAGACAATAACAGCCATGAAACTATCTTGTAAAACCCATTAATTTATTTATTTATATTTTGCATGCGGAATTTTAAACAATGAAAAATAGTCAAACTGATTTAAAAAATGTTTTGAAACGAGGTGTTCAAGGCTTTAACTTAAGTCCTCTTTCACACGAAAAGTCTAAAATTTTCTAATTTCTTTTCGTTGAAATGTTTCGCGATGATTTGGAAGTCCAAAAAGTTTCAAAACTTTCAAAACTTTCAAAACTTTCCAAAATATAATTATAGAAAAACTGAAAAGGAATCAGAAACCGTTTAAATACAACAGAGACTTATACAAAGACACTCGTAACAATATAAAATAGCAATTAGTGAAACTCGATCAGGACAATTGGAGAGTCTAAAACGCTTCTAACCGCAAACTAAAACGAACCAAAAAATATTCCAAATTCCTCAGAAAGTTGGAAAAACAGTTGAAAGAAGCGATCACCATAAAACAATTTACTATTCTTGTATAAACAAATGTTTGGAAACATATTTTTAATTAAGATACACCCTTATAATTACATACAGAGGAACCGAGCACAATACAACCTTTAGCGGTTTGCATATTTTAACCATATGTCTATTATTATTTCTCAATCTTCCCCTACTTCTCAAAATGTAATATACATATGATTATCCTATGTAAATTAGGCCTATGAGGGACATAATAGGTAAAACAGCATAAGAGCTAGAAGGGCACAAGGGACTTATGACGAGGCAACTTATTGCATTAAAAATGATTGATCATACAATATGTAAGATAATGTTTAGGAACTGGTTACACAGAAACGATGTTTTTTGCTCGCATTTTAGGAAATAGCTTATTTTTTTGTGAAAACTATAATTACCCTGTTTGGAATTATATATATATAATATACATATATACTTTTGTTACTTTTGTTGAGTTTGAACGACGCTTCAGGATCGACCTGCAGACCCCTCTGCAGCATCCCGCCTCATTTGCGGGACTTGGTGAAGGGGGGAATATATATATATATATATATATATATATATATATATATATATATATATATATATATATATATATATGTTGCAGTCATTGTCTAAAATCAGGCAATTTGTAAATTGACTGAAATTTTAGGCAATTTATCAAATTGTGATGCACACAAAACCTAACCTAACTTTTCTGGTAATGCTGCATATGTATGCTCACTGGTATTTTCCAATATGTTACCTAAAATTCATCAGATTAGGTTAGGTTTTGTTTGTATCACAATTTGAAACTTTGCCTAAAATTTCAATCAATTTACAAACTGCCTGATTTTAAACATTGACTGTAGCATATATATACTGGGGCGGATCCAGGATTTGCTGGAGTGGGGGTTCGGTATGAGCGCCGAAGGCTTTTAGGGGGTCACGGGGACATGCTCCCCCGGAAAATTTTGAAAATTAAGGTTCTCAGAAACGCGTTTTTAAGCAATTTGCGGGGTGTTTGTTGAAGTTTGTTAGCTTTTACAACATCTAAATTATGTACTGATTTGCAGGAAAATTATACAAGGAAAGACAAAATTCGTGATAAGTCTTAAAGAAACGCTGTTTACGAAAATTTCACAATATGAAAACCTAAATTTCTTCTGAAAATCATACTTTATCATTCTAGATTTGTTCATTAATATAACTGAAGTTATTATATTTCTTGACAAAGTTTTGTGTTGACTGAGATATCAGTTAATCTCCCGACTCTCAAAGACTGGATCGACGAACGCCATTGTTGGGAGTTACTGTTCAGCGAACCGTTGAACTACAGCTTTGTAATCCACGGATTGTCGTAATGAATGCTCAGCAACACCAAGCCCGATAATCTCTCCGTGGACATAGTAGTCCTAAGGTACCCCTTCACAAGTTTCAAGGTACTGTTAGCACGTTCATTGTCAACAGAAGTGACGGGTATGGTGCGAGCAATTCGCAACAAGCGGTTGATGTTTGGGAATATATCGGCATTGCAAGCCTGAAAAGAAAAAGTGATAAAGTTACAATTAAGCTAGAAAATTTTACACTAAATATTAAATATTAAATAATCGGAGCATACGAAGAATTGTCACCTCAAGATGGGCATACGAAGAATTATAATCTACCTTTAATGCAGGTTGAAGCGAATCTGGTTTGGCGTTCTCTGACTGCCACTTTCTCCTCCATCGCATATATTCGATGTCAAGAGTTCCAGGGCTGGAAAGGTCTGACTCGTACATCACAGAAATCTCAGTAATGTCTGTTGCTGGCTCAACGGTGACTCTGGGAACAAAACCAAGTAACTGAACAGCCATCTTCTGAGTGGAGCCGAATCTATAACAAAAAGAGTTCATTAATTAGGTGGCGAATGCAGGGGGAGGATCCAGATCGGTTGGCGGTGCCACCGTGTTACGGAAAACTGTCAGGTTTTTAGAATTTAGAAGTTCGTGTTCTACAAACGTACCTTGTAGATATCTCCTGCATAATATGGTCCAGAAAAGGAAGAAATAGAATAGAACGATACTCCAAGCTGCCAAGAGCTTTGAAAAGACCGATTACAACTATTCATAAACACTTTGGGGAAAGAATAATCCTTTCCTGGTTGAAAATGGTTAGTTATGACGTTGAACTTTTCAGCTTGTTGCAGAGATCTAACACGAATTTTCTGACGCAACAGGGTACCAACGTCAATATCATGCACCGATGCATGGCAAGCAGGGTTACCTGCAATAAAAACAAAATGCGGAGCTATAATTATATTAAGAAAATGAAATAAGATTTAGCTTACTTTAGTTTTTAGTTTTAACCGTAAAATATATCAACACAAGAAAAATGGTTTTTTGTGAGTCAGCTTGTCGTACGCGTTCCTACCGATATCACTGGCGTTACTGCGAATCCCCTTTGCAGTCGGGGTAGATTGTCCTTCTTCACCACTGTCAAAACGAGAGACAATGAATTTAATATGAGCAATCGATCAGTAACTGTAAGTAGTGTTTAAAGTCATTGTTTTAGTTTACAATACAGTTACTAACCTTGCCACTGACGTAGGATGGACCAAACTTTAACTCTTCTTGACATTGTAAACCGAAAATTCTATTGAATAAATACTTTGAATGACTATTGCTTTTTAGACTTTTGAGTATCAAAGTAAGACACAGGATCGACTAACGATCTGAAACAAATGAAACAAAAGGGTATATTACATGCTTTTAGTATTGTTTGTAAACTTGTATATTCAGTCAGTTAGCTTTGGGAGCGGGGCTTTCTGGTGTAGAGTGGTTCTGGTTTAGGGGGGTTCGATCGAACCCCCCCCCCTGGATCCACCACAGATATACACAGTATATTATACGTTTCTGACATTTAAACATGATTTAATCAATGTGTTGAAGTAATGGTTAACTAATAATAAAACATAACGAAACTAATTACTTAAAAAATAGCTTCAAGTTACACTAATTAACAATTAACACTTAAGTAAGCGAGTGCCAATTTAATTTAATGTATACCAGTCAATTCCTAATAAATAAGTCGCTAAATGAAAGATTATTAAAATCAATAAAGTATAAGTATTTCATTAAAGAATAATGAGGCGAAAATTAGAGGACAAAATTATTTCAGAAATAAAATGGCCAAATTATTTTTTGAAATTCCTCTAAAAAGCAAATTTAAAGTCTATGAAGGACTGATTTATATACAGGGTGACCCATAACTCCTTCCCCATAATATACGGTATGATATTAGCCTTTGGGGTAGGATTTCTGGGACACCCTGTACATATAGATATGACGTTTTAACGCATATATAAGTTTGCGGTAATTAAGGTAAGCATCGTGATAGGTGTGACATAAATATTAATAGATGGATTGAGATGCAATCAAATGGATAGACAGAGAGACGAAGAAATAGATTGAGTGACAGACAGAAAAGAGTGCCAAACTATCGAGAGTGTGTCTAAGAAGAGCCAGAGAGAGTGAGTTACAGACTAACAAAGACCCTAAGGTCCACTCTAGACTAGCCCAAGAAGGAAGTAGAAAAATTAGAAACAGCAATGAAAAAAAGAACACTGAAAACTTATACCATGCTTACACTAATAGACGTGTAAAGCTTTCACACATGAATAATAGAACAGCCGTGACTCTCTCCCTCCTCCGCCAGCCACTCCTGACAAAAAAATAGTGGTGAAAGAAGATTTAGAGAAAAGTAAGAAAAAGTATAATGAAAAGAATAGCTTCAGAGTTCATTCACACCATGCGTACACTTATCTCGTGTACTCAGTTACGCATTAGAAGATAGCGGAAAATAAAGGATAGCATGAATATTAAACTACTAATCTAATCTACGCCATGCGTTTTTTTTAAAGGAATTGTTTGTTTATTTATTATGGTCAAGAAGTTATCATTTCGTCGTTGCATCATTTCTTCGTAGCCTATCAAAGCCACCGTACCGAAGATTTATCATATATTGCATCCTTCATATAGGAATTATCTAGATAAAGCAAAGGATTACCCAGATAATGTTATGCGCATCTATTAAACACTTATTTAGTCTATTAACAAGGCAGGCGAGTGTCTGAGTGTGTTGTCTGTAATTGGATGTCTGTCATGTTTATGTGTTTGCCAATTATTTGAATGTCGCTATTTTCAACTTGGGTCTCCCGGCGTGAAAGATGTTTATACGGTAAGTGATATATTGATTTGTTCATACTTCGCGGTGTTGTGCCACCACGAGAGCGGAGAAAATCTCTTTCCGGCGAGGAATATCAGTGGAGGGTCTCTATATCTATCCCCGTGTACTTGTTCCTTATGGAGAATGAAAGTGTTTCGTGGGTGCTCAACCGTTGTTGCTACGGCGAATCCAAGAGTCTCCCACTTAGAGATGTTTACGAGGCAAGTGATGAAAAGATGAGTTGCTCGATGGTTGATCATGTTATGCGGGGCACAATGCAATCAAAGGAGTATCTCTAAAGTGGGGGAAGGACTAAGTGTAGGAGAAAATTTTTAAACAAACATAAAGCAGCACTGGTGCAGAGGGTACCTCCAACTGGCCAAACCTACAGATAAAGAGAGAGAGAGAGCATAAAGCAGAACTGCAAATCGGACGAGGAAGCGAAGTAAATTCCCAACAGAAATTCTCAACCTCTTCTCATTCATCAGTTATATAATTTTCTATTTGAATAAGAATTCAACACTCTGTAATTACCGACTTCATCATGACTCCACTCCAATTACTAGATATCTTGCGTGGTCCTCAGTTCACTGGGCTTCAGTACACACACACACACAGTCACACACACACACACACACATATTATATATATAAGTTTATATATATAATATAATATATATATATATATATAATATATATATATATATATATATATATATATATATATATACATATATATATATATATATATATAGAGAGAGAGAGAGAGAGAGAGAGAGAGAGAGACACACACACACACACACACACACACATCACATACAGTGTGTTGTGTGTATATGCATATGTATTAGTCTACGAGTGTGTGCGTGCGTGCGTTTCGGTGTGCGGGTGTCTTGTGATCAAGAGTATGATTAATGTTTGAATTGGTTCCCTGCAAATCTCTTCGGAAATACTTTGTCGTTACTCAGTTAAAATGAGTTAATATTACAGGTTAAAATCATTCTCTCGACGTGACATTATATTAACAAGGGTTTTAGGGGGGGGGGGCATAATAAGTTATAGGTTTGGTGAAGTTATTAGTGTTTCGATAACATTTCTCGACGACAGACCTCGTATAGGTCCAAAAAGTGAAGTTAAATATCGATATATATATATATATATATATATATATATTATATATATATATTGTCGAAGGAGAGTTTTTAATTAAAATTCATCGTTTTTTGAACTACAATTAAAGTTGGAGTTTTTTTTTTTTTTAATTTTTTAATTTTTGCTTTTTTTACCTTTTCCCCGAAAATGAGTTTTGAAATTTGACGCAAGAAATATTTCATTTATGACAGACCCATAATAGAAAGACAGAAAAATACATTAGACTCTCTCTCTCTCTCTCTCTCTCTCTCTCTCTCTCTATATATATATAATATATATATATTATATATATATATAGCAAACTGTTCGTTAATTAAATGAAGAAGTTTGAATGGGGGAAGATGCCTTATAATTAACAGTGAAACAATATAATGATGAATCAAAACGTAATCAGTAATGAGACGAACGCAATCTCTACAGAACATACCCATTTCATGCTATACCCTTTTATTAATTCTTCCACAATCAGACGTGAGGGAGGGAGGGAAGTCTTCCGATGATTTGGAATCCGATAATTTCTCTACAATTTTAAAATGGGCATCCAAGATCCGCTAATGATGCCATCGCATGCCCCGCGAGCCAGCTGGGAATTGCATTATACTGTATATATATATATATATATATATATATATATATATATATATATATATATATATATATATATATGACTCGCATTCTCTGTACCTTCCTTGAAAGATAATTTGATTTATTGCGAGACAAATTGTTTTATCACAACCCGTTCGACAGTGATAACTGATAACACAATGACCTTTTCATTATCAGTAGCTCGCTCTAACTTTAAATTTCAATACTTTTCCAGTTACTGACGTAAATTCATCGTATAAATCATTACTTTGGATCTTATTTCAGACCAAAATTTCTCTATGTTAATGTTTATGTGATTCTCTCTCTCTCTCTCTCTCTCTCTCTCTCTCTCTCTCTCTCTCTCTCTCTCTCTGTATATATATATATATATCCTCCTAAGTCCTCAGAGTAATTTTAGGAGAAACTAATTGTTCACATTTGTGGACGCGGAGAACTCAGGAGGATGGTGTATATATATTATATATATATATATATATATATATATATATATATATACACACGGTTTGTTTTGGGGGCTTAATCTCCCTCAAAGTACGCTCCTTATGAAGCTACACACTTTGCCCAACGATCCTGCTACTGTTAAAAGCTTTTTTCGAAAGCATTTTTCGGAATGGCCAGAAGCTGCTACGTCGAATTTCTTTTAATGGTCTCAACATTATCGAATCGGTGTCCTTTCAGGGTTTGTTTGAGCTTCGGAGACAAAAAAGTCGCACGGAGCCAAATCCGGCGAATATGGAGGCTGTTGTACTTAGGGGGTAGCGTTTTTGGCCAAAAATTGCTGGACAAGTTGCGACGAGTGAGATGGCGCGTTATCGTGATGAAGCATCCAGTCTCCGGACTCCCACTTCTACGGCCGTTTCCTCCGACCTGCTTCACGTAGACGCATCGAAACTTCAATGTAAAATTCCATATTCGCCGGATTTGGCTCCATGCGACCTTTTTCGTTGATGCTGAGACCATTAAAAGAAATTCGACAGAGCAGCTTTTGGCCATTCCGAAAATGTTTTCAATAGTGGCAGGATCGTTGGGCAAAGTGTGTGGCTTTAGAAGGAGCGTACTTTGAGGGAGATTAAGCCGCAAACTCTGTAAGTACCATATTCTGTCTATAATCGCATCAGTCCGGATACGTTTGGACAAACCTTATATATATATATATATATATATATATATATATATATATATATATATAATTTAATTAATAATTAATCCACCCAGTACCGAAAGTGAATTTCACTACTAATATATAATTAATCTCGTGTATTTATTTTACAGTGAGAATTTTCTAAAAAATTACAAACATACATAAAATGATAGACGGATTAAATTTTAAAAGCAAAACATGATTGACAGACGGGCCCGTCTTTGTAGACAGTAATATTGTAAAGATGGGGTTTAGGTCCCTTTTTTTTTTCCTTCTTTTTTCGCCGTCAGATCTCGCGGTCAATTACATCAGGACGTTACAGGACGTCAGGATGTTACAGGACGTAAGGATAGAAACGAGGAGAGACGGCTTGGCCTACCTGAAATTAAGGAATTTTTCTTTTACTATTTTGTGTTTTCCCTCTTTCTTCATATATATAATATATATATATATATATATATATATATAATGCGCCTCGGTAGAGTAGTGTTTAGCGTCGTTGACTTCGAATCCATCGGCCCTGGGTTCGAGACCCGGTGACGGCAGGCGGCGTGAAGCAAAACCCAGCTGTTCATCCTTCCACACAGTAAAGAAAGTGGTTGGTAGATAAATGGGTACCCTGGGTAGCCTAGTGGCTAAGATGCTGGGCTGCTGGTGGGGCGTGGTTCGCATTCCATGTTAAACTGTAGGTCTAACGTGGAGTGAAAAGCTTGACCTTCGTCAGAATGAACAATTCGGGCGGAAACAAACCAAAGATGTATATATATATATATATATATATATATATATATATATATATATATATACATATATATGTATGTATGTATGTATGTATATACCAGAAAACACGGTTGGTTCGATTGACTGTTGGCTTATAGACTTGATATCTTTGAAATGTGGTTAATATTTGTGACAGTTTGCAAATTAATATTAATGGAGCACCATGTTGTTAAAATAAAATACAACCTTATTTACAGAAGAGAGAACTGTTGTTTTTGGTATTTTGCTGCATTTCTATCAGGACTCAGTTCCAGTTCCATTTCGATATCAATATCGAAATTTGTATAATTCAGACCTCAAATTCAAAAGTTCAACGTCGCTATCATGTCAATAATGACAGGGTGTTTCACCGATATTTCCTTATTGTATCGATATAGCATGGGTATTACACAGGGTGTCCATAAATTACCTTTACAAATTAATTCCAATTACATTTAATTTGAAAAAATAATTCATGGGTACCCTATATATATATATATAAAGTCAAGTGATGGGAAACGACCTAAAAAATATAAAAATGCATCCCGTGATCCAAGAAGGACTTTCTAAGAGGCAAAATTATTTGATGACAGTTGATGTCAGTGTCACAAACAAGCAGTGAATCTTCCTTGGCACGATGTGACGCTCTGCGAAATGGACGCCCCTATACTCTCTCTCTCTCTCTCTCTCTCTCACACACACACACACACACATGTAGTGGTGTAGTGGTGTGGTTAGCGTCGCTGACTACGAATCCATCGGCCCCGGGATCGAGACCCGGTGACGGCAGCCGGCGCGCAGCAAAACCCAGCTGTTCATCCTTCCACACAATAAAGAAAGTGGTTGGTAGATAAATGGGTACCCTGGGTAGCCTAGTGGCTAAGACGCTTGGCTGCTGGTGGGGCGTGGTTCGGATTCCACGTTAAACTGTAGGTCTAAGGTGGAGTGAAAAACTTGACCTTCGTCAGAATGAACAATTCGGGTGGAAGCTAACCAAAGAAACCAAAGGTGTATATAAGCTTATATATATGTTATGTTATAATGTTTCAGACCAACAAAGACCCTAGGATCCACTCATGGCATATATATATATATATATATATTATATATATAATATATAATATATATATATATATATATATATACAGTATATATATATAATACAGTATACACACACACACACACACATATATAGACCTCTATATATATATATGTGTGTGCGCGCGCATAATGTCATACAGAGAGCTATTATGAATAGTAACATTGTTGTGTACCGTTTAAGTGACGTAATCCGAAAACAATGTAGATAAATAATATTCCTAAATGCTTTAATTCATAATAGAGGCCTAAAAAGGCAAATTCTCAACCCATAAATAATGGAGAGGAACAATGGCGGAAAGAGAGAAAAAAATAGTAAAAACTTTTATTAATTGTCTGCTATAAAATTTCCCATTCATTATAACGTCTTCGAAACCTTTTCTCGGTGAACTTGAATCGAGGCACGAAACACCTATTTTCCACGCGGCTCTCGTATAACCCATCTTTGGCTCAGTTGGTCCATACTGTGACGGCCTGTTACAATAAACGATTGTGTGTGTATATATATATTATATATATATATATATATAAATATATTATATATATTATATATATAATTTGTGCATGGGCCTAATTGCTTGTGTGTGTATGCATTTATAACGCTGAGCGAACAGCACGGGCGGTCCCTTTGCTTTCATTTACGATTCGATTTGCCTGTGTTGTGAACCATAGTTCATTTCGGGGGGTGTTTATTTTCACACGGGAGACACAAATAGAGTATACTGTGTGTATATATATAGATGTGTACTATATATATATATATATATATATATATATATATATATATGATAATGATTAATAAGTTTTATTTGCAGGCTATAAATCCCAAAAATAATATAATATTCCTGAAAGTAATAAACGATATATATATATATATATGATGAATAAAACCACGAAGGAAAGGAAACACAAAATGGTGCTCAAGCGCTTTCGTCTAATGACATCCTGAGGATGTCATTAGACGAAAGCGCTTGAGCACCATTTTGTGTTTCCTTTCCTTCGTGGTTTTATCATCATAAATATTTTTCACGTGTTACCTTCGTGAAATAATTTTCATATATATATATATATATATATATATATATATATATATATATATGTGTGTGTGTGTGTTGTGTGTGAAATGTAAAAGCAGCTCACCATAGTTATAGTTAAAGCGTTACCACGTGACCAACCGAAGAGCGATAGAGAAACGCGCAAGAGCATTCTGTTTATTTACGAATTGCTTCATTCGATGTTCGCCAATTGTGAGTCAGAGGCGCTGTTTCAAATTTTCGTTGGCAGCCGTGATGCTTCTTCAGTGCCTTAGGATTAGCATCGGATTGGGAGGGATTTACTTCAAGGAGAAACTTTATATTCGGGAGGGGTCTTTTATTATTTTAAATGGATAATTTGTTTCTGCGTGAGTGTGTATGTGTGTATGTGTGTGTATCAAGGTTAATGTGCGTGCTTTCGCCTTTGTTATCTTGCACACTTTGTTTCTTACTTCTGTTAGTTTGCGTTCTCTCCCTTTATGCATGGACAAAGAAAAAGTATTAACCGAAATGAACTTCATATTTATATAAACAAAGAAAATGTAACAAACTTTAACAAATTTAACAGAGAAATGTAACAAACTTTAACAAATTTAGCAAACAAAGACAACGTAACAAACTTTAACAAATTTAACAAACAAAGAAAATGTAACAAACTTTAACAAATTTAGCAAACAAAGAAAATGTAACAAACTTTAACAAATTTAGCAAACAAAGACAACGTAACAAACTTTAACAAATGTAGCAAACAAAGAAAATGTAACAAACTTTAACAAATTTAGCAAACAAAGAAAATGTAACAAATTTAACAAAGAAAATGTAACAAACTTTAACAAATTTAACAAACAAAGAAAATGTAACAAACTTTAACAAATTTAACAAACAAAGAAAATGTAACAAACTTTAACAAATTTAACAAACAAAGAAAATGTAACAAATTTTAACAAATTTAACAAACAGAAAATGTAACAAACTTTAACAAATTTAACAAACAGAGAAAATGTAACAAACTTTAACAAATTTAACAAAGAAAATGTAACAAACTTTAACAAATTTAACAGAGAAAATGTAACAAACTTTAACAAATTTAACAAACAGAGAAAATATAACAAACTTTAACAAATTTAACAAACAGAGAAAATATAACAAACTTTAACAAATTTAACAAACAGAGAAAATATAACAAACTTTAACAAATTTAACAAACAGAGAAAATGTAACAAACTTTAACAAATTTAACAAAGAAAATGTAACAAACTTTAACAAATTTAACAAAGAAAATGTAATAAACTTTAACAGAGAAAATGTAACAAACTTTAACAAACAAAGAAAATGTAACAAACTCTAACAAATTTAACAAACAGAGAAAATGTAACAAACTTTAACAAATTTAACAAACAAAGAAAATGTAACAAACTTTAAGGATTTAACAAACAAATAGAATTTAAGAAACGGGCCTCAGAGTAATATACACGATACGTACGTAATACCACGTAACAAAAAAAGGTGGTTACACAATTCAAACATACACAGACACTATCCCCCATTGATATACACGTATATACATACGCAATAACAAATAAAGGCATAAATATATCCAGTCATACGAAAAAATGCTTCGCCAAAACAGAATGAGAAAAAATTCAACGAACTTCTGAAATAATAAAAATTAAATGAGAAGAAAATTTTTAAATATATTTTGTTCAAAATTAAATAAATAAATTAAATAAAAAGAATAAAAGAAAGAATTCAAACGAATTATATTTGTCACTTCTATTAAGTGTTATTACGCAGCAGGTGGCACTAGGGCCACATTTTAAATTTAGTTTGGCATTCCAATAAAACTAAGGGATCAACACAGGGGAATCTTATATGATGGCAGCCACAACTATATATATGTGTGTGTGTGTGTGTGTGTGTGTGTGTGTGTGTGTAGGGTCGGAATTCTGCTTTGTAAGAAAAGAGACGAATTAACGTTTGTCAGACTTAATCTTTAAATTATTTGTGTCGCTATACTTTAAGTAAAGGTTTATATATATATATATATATAATAATATATATACACACGGAAGACTCGTTAGTAGGTTGGCCCACAATTTACTAAGCAATGATGCTGTGAGCGTACCTTGAATGGGTGTATGGGCAGTGATGCTTTGTGAAAAACAATGACGCTTCTTTCACCTAACACTTAATATATTGACATGTGTCATGAATATATATAGATATATATATATATACCTTGTGGATTTTCCCTGAGTTGGTCTTCCTTCACACGGAGGTCAGGCTGGTGGCCCCTCATGTAAGGTATATATATATATATATATATATATATATTATATATATATATATATATATATATAATTATATATATATATATATATACATAATTATATGCGTGCGTGGGTATGAATAAATAGGCGGAGAAGACAATTGTAGATCAAATATGGAACGACAATACACAAAAATTCTTTCAAATTGTGAATTTATTATTTCTGATCAGTGAAAGGACGAGTCATTATCATCTCGTTGATAAAGTGTTAATCCAAATTCACACTTAAAAACCCCAAAAAGCACACTCTTAAATACAGTATAAAAACTTTATTTTTTAATTTTAACAACTTCACTTTCTGACTAGAAATTAAAAATAACCACAAATAATTTAATAATTAAATTAATAAATTAACAAATAATTTAATAATTAAATTAACAAATTAACAAATAAATTTATAATTATTTTATTATAATATTATCAAACAACCTTTTAATTACTTTGAAAATAAAAATTAAATTTAAAATTAGAATTTAATTAATTTACTGAATTTATAATTGAACTTAGCCATATTATATAAAATGGCTCGAAAAAGAAGATTTGGGTCGTTGGGCAATTTTCACAGTGTAAATTTACGTTTTTAATATTGTAAATCACGTCTGATTCACTAATCCATTTGTTTCAGTCAAGACGCTATTAGCAAAACGTTTCTTACGATATAATTTATGCCTTTCTATAATTCTCTATGTTGTAACGACTCTGTGTGTGTGTGTGTGTGTGTGTGCGTGTGTGTGTGTGTGCGTCGTGTGTGTGTGTGTGCGTGTGTGTGTGTGCGTCGTGTGTGTGCGTGTGTGTGTGCGCGTCGTGTGTGCGTGTGTGTGGAGTGTATAGCCTATATATATTTGTTACGCTAAAGAACGAATGTAATTATATATTTTGAGTGAATAATGATGGTTTTTACTAGCGAACGGCTATTACGAGCGTCTGGAAAGCGAAAGACGAAATCGAGATGATTCTTTGTTGATGTTTTTTTAATGTTAATTACCTGAAATTAAAGTATCAGTTGAAGCGAAAATAAAAAAAAAAGAAGTGACACTTAAATTATTTAATTGAACTCACAAATACAGTTCCATTATACTCATAACTTATAACACGAACGAAAATAAGGTATATGGGAACGATGTGTATACGCCTACTTTTTTTTGGTCAATTTCTTTCCTGCGGTAAGTCACTTGTCTTCAACATATATATATATATATATATATACTGTATATATATATATATAGGGTGTGTATAAAGTAGCGCAAGTGAAGAGACAAATCTTATTTGTATAGAGGTCGATGATGGACATTTTCAACAGCTTACTATCGAATATATAGTTGTTATAAGGTATATGTAATAAATATTACTCGTCCATGTTCACTCACGTTAATATAATTCAAATCGGATTTGTATCTTCACTTGCGTTACTTTATACACACCCGGTATATTAAAAACCCGCTCAGAATAACGTTTTCAGCCCATATGGGCCCTTTTCCAATTCGGAAGGAAACAGAAGAAAATTTAACCTGTTTTTTATTGTTTCGAAATCATTATCAAAGAACGAACATAAATTATTTAATTTCACAATATTGAACAAAGTAGAAATGATTAATTGTTTTTGAAAAGTGGTGAATAGTAAAAACCCAGTAAATAGACCAGTTCAATAGATAAATAGATAACCAAATAAACAGCGTAAATCACGCGTGTCTTTCAGTAATTTTTATGACTTTATTATATTCTTACAAAATTATAAAATAAAGAAAGGAACGTAAAATAATGAGTTTCGATACATTTTCTTTTATAATGTACATTCAATGTAGTTTATAATATGTTAGACGTATTCTTGTTTCTGAAATTATACATTAAATTTTGTCAAAAAATCCAGGCCTCTATTTTTTTGGCATAACAAATTATGCAAAATAAACATTAAGTTTGTATAAATTAAGTAAGGGAATATATTTAGTGTATTTCATGATAAGGGTTTCGGGTGTCAACAAATGAGTCTTGGCCTAAGCTCAGTAATGCATGGTTGTCTTGGCGAAGGCTCTTAATTTGTTTAACAATGGTAATGCATATACTAAGGGGGACATAAACCAACATTACTTGACTACCCTAACCCATTTCCTTATCTTCCTGGATGAATATTTTAAGGCTATAATGGAAAAGGCATCTGAGTTACTGGATTAGGCACGCACTGCTGTTGAGATTAAGCGTTGTTGAATTGAAGTCCTCCGCAAAAGCAAGAAGGAGCACAGTTGTTGAAGTCAAATTCGTTTCCAGTAGTCATTCCAGGAGCTTGTTCCAGAGCTATATACTGAGGAGGTGGCTGAGGAGTAGGCCCGAATTGATTTTGAACCACAGCATTAGTGTCGTCTCCGCAAGAGTACTGATTCACAACGTAATGGTTGTACATTTTATTTGTCCGTAAAACAAGTCCTCCTCAGAATTATCCTGAAGGGTTTTAATCTTGCAGTAAGTAAAGAAGAATAGGCTAAAGTAAAATTTATGAAGTACTGTCTGGTCTTGTCAGGAATTTAGGTAGACTTTGTATAATTTTAATATAATCGCGATAGTTGTAACTATTATTCAAATGGATATCTAGGAATATCTGTTCCGATTTTACTCTGCAGGTGATCCCAGCTCTCTGAAGACTGTCACACAGATATATATACAAACAAAGGTTACCAACATCTGATCAGTTCAACTTCATACAAAATATTTTGAATACAATTTTTTTAACCAGTGAAAGTTTAACATTTTCTTCAAATTGACGAACCACTTAGATTTTAAACACAGCTTTACAAGTGTTGAAACACTGGCTTAGGATGTGAAGCTCAGAATTTTATTGTTGTGGTATTCTGTAAATTTATTGACTACCTGCATGAATTTTTTCTCGTTTCCAAAATGTATGAAATTTTAAGTGTGAAGGCACTATGAGTCTATAGACTGTGACTTACTTTTGTTTAGTATAACTTGTAAACACTCTGATGTGTATAATTTTTAAATCACAGTTCGCGTGTAAACTAGTGAGAGTTTAACCAAAGTTAAGATTAATACAATCCTTCCACGCTTCTTAAAAACTTCATACACTTTTGTAAAATGGAGAAAAGCCAATCTGGCATGAAATTTATGAAAGAATAAGACCATCAAAATTTTTGAACTTCACATCCGAAGCCAATGCATGGGTCAAGTTTACTGAAGTGTATTCTAAATTTAAGTGCTTTGTGAAATTAAAGAAAATTTGGATCACCTGAAGATCCGTCACCCCAGCCTTTTTTAGTTAGCTTTATAAGGCTAGCTAACGAAAACATCACGACTTAACCTAACCAATCGTTATGTCAACTGTACGCCCTTGACGAATGGTTAGGTTAGGTCGTGATATTTTCGTTAGTTAGCCTTATAAAGCTAACTAAAAAAGACTTGGGTGACGGATCTTCAGGTGATCCGAAAATTTGAAGCTCTCAATGACTTAAAAGTTTCTCTTTTTTTGTTATTTTTTTGTATGAAGTTATTTACTGGTTAATAATGGAAAGCGCGGACTGACTAGATATATATGTAAGCTTTGGCTTAACCATTTAACAAAGCAAATTTTTTGTAGAACTAAGTTATAAATGTATTTGAATCGTCACCAACTTGTACCAGTCGTCCATAAAGGGTCATTAACAATAAGTGAGAAAGGCCAGAAACTGGCACAAGGCTCAGGCCAACTAATACGGACCACTGTTTTAACGCATGTATTTACTAGTACCGAGCATCATCGGGATTCGAACGGTCGAACCCCCGATTTCATTGTCTTCACTTCGCTTAAAGAGCAACGGTTACCACTGAGCTACGAACGCTTTCTGGCTTTGGCTAAACAATTATTACTTCAGACGCAAGACTCCTCGATGTTTTGAATGTATTTTCTGGCTTTTCAGCATTTAGGTAAGTGTGATTTTGAGTTAGATTTTGTTTACAAGTTCAAAGTATTGAAATCTAAGTGGCTTTTGTACAATCCCCTAAAAAGTGTACGAAATTAGATGAATGCATCAGCGAACCCTTCATGCAAAATTTCTATTACTTAATTTACTGGGGGCTACGTTATAGCCACGTCACAACACCACTTCCCGTCAGATCAGCAAAATTAAGCGTCATTGCGTCTCTTAAGTAGTTGGATGGATGACTAACTTCCGCGTTCAGATGATGTAGCGACCAGTGGTTTGGATCCCACGTAAGGCTATATAAATTCTCTTTGTCACTTGAACTTGACGAAGGAGCCTAAAAATCTCCCCGGATGA
Source organism: Bathynomus jamesi (assembly GCA_023014485.1). Taxonomy (NCBI): domain Eukaryota; kingdom Metazoa; phylum Arthropoda; class Malacostraca; order Isopoda; family Cirolanidae; genus Bathynomus; species Bathynomus jamesi. Next base: position 636,166 of record JAJOZX010000917.1, read on the forward strand.
ACACGCAACACACTTAACTTACCACCAACTTTCTTTGTTTGAAAGCCTCTTTCCCTGAAATAAAAAAAGTACAAAATTTTCAATAAGTTTGGATAGAATACTAACGAGCAAAATTAGTGTCGAAAAAAAAAAAAAAAAGAAAAAAAAAAAAACTTTCAATGACTTTGAAGCTAACTTATCTGTTAAACGCGTGACGGTTATTTTTACCCAAATTATTTAAACTTTTCATCGCTAAACTCAACCAAACTTTCTTTCAACGAAACTTTTCCGTTGACATGGCGAGCATAAAATATGTTCTGACCATCGACCGCCGCTGACGGTTAGTTCAACAAAAGGACAGACAAGCAACGTGCCATAAGGTCATTTGGAAACGCGGTTAAATGGTCAATATTTGGCAGGAAAGTCGACTGTAAATTGACTATCCTGGATCGGGTCACGGTCGGTAAACTGTAGCTACATAATTTGCATGTTATTAATTACTTTTGATCTTTTTTATTTGCCTCTATCGAATCTGCATATTTATGCTATGGGTTGCATCATCGCAGGGAGTGGGTTATTATGGGTTTCGTTATTCTTGTATATACATTATTCTTGTATATATTCCTGTATATTCTCGTATTATATAAAAACTTTAGAAATGCTCACGTTTTTAACCCTGAATTGCCCGTACAAAATGTATGTATCTATCTATCTATCTATCTATCTATCTATCTATCTATCTATCTATCTATCTATCTATCTATCTATCTATATATATATATATATATATATATATATATATATATATATATAGGCGCCTCGGTGGTGTAGTGGTTAGCGTCGCTGACTACGAATCCATCGGCCCCGGGTTCGAGACCTAACGGCAGCCGGCGCGCAGCAAAATCCAGCTGTTCATCCTTCCACACAATAAAGAAAGTGGTTGGTAGATAAATGGGTACCCTAGGTGGCCTAGTGGTTAAGACGCTGGGCTGTTGATGGGGCGTGGTTCGGATTCCACGTTAAACTGTAGATCTAAGGTGGAGTGAAAAGCTTGACCTTCCTCAGAATGAACAATTCGGGCGGAAGCTAACCAAAGGTTATATATATATATATATATACACATATACATATATATACTACTTAATTACTTCACGGGAGTTTGAACGACGGTTCAGGATCAACCTGCGGTCGACCCCTCTGCAGCATCCCGCTTCATTTGCGGGATTTGGTGAAGGAGGGAATTGCTGTCTGATTTCCTCCTGCCCTCGTAGCCAGCCACGCATGGCTGGTCAGGGACTTTGCACAGGAATCTGTCCAGCGGGTTCTTGAAATTATTCCAGTTGGTGTGCTGGAGATTCCTCACTTCTTTTGGTAGGACATTGGAAAGCTTTGAGCCTCGTATTCTGAGGGTATTTTCCACCCTCGTTTTCATGGCCCCTTGTCCCACCGCAGCTGGGACAGTACAAAAATCTGCCTCTTCTCTCATTCCAGTTTGCTTCTATTTCATTTCTAAGGTTAGGGACAGAGCCCTCAAGTATTTTCCATATGTATATTATTGTGTAGCGCTCGCGCCTTCTTTCGAGAGAGTAGAGTTCCAGTGATTGTAGTCGAGACCAGTAGTCCTCACCTTCCGTTTCCTCTATCTTAGACGTAAAAGTCTTTGTATAGCTTCAATGTTCGCAATGTCTCGTTTTCTGTGTGGGCTTGTGAGTACTGAGCAATACCCAATTATTGATAGGACTAGACTCTTCCATAATTTAAGCATGATGTTTGCTTTTCTGCTGCGGAAGCTCCTCCAGATGATTCCCATTATTTTTCTAGCCGTTGTAATTTTGATTTTATAATACTCTCTGAATTCTGCATCCGACGACATTATTACTCCAAGATCCCTGACTTGTGGATTTAGTGTTATCTATTTGGCTTGCATAGTTTTGTACCCTTTTTTCTGTAGCTCCTTGTTATTACCATATCTTAGAAGTTGGAATTTTTCTTCGTTGAACTTCATATTGTTGTCTTCTGCCCACTGGAATACTGTTTCAATGTCGTTTTGTAATATATATATATATATATATATATATATATATAACAGGTAATGTTAAAATAGTGAATTTGTTACTTTATATTTCTCTTAAATATATTTTTATGACGAAAAAATGGAACAAAACCGAGTAAGATATCACATTATCTATTTTTATTTTTATATCTACCTAACTAGGCATTTACAGTATTTCAGCATCTGTCCGTCCGTCTATCTACTATCTATCCATCTAGCCATCCATCTCCCTCTCGCCCTCGTTCTCTCGATCCGGCTATATAAGAATAGTCTCTGAAGGTCACGAGGTTAACAATAAGGAAGCCTTTCTTATATTACTTTCTCAGTCTTCAAATTCGAAAGAATGAATTTTAGCCTATTAAAGTCTATACAATTATTGCATAAATTATGTGCCGATGATGAACCTTTATTAAACAAGTATTTAATGGCCAGTTTCCGTTACATATTTAATTGGGTGAAACGATCAAAATCCGTATTGCTTAACTAATGACGAACTCCAAGATGGAGTCTTCTATAATACTAATATAGACGTTCTTGTATGCGTGTGGAATGATAGCATGTTTGCATAATTTTATCATAATGCGTAAATATCATAAAAAAACGAAAAAAAGAGATAATTACAATGGGTGGATGCGTGAATGAGGTGAAGGAATGGAAGGTCAAAGAGACGAATGTATGAACGGAAGCGTCCGCAAGGCGATCAACCTTAATGGTGATTACGATCATGTAGAAGCCGCCGGTGACATAAAGCAGAAACAGGAAATAATAGCGAGGAAGGGAAAATTTACGTTCACGTAATGAGGGCATGCGAAGTGGCGACGTCCGAGGGGAAACGCGACAGGCGGAGATAACTAAAAAAATATATTAAGAAATTGATTGAAATTTGAGCTGAGGAGACGTCGTACATCGAACTTGCGTGATGAATGAGGGGTCGAGAGAAAGAAAACCGAGGGGAAACAAGGCGAAATTTGACCGCAATCCGTAGCACAAAATGAACCTGAAACCGTAGCGGTCTCGGGCGCAGCAACTGAGCTCCAATTATGGCACATGACGAATAACAATGCGGATGAATCTCAGTGGGTTTTACAGAAAGGATTTTTTCGGTTATTTCGACGGGTGAAGTTGCCTTTTTAATTATCATGTTTAAAATGAGGGGAAAAGATGATGGGAAAATTTCAGGTTTTTCTCATTCAAACTGACTAATGCGCGCGCGTGCACAAAAAAAAATAGAAATAAGACATATAATTTTATATACAGTATTATGGATAATATACTGATACGCACGAAGTGAGGAGAAAGAAATTCTATAATTTTAAAAGTGTGTATGAAAATGGTATAATTTTTTAGGGTGATAAATGTATGACTTTAGCACAAAACCATTTTGGTTTTCAAATAAGACTCGAAACGTTCTATAGTGCTGTGTTATTGCGTGCAAAATATAGACTTTGTAGAATACTCTTTCTGTTGTTATTATTGGCTGCAGTAATTATTGTCTTATTACAAGATGTTCGGCTTCACAGATGTTTGTTGATCACAATGCTTAAAGCTTTCTTGCGTGTGTTCATTAAGTGAACAGACGGGCTCAATACAACCTATATGTGAAGAGTCTATATAGTGATCGGGTGATTTCTTTGTGAAATGTATATACCAGTCCCGTTATGTCCCCAAAACTGTGGCCATCACGATATTTAAAAGGTCGTCTGTAGCTTCATTTTATGTAACATTTGCACCAGATCGGGAGTTCAGTATTCCACTTTTATTTGACAACATTTACATTAGACAACATGCCTTATTTCAGCTCCAATATTTTAGCTTGGGAAATAATTTTATGCAAATCATAGAGAGAGAGAGAGAGAGAGAGAGAGAGAGAGAGAGAGAGAGCGAGAGAGAGAGAGAGAGAGAGAGAGAGAGAGAGGCATAAATATACAGTATAAATAGAATTCAACTTCATCTTTATCCTAAGACTAATGTAGATTATTTATTTTGGTAGATGTAGAAAGCAATTATTTTATAATTTATGTTTTCATTTGCATATAAATAAGTCAACTTTTGTCAAACCATGTTACTCTACAGCAAACCATGAAGATAGCGAATTAAGTCTCGGCTATATATATATATATACATACAGGGTGGGAGAAAAGTCTTTAAGGATTTTATACATACAAATAATAATAATAATAATTCTTAAAAACTTTTCTCCCACCCTGTATATATATATATATATATATATATATGTGTGTGTGTGTGTGTGTGTGTGTGTGTGTATGTGCATATATAATATATATATATATATATATATATACACCACTGCTAGTATTTTGCATTTATTGCGTATGAATGTAAGTGAAAATTGAATCGTATTTAGGTGTAGATAAAATGGTACACACAAATGGTACACACAGGAATCGGAAATAGACTAATGAATGAAATGTGGTTAAATAGACAAATACGTGCAATTCATTATTAATGAAATCTATTATGAATAATGAAAAATTTATGCAAAAATTTTCACTTAACTTTGTTTTGCGTGATCCAAACCAGGATTCGAATCCGACATTATACTGACAAATGGAAACGCGAGTAAATAAAAGGATTTGCTCAACAGATAAATCAGTCAATCAGTCAATTATTGACTCATTGTCTTGATTGATGATCCACGGAATAAGCTGATAACACAAAAGGTCAAGAAAGGTCACGGGCATAGAGATTTATGCCCTAAAATGTCACCAGATGTACAAATGTGAGAGGAATTGCTGGCACAGGTTAATAGGGGTTACATGCACACACACACACACACACGTATGTATATTATATATATATATATACATATATATACACACACATACGTATGTGTATATATATGTATATATATATATAAATTTAGGGTGATTCAAAAAAATCAAAGTTTTTTTTTTAATTGTTCAACCTGTATTTTTGTTCCCTATGACAAAAAAGTAGTGTATGCCAAATTTGGTGAATTTTAAATAAATTTACTATGTGCTACCAGGCGTCAAAGTTTCCCTCTTTTTCAATTTGTTTGTTTTTACAACTTATGATTTTATGTTTAATTGTTTATATTTCAGAATTTTTAATTAATGGTTTATATACTAGCTTGCTTTTAATTGTTGCTTGGAACTCGTAATTTTGATACCAATTAATCGATTATGGAAGCTAGGCCTAACTCACCATCACCCAGTTGCTCATTTGGGAGAAGTTCTACAAGAAAAGAAACTGAAGTATGGCTAATTTGGCAGCCCTCTGCAGTACTAAAAACATCCGTATTACCATCAGAGAAGGAAATGATGGCCCTCTTCATGCACTACAGAAATATTAAAAAGCAAGACATTAGAGAATCATGCTGCTCTACTGCAGATGATGTGCTAGCAGTTTGGAAAAAAGCAGGAATACCAGCAAAACAAAGAATACATGTAGTAGATAAAATTCAAGGAATACTGAAGGAATGACAGCTGCTTAAGAAAAATAAAGCAAACAAATTGAAAAGATCACAAAATTTAAATAATAAAGAAGAAAAATGGAAAGATAAACTGGAAAACTTATTTGACATTGCTCATGAGAATGCTATGCAGCTTATAAAAATAGAAGATGATAAGAAATTCTTGAAAATGCAACGTGAGAAAGGACGTCATGGAAAAATGGGTATCATTGATAAGGCGTGTTGCTAAAAAAGAGCAAAGAGCAGCAGAAAAGCAACAACGTTATGAAAAGAGGAAAGCAGAAGAAGAGATCAAAAGAAAGAAGAATGAAGAGGCTGTCATACTCACCAGTACATAATCAGAATCAGAGGAGAGTAAAAGTGATGAATCTGGTTTCTGTGCTGCACAACCTTCAACATGGAAAAGTAAGGTTGGCAAACGTAGAAAATTGTTTGATGATAAATTATTAGGAAGTCTTGATGTTGCAAAATTGAGTGACAGAAATGCGTCTCTTTTTAATGCAAACAATCAAACATCGCTTGAGTGGGACATCTGCGAACAAATAAAATGCATGTGTTTCAATACAACGGCAGCCAATACTGGTCCTAGAAATGGTGCAGCTATTCTTCTAGAACAAAAATTCGACAACGATTTATTGTGGCTGGCATGTCGACACCATATATTTGAAATTATGCTGGAAGCGTTGTTTCAGTCTTTATCACCATCTTCTGGCCCAGATATAGTCCTTTTTAAGAAGTTCAGAGAAAAATGGTCAAGCATTAATAAGGAGGACTACGAAACAGCATTATCAGATCCAGATATCTATGAAAATATTCATGACATCAAAGATGACATAATTATATTTGCAACAAATCAACTAGATACATTCCAACCAAGAGACGATTACCTAGAACTATTGCAGTTAACAATTATTTTTTTGGGAGGTGAACCAAAAGGTCGAATCAAATTTAAACATCCAGCGGGACTTCATCGGGATAGGTGGATGGCCAAAATTACATATTCATTAAAAGTTTTTATGTTCAAATCTCGGTTCAAAATTTCAGTAAAAGACAAAAAAGGACTAAAAGACATCTGTCTATTTGCTACTCGGTTATATGTAAAGGCATGGTTTACAGCTCCTGTGCCATCTTGCGCTCCTCGTCTTGCTCTGGAATTATTACAGAATCTTGTAGTCTACAAACAAATAAATGACACAATTGCATTTGTTGCTATTAAAAAACTGTTAGGTCACCTCTGGTACCTATCAGAAGAACTGGTAGCCTTGGCCTTTTATGATGATGAAGTGCCTACTGAAACGAAAAACAAAATTGTAAAGGCCTTGCAAAATACAACAGAAACTCTTCCTGCAAAACGGGCTTTTCTAGATCCTGCACTTATTCCAACGAAGAAATTAGAAGATTTTGTCATCAAATACTCAAAGATTCTTTACAATAACAGAATTTAGTTCAAAATTTTTATTCAAAGATGCTAAAGAATGGCATAATGATGAAGAGTATAACTCCGCTAAGAAATCTATCAACAGTGGAAAGTCGTGAATGATATAGCGGAAAGAAGAGTAAAATTAATGGATGAATATAATAAAATACTAACACATGACGAAGATCAAAAACAATTCTTGCTACAAGTAGTGAAAAACTACAGGGCTGTTTACCCTGATAGAAAGAAAGAAACATTGATGAAGTAAGGACAGCTAATGTCTCAAATATCATGCTAGTTTAATTATGCATGCTTGTGGTTGTGGTAGGACCTACGGGGGAGCTTTCCACATTAAAAAAAAGCAATGTGCCTTGTACTGTACCCCCTGGGTGGTGTGGAAAAATTTGACAATTTGAGTCGTTCTGTCAATTTTTAATTGCTGGTAGCAACCCCTAAAAATTAAAAATTTGCTAAAATATTTTAGGATAGTTGTTTTTATGCTGAAATGAACCATTTAAAGGGTTGAACGCATTAAAATATAAAAAAAAAATTTTACCCTCATATTTGAATCACCCTAAATATATATTATATATATATATATATATATATATATATATATATATAAACACCGTGTGTATATATATTGTAATTTATTCCAATTGACCAAAGTCATATTAAAATAAGATTAATTACAGTAAATTAAAATTAATCTTTGGAAAAAGAAATTGGATTAAATGCTGTCCGCTGCTAAAGAATAAATTAACCTACTTCCCCTCACTTCCAAAGTCATTCTATAATCTTTAAGGAAAAGCTCTTCTTCAATATTAACAATGAAAAAATACCATTGTTTATATAAATTATATAAACACATTTAGGAAATATCAATTTAATTAAACTCCCATGAAAATCATCGTCTTAGGTATTTCGTGCATAAATTACGACGAAATCCGACAGTAGTACATCGAGCCATTTCGTAAGCTTTCTTCATTTTGGTTTATCCCGCTATCATTCGTTTCAGCCAATCTCTTATTTCAAGCTGACAATTCAAACCAATTCAACCAAATAACAATGAATTCGTCAGTCTAAACCATAAACTCACTCGTAATGCAAAGTCGACAAAGACAACCAGACTTTAGGGTTTTGTTCGTGGACATAAGAGGAGTGATTCGAAGTTGTTTCTCGTTTTATTGTTTCGTTACATGACGCGGGCAAACATTTGTTCAAAACAATTGCCGAACACCCAAATGGGGGAAGTTAATTCACACACTTCATTTATTTTTAATCTTTATGATAAAGTACTGAAATATAGAAATTTAGGTATTGTTTATAGATATTGCATAGGGTTTTGGGTTTCCACACACACCCACACCCACCCACACACACACACACACACACACACATATATATATACACACGTGTGTGTCTTCAACACTGATTAATATATATATATATATATATATATATATATATATGAAAAATTATTTCACGAAAGTGACACGTGAAAAATATTTATGATGAATAAAACCACGAAGGGAAAAGAAACACAAAGGAGTGCTCAAGCGCTTTCGTCTAATGACATCCTCAGGAACACTGGAGTGAAAGGACAGATCAAGGCAATATATAGGTTACAAAAATAAACATACATACATACATATTCATATATATATATACATATATAATATATATATATATATATATATATATATATATATATATATAACATATATATATATATATATATACACATATATATAGTAAGCATAGAAAAAATTGTGGGAGGAGCAAACATTTGTATGGGAGATTGACACTTTTAGCACTTCAGCCGACATTCAATATAAATTCAAATGGCTTGTTTATGAAACAGGTCACAAAAGAATAAAGAAATAAAAAATAAATATAAATATAAATTGAGAAAAAATTAATTACAAAATAGTGCCTTAGTGATATATATGTCACAGCCTAAATAACCATAAAGAAATCGACAAATAAAAAACCACAAATATATTATATATATATATATATATATATATACATATATATATATACATATACATATGGATCTCTTCCACTTGGCGGCAGGCGGCCTTCTCCAACCTGCCGCCAAGTGGAAGAGATCCATATGTATATGCATATATATGTATATGATATATATATATATATATATATATTTGTGGTTTTTTATTTGTCGATTTCTTTATGGTTATTTAGGCTGTGACATATATATCACTAAGGCACTATTTTGTAATTAATTTTTTCTCAATTTATATTTATATTTATTTTTTATTTCCTTATTCTTTTGTGACCTGTTCATAAACAAGCCATTTGAATTTATATTGAATGTCGGCTGAAGTGCTAAAAGTGTCAATCTCCCATACAAATGTTTGCTCCTCCCACAATTTTTTCTATGCTTACTATATATATGTATATATATATATATATATGTATATGTATATATATATATATATATATATAATATATATATATATATATATATGTATTATATATATATATATATATATATGTATATGTGTATGTATATATATATATATATATATATGTATATATATATGAATATGTATGTATGTATGCTTATTTTTGTAACCTATATATTGCCTTGATCTGTCCTTTCACTCCAGTGTTCCTGAGGATGTCATTAGACGAAAGCCCTTGAGCACCCCTTTGTGTTTCTTTTCCCTTCGTGGTTTTATTCATCATATATATATATACACACACACACAGTGCGTTCGAAAATTCTCTCTGCAGTCAACCAACACTTTAAAAAAAGTGTTTCACAACAAGTGTAGACGAGTTGCTCTGTGCCTGCAAAATGGTGGAAAACACTTTCAACACATGCTCTAAAATCAAAAGGTTATGTAATAAAAATCACTAAATCATGGTTCAATGAAAACATTGTAGTTTTTCAATTTCCTATGCGTTTAACATAGCACTGCGGAGAGACTTTTCGAACGCACTATATATATATACACAAACTCAGAATGGTCCCCTGAGAAACTTATATGTTAAACACAGACCGTGCATGGAACAAGGAACTCTTCTGGGACAATTAAATCCACTATAGTCCGAATAAGTAATGGTAAATGACAAATACCATAGTTTTTCTTTTTCATGATGCTAGCCCGACGTGGGCAACGGGTCTCTCGCAAAGAGGTCCCATAAATATAGCTTCCCTCACCAGCTATCTGCAAAGCAGACAGGATCCAGCTTTGGGACATGGATCTAGGGTTTAAAGCAAGCCTAGTCCCACTACATTCAGAACCTCTATATAAGTAAAAGACTCGTTGCATTCACGTCGGATTGAATAAATCAAAGAAAAAGGGGTAACTATTGTATTTTTAGCCAAAAAACCAAAACTTAAACCTCAACCGGGACATTGAGCGTCCACTTTTCAAGGCACGTCAGGGGACCATTCTGAGTTTGTGTGTATTAAACGGACGTGTTACGTGCCTTGAAAAGTGGACGCTCAATGTCCCGGTTGAGGTTTAAGTTTTGGTTTTTTTGGCTAAAAATACAATAGTTACCCCCTTTTTCTTTGATTTATTCAATCCGACGTGAATGCAATGAGTCTTTTACTTATATAGAGGTTCTGAATGTAGTGGGACTAGGCTTGCTTTAAACCCTAGATCCATGTCCCAAAGCTGGATCCTGTCTGCTTTGCAGATAGCTGGTGAGGGAAGCTATATTTATGGGACCTCTTTGCGAGAGATCCGTTGCCCACGTCGGGCTTGCATCATGAAAAAGAAAAACTATGGTATTTGTCATTTACCATTACTTATTCGGACTATAGTGGATTTAATTTTCCCAGAAGAGTTCCTTGTTCCATGCACGGTCTGTGTTTAATATATATATATATAAATTATTATATATATATATATATATGCTAAGTAGAAACATATATTAGCATTATAAATTAATGATAAAACACACAATGTAATAATGGGGGAATTTTTCTTATGTTTGTTTAAAATGTTGAGAATAGCGTTGGAAAAGCCATCTTATCTAAACTTTCCTTGTTATTGTTATGGACGCCTTAAATTTCTAAATAAATGAGGAAAGTGCTATTAAGGAAAGAAAAATTAAAATAATGACTAATAAAACCAAACTTATATAAAAGTTATTACACATATAAGATTTTTATACATTTAAATTAAGAGACCGCGAAAGCCCTTGCATGCAAAAAGCTTGAGATTATATTGGAAATTGAGGGGTGAAATAGAGGGATATTTTTAAGCTGTAATTGCATTTCATACACTTGTTTATACGCAGCGAACAGTGGAAACTTTTCAGACATAAGCATGGAAAAAGATCTCTCTCTATATATATATATACACAGTGGTGTAGTGCTGTGGGAACGCGTGGGAACGGCGTTCCCTTACTTTTTTTGGTAGACGGGACTGCGTTCCCTCACTATTTCAAATAAATTCGAACTTACAAATCTCTAACGTCATGAAATTTTAATTCCCACCCCTAGAAGAAATATGAGAAAGAATCATTAACTGCTTCATTTCTTTTAGCTTCGACTGAGGCAATGCTAGCCTATAAAGATCTGATGAAACAGTCACCACGGCGTACCAGTTGTTAACTTTTTTTTAGTTAATCATTCCAGTTGTTAGCTATTTTTATTGATCGTACTGGATGTCGTATATCTAATGACACTGGAAATACTGCATCTTCAACCTTGGAATATATCCTAAATATCCCTGAAATTGGTCAGATTTCAAAAGATTTCCCGGGGGCCTTACAGTGCCCCGGACCCCCAGCTGTATGGGCTCGCCGCGCTCGCCATTGTCCCCCCCGCATCTGAGTAACTTTTAAAATGCGTTCCCTCACTTCTTTATTTAGCACTACACCACTGTATGTATATATATATAATATATATAATATATATATATATATTATATATAATATATAGATTATATATAATAATATAATATATATTATATATATTATATATATAATATATATATATATATATATATATATATATATATATATAATATATATATATATATATATAAGGAGGAGATTGTAGACACCAGCCGACCATGGAAGTACTCTGGGGAAGATTTTAGGCAGGAGACAAGGAGTACTGAAATCCCTGTTTCTCCTGTCATTGTCCTCCTTAGCTGATCATTTTCCGTGTCTCATCTACCCTGTGAGCAGTCCAGCATGCTCTCAAACACACTTCTCTCACTATTCCTCACTACACATACACGCACCTTATATACCATACAATCTCTTCAAAATTAGAAAAATAACAAAATGACATCGACGTCAAGAGCCTCGGAGTCCCATAAAGAGGGAGCCTAAGTGTTCCTATTTCCGTTTCCCCCCGCTACCGATACCAGCTGGTTAAGTGTTCCTATTTCCGTTTCCCCCCGCTACCGATACCAGCTGGTTCTGATACTGACCATTCGAGATGTTCTGAGCCTCTGCCTGATTCACTTTTCATAAACTTTTGCAACATTCATGGCCTTTCCTCAAATTTTCAATCTGTTGAACACCACCGCTCCTCCTCTAAACCTCACCTTCTCTTTCTTACTGAAACTCAGGTGTCTGGGACCAATGACAGCAATCCCTTTTCTGTACCCTCCTAATTTATATTTAATTTCATTCCAAAGGTGGATGTTGCGTATATGTACGCAACGATCTAACTAAGCTAACTTGCTCTCGTATTCCCGAACTTCAATCATCCGAATTCTACACTCTCTGGCTACGGCTTACATACCAGTTTCCAATTAAATATATCCGCGCTGTTTACCTTTCTCCTAATTCTACTGACTATCCAGACTCTTTTACTCTCTCATTTCCAAAGTGGAATACATTCTCTCCCACTCTCTTTTTGCTAAAATCTCCATTTTGGGAGATTTCAGTGTTCACCACCACCTTTGGTTTTCCTTCCATTTCACTGACACCCCTGGCGAACTAGCTTACGACTTCTCTATCTTAAATTACTACAGTAGGTTATACAGCACCCTACTCGTATCACCGATCGCCTTTGAGATAGGTCCAACATTCTGGACTTATTTCTCACCATTCATCCTTCTTCTTACTCTGTGAAACTTTCTTCGTTGGGCTCCTCCGACCACAATCTTATATCTTTTTCCTGTCCTGTCTCTCCAGTTCGGTCTTTGGATCCTCACGGCGCCTTTGGCACTTTGGCGCTGCTAATTGAGAGGCCCTAAGGCAGAACTTATCTGGTTCCCCATGGAATGATTACTGCTTCCGTGGCCAAGGCCCCTCCGGGTGGCCTGAGCGCATCACGAAGGTGATTCTCTCGGACATTTCATTTTCTTTTCCTACTACTAATGTAAAAAGAAAACCTTGGTTTAGCTTTGCTTGCTCTAATGCTATCCGCAACAGAGAGGAGGCTTTCAAAATATACCGTCGCCATCCAAGTCCTGACTCTCACTCAACTTATATTTCTTCCCGGAATTCTGCAAAATCTGTTCTTCGACTCGTAAAATTTCCTTCATCAGACAAAATTGAGTAAACCCATCGAATTCTAAGTCTTCTCGCTCTTTTTGGCACCTAGCCATGAGCTTCTCCAACAAATTTACTTCTTTCCTTCCTCTTTTCCATTCCGACGGCTCAGTTGCCGTCATTACTCCTGATAAAGCTGAACGTTTTGCTCAAACTTTCGCCTCCAACTCAACCCTGGATGATTCCGGTGTTGTTTCTCAATCTCCTCCTCCCTTTGACTTAATTATGTCTGAACTTAGAATCTCTTTCAAAGATGTTTCTTTCTGTTCTATCTGGGCTCAACTCTAGGAAGGCGTACTGTCCTGATGGTGTCCCTCCTGTTGTTCTCAAAAACTGTGCTTCTATGCTGACACCCTGCCTAGGTAAACTCTTTCGTCTTTGTTTTCATCTGGTACTTTTCCTTCCTGCTGGAAGTTCGCTTTCATTCAGCCTGTCCCAAAGAAGAGTGACCGCTCTCAACCCTCCAACTGTCGTCCAATTGCTTTGATTTCTGGCTTCCTTTATAGGAACATTCTCAAACACCTCTCTTCTCACAATCTTCTTTCAGATCGTCAATATGGGTTTTGCAAGGGACGCTCTACTGGCGATCTTCTTCCATATATCTCTGACTCTTGGTCATTCTACTTTCAGAATTTCGGTGAAACCTTTACTGTTGCGCTAGATATATCAAAAGTTTTTGACAGAGTCTGGCACAAATCCTTAATTTGCAAACTACCTTCCTTCGGTTTCTATCATTCTATCTGTGCCTTCATCTCTGATTTCCTTTCTGGCCGATTAATAGCTGCGATTGTAGATGGCCACTGTTCTTCTCCTAACGCTATTAACCCCTTAAAATTTCAGTTAGGAGTTTTTTCCAGGCCTGAAAATTCAAGTCTGCCATGTTTTGAAGGCTGGCATGAGACTGAAAACGAAGATTGCTGTCCGGAGATGTTGCGCCGTATACATAATCACCGTCCAGAGAAGTTAAAGGGTTAATAGTGGTGTTCCTCAGGGCTCTGTCCTGGGTGACACACCTTCTCTTTTCCTTTTATTTATCAATTATCTATTAAGTCGCACTTCCTGCACTATCCACTCCTATGCCGATGATTTCACCCTTTTTCTCTATCCGCTTCATGAAGCGTCCCTCTCAACAGTCACTCCATGATTCGCGTGTGACGGCTATGATTCACCTGACCTCTGCTCTTTTTACTATCTCTGAATGGAACAGAGAAAACCTCGTGGCTTTCAGTGCCTCAAAAAACTCAGTTCCTTCATCTGTATACTCGTCACAATCTTCCACACGACTATCCCCCTTACTTTCAACAATACACATCTTTATCCTTCCTCTTCTCTTAATATTCTTGGCGTTTCCTTTCTCGTGATCTTTCTTGGAAAGATCACATATACTCTCTTTTTTAAAACAGCTTCTAAGAGGTTAAGTGTGCTGTATTAGCTCCGTAGTTTCTTCACCCCAACTAAGTTGCTGTCTTTGTACAGGGGCCTTGTACCCCTTCCCCCGTATCGAGTACGCTTCTTATGTGTGGGTGGTCCAACCTACGCAGCTCAACTTGACAGGTTGGAATCAAAAGCTTTTCGTCACATTCATTCCCCACCTCTTACTAACTGTTTTCAATTCCTATCACTTCGCAGCAATGTTACTTCACTCTCTCTTTACAATCGCTATTATAACGGACACTGCTCTTTTGAACTCTCTAACTGCATGCCTCCTCCTTTAAGGAGAACACGCAGTACCCGACTTTCGATATATTCTCATTCCTTTTCTGTTCAACTCTAACGCAAAGGTTAATCGGTATTTTGAATCTTTCATCTACTCAACCGGTGAATTCGGGAACAAGCTTCCTCAATCCATCTTTCCTCCTGTTTATGCCTCCAATATTTCAAACGCAGAGTGACCAAGCATCTCGAAAACCTTGGACCTTGATTTTGGCTTTCTTATTTCTTTAGGGGTTAGGGGAGGCGTTTTTGCGGGCATTCGCCCTTGGCCCCTCCTTCATATTTAGAACTTAAACAAAGAATTAATCATGAAGCAAACGCCATAACTTCCTGTACAGGAACCTGAAGATGTTTACACTAATTTCAAAAGATTATAACCCTGTTTACATAATGATGAAGGACATATTAACATTTTTATATCTTCCACATATTAATTGTTTATTGTTTTTATAAAAGATTATATTTTTATATATTATTTATTATTTATTACTTTACTGTTTCGCTGTCATTCAAAACGTAACAGAACTGTATGGACAACATATATACAGGGTGAATAAAAAGTTCCGCCCGATTTTCGGTGAAATGTGAAAACCCAAAATCGGGCGGAACTTTTTATTCACCCTGTATATATATATATATATATATATATATATATGTTTTATGCGCCTCGGTGGTGTAGTGGTTAGCGTTGCTGACTACGAATCCATCGGCCCTAGGATCGAGACCCGGTGACTGCAGGCGGCGCGCAGCAAAATCTAGCTATCCTTCCACACAACAAAATAAAAATTGGTTGGTGGATAAATGGATACCCTGGGTGGCCTAGTGGCTAAGACGCTGGGCTGCTGGTGGGGGCGTGGTTCGGATTCCACGTTAAACTGTAGGTCTAAGGTGGAGTGACAAGCTTGACCATCATAATGAACAATTTGGGCGAAAGCAAAACCAAAGTTAACCAAGATTTATATACAGTGTGTCCGTAAAGTCATGGTGGGATTTTAAATAGCTATATTATTGCAACGAAACATGATAATGAGATGAAACAATGCCAAATTTAAGAACAACTATCAAAGTTGTATCTTGTAGTTAGTCTAGGCTAAGCTTAACCTTTATCTCGTAGTTAGTCTAGGCTGTCCACATGCCTATGTTGAACATGAGCGTAATAGCCCGAAAGTTAATGTGTGGTGTGCTCTAGCACGAGATCGAGTGATTGGCCCATTTTTCTTCGCGGAACCCACTGTGACGTCACACAACTACCTCGCTATGTTGGAACATTTTGCAGTACCCCAATTTATTGACAATAATGTCATCTTTCAGCAGATGGTGCTCCTCCGCACTATGCCAACGTTGTTCGAGAATTCCTTAATGAAAAATTTCCACAGAGATGGATAGGAAGAAGAGGATGGAAGCCATGGCCTCCACGCTCTCCGGACCTGACACCTTTGAACTTTTATTTGTGGGGTTAGTCAAGCAAAGCGTGTACAGTGTACCCATTAGGGATATTCATCACTTGTACGAGCGAATCACGGAAGCTATCGCATCCGTCACTCCTGATGTTCTTGGGCGTGTGTGGCTGGAATTGAATCACCGCCTAGATGTCTGCAGGGCTACCAGAGGAGCCCATATCGAACTACGTTAAATAAAGTTATTCTTTTAGAGTTGTTCTTCAATTTGCCTTTTTTTCATCTCATTATCATGTTTCGTTGCAATAATATAGCTATTTAAAATCCCACCATGACTTTACGGACACACTGTATATATTAGGGTGGATCGATTTTACATTTCTTTCGATTTCCATATTCTAATAGAGACAAAAACTTGCGCATGCATGAGAAAATAGCCTCTGCAAAATCTTAGCTTAATATGTATTCATCTTCTGCCCCCGGCAGAGCGATGAAAATCATATTTTAGTAGTCAAAAACGTATTTTTAATCCCTAGCCTAGAGTCATAAAATTTTGTGTGTGTGTTATTTCATGCCTAAACAACGATATAAATGCTATGGGAAATATATAAATGCATTATTTAAGACAAAGAGCCGATCTGAAAATATGTATATTATACATATTTTCAGATCGGCTCTTTGTCTTAAATAATGCATTTATATATTTCCCATAGCATTTATATCGTTGCTTAGGCATGAAATACACACACGCAAAATTTTATGACTCTAGGCTAGGGATTAAAAATACGTTTTTCACTACTAAAATATGATTTTCATCGCTCTGCCGGGGGCAGAAGATGATTACCTATTAAGCTAAGAATTTGCAGCGGCTATTTTCTCATGCATGCGCAAGTGTTTGTCTCTATTAGAATATGGAAATCGAAAAAAATGTAAAATCGATCCACCCTAATATATATATGTGTGTGTGTGTGTGTGTGTGTGTGTGTGTGTGTGCGCGTGCGCGCGCGCGTACATAATCATCATAAGCACAAAATAAATCAATGAAGCAACAATTTACTTCTGGACTCTCTTATAGAAAACTAAATGAAAAGAACCATGAAAACAGGCAAAAATTATTTCTTCCTCTTAAACACATTTCGAAAAGGTCCCAAAACATTGAGAGTTGTCTCGACGTAAAGTATCAAAACTTGGCTCAAACGATCCGTATGGGAATACTGTAATGCGTAATTATACATTCAGCTTTAGGAACTTGGACAAGGATAAAAGTCATAATATAATGACTCATTTGGGAAAAGAACTTCCATACACACTCTAATATTAAGGTATTTTTTACAATATATATATATATATATATATATATATATGCAAAGGCGTAGCTGCGGAGAGTTATCAGGAGTTAACCTCCTCCCCCTAATGGCTTTCCCAAAGGGACAACAAATATAAAGTGCGAAGTGTATTCGCAGAAACATAATATTCTTTTTAATGTTACAAAAGCTAAGGTTATGCAATTTCATCCTAAAAGCTGTAATCAGCCAGCTGATATAAGGTTTAAAATGAATGGTGAAGTAATTGAGGAAGTACAAGAGTTTAATCGAAGCCTGTGTGCTAAAGCGAATATGACCATAAGGAACTTTCGATTCTGTACATGTGAAGCTAAAGTCACTCTTTTTCATACTTTCTGCAGTAATATATATGGACAGCAACTCTGGGTGAATTATAAAAAAGGTTCTGGCAGAACCCTAAATTTGCTGTACAACAGGTCTTTTAGACTCTTACATAAATTACCCCCGAGATGCTCAGCTTCGCAAATGTTTGCTACCCGCAATGTCCCGAGCTTCCCGGAGGTAACAAGATGTGCTCAATACAGTCTAATGCAAAGAATTAAAAAATCAACCAACCCGATTATCCAAGCTATCCATGAGTCTTGCCATTTATCCTCTAAGCTATGGACTTCTTGGTACGAAAACGTCTGTCTGTAACTCCACTTAACTTCGACATTACAGTATTATTTCTAATCACTTGTATATATTTCTATCCTTAGTATGTGAACTGTTATTGTATTAATAATATTTGTCATATGGACTATAGTCTGACAATAAACCTTTTCATTTTCATTTTCATAAAATTGAACTCAACTTATATAAGATAGGTGTCTTTATTGGGGATCCCGGGTCTTTTCCGTTTGGGGGCTAGCAGCGAATTTTAATGTAAATCGGCATACTAATGTAATTTTGGTCACTGATTTCAAAAATAACTTTCTTTTTTTGAAGAAATG
Organism: Bathynomus jamesi; assembly: GCA_023014485.1. NCBI lineage: Eukaryota > Metazoa > Arthropoda > Malacostraca > Isopoda > Cirolanidae > Bathynomus > Bathynomus jamesi. Next base: position 654,955 of record JAJOZX010000917.1, read on the forward strand.
AAAAACAAACATGTTAGAGCACTTTAAATAATTAATATGTGTTTTAACTAGCTTAAACTAGTTACAGAGGATTGTGTTAAATTTAGCCACCAGAGTCACAAACTGCTACTGTTTATGAAAAAGTGCTCTAAGTGTGGGAAAGTGTGTTCATTTGATAAAAATACCCAGTTCTTTCGCTGCCAAAAGCGTCGGTGAAACGGTAAAAAGTGCAACTTTAAATTATCCCGAAAGAAGAATACGTTTTTTGAAGGATCCCGGCAGATCTGTAAAAGTAGCAGAAAAAAATCAAGAATTATCACCAATTAACTAACTAAGGTTAACTGAATGCCCAATTAGGTCAACTGAATGCCAGGTTAGGTCAAGTGAATGCCAGGTTAGGTCGGTTGAATGCCCAGTTAGGTCAACTGTACGCCCTTGACGATTGGTTAGGTAAAGTCATGATATTTTCGTTAAAAACACATTAATTATTTAAAGTGCTCTAACATGTTTGGTTTTCATTTCTTCAAAAAAAGAAAGTTATTTTTGAAATCAGTGACCAAAACTATATTAGTATACCGATTTTCATTAAAATTCGCTGCCAGCCTCCAAACGGAAAAGATCCGGGATCCCAACCCCTCACTTGGTGAAACCTTGGCTACACTAATATATATATATATATATATATATATATATATATATATATCGAGTTCCAATATGGTTATTAGGTTTATTTTCATGTTAAAATTCGTTGTACTCATTCTGGGTTCGTTCTTTTAAGAAAATTAGTTTCCATACTTTAAGAAAGCTTTTATATAATTACATATTATAATGTTAACGTTTTAACGTATTAACGTATAATTAACTACTTCATTACGCCTGTAGTGAATAACATAATGTAAAATGAATAAGGTTTAGTTGAAAGGTAGTTAAGCCAACGAATGAGTTTATTTCTGGCTCGTAGAACCTACAGTAAACTGCATGGCTAAAATGAAAAGCGAATTTAAATTAGATTTTATGTAAAATACATTTCGCAAGTCACTTTTGCATTAAAATATATAATACAGTTCAAAGTCCTAATAAAAAAAGGAGTTGTAAAACTCCGAAATACTCGCACGAGTATATCAACTTAAAATATAACAACCGTGAAGGTTGAGCTTTGCCAGCTTCACCAAATCGTTCCCCAACTCTTTCTCCAAATTGCGTGTTTAAATGAACTTAAATTCAACTGATTTAATCCTATCCGTATTTTTAACTTAAAAATGAGGTTCCTAAAGGATAGAATGTACTCCCGACGCCTTTCATGGACATACAATGCTTAGCGTAATACAGTTTTTGTAGAAAGCTGAAAAGAAAATGTAAACTTTGAGCCGTAAACGGAATTAAATGTAAGGAATAAATATCTATTTGATGTAAAGGAAAGGTCCAATGTCTATTATCCAAAATTGAAATATGTGAACTGATTTTAATACGATCGAATCTGACTGGGGTTTCAAGGCTTTATATATATATATATATATATATATATGTGTGTGTGTGTGTGTGTGTGTGTGTGGTGTGTGTGTGTGTGTCCTTCAACAAAGGTATTCTGTGCGTGCCCGGACATTAATGATATGAGGTTTTATCTTGATATTAAGTGGATTAAATCCTTGCTCCTTAAACTTAAACTGGAATCTTGATCAGTGCGCTCACAGTGTTTATATATAATTATTTAGCACAAGTTAAAGAGCTATACTGCTGTGTCACAGTTATAGAATTCAACAATTCGTTAAAAACGGTGATGTGTTTCTTTAAAAAGTTAATAAAACGCACTTCTTATCTTATTCCTTGTATATAAATAAGAATTTAAAAAAATCACATGCATTAAATTCTCACAAACGACCTTGACAAATGATATCAAATCTAAGTTACGTCGTAATGCTATTAAAGAAGTCCATGTCTAAGCGTCGGTTTATAAGATATGTCATGAAATGCAGCTACTTTTATCAGAGGCTTATAAAATTTTATTAATAAATATAAATATGCATAAAAAAACATACGCTCCTTGACAATATACAGGATGTCCCATAAATCCCTTTAACCCCTGAACCTTTTCTTACTAGAATAGAGTGAGAGTGAAGGGACTTACGGGACACCCTGTATATATATATATATATATATATATTGAGTGAGGTATAAAGCAATAAAATCTAAAAATATCTGTTAAGAGACACAAGAACGGTCATTGAATTACCGACAGGGTGAACGGAAGGAAGTTACCGGTCGTGCCTTCATAAAGTGGCTTCATTGTTTACTTCTGAAAGTACCTGAACTCCTCAAGTGAGAGCTAAAGTTTCGTCTTTTAAATTGGGCTCCTCATCAATCAAGGAATTTGTCAGTGAGATTCTATTCGAAAACGTTTCTTTTATTTCAGAGGTTAAACATATCATTGAGATTCAGTATAATTGAAAAGAGAAATACGGTTTCTCTGTCTCTCTTCTGGTCTTGTTATACGTCAGAATTTTCTAAAATTGCTTGTTTTCACGTAAAAAAATCATAGAAGATATATATATATTATATATATATATATATATATATTGTGTGTGTGTGTGTGTGTGTGTGTGTGTGTGTGTGTGTATATCACCAAAAGACAACAGACTATCCATGAAACGAAATTGTGAGAACCGTATCTGAAAATGTATTTATATATGGTGTATCTCCTTAATGGAATCACTTTGTTCTCTTAATAAGAGTTTAAAACCTTTTCTTTCTTCTCTTTAAACCCAATTCTTCCTTCTAAATCATCGAACAGACATTAATTGTGACATTCCTGACTGCCGAAATGACCACATACAAAACGGAAGAACGTAGGTATGCGTATTCACTCATACATAGCGGTTATTCTCTTTTAAATTATGCTTTCATTGTCTTTAAGCTAAATAAAACTCAGAACCCTTCTACAGACATATTTAGCTTTCACGCAGGTGGTCTCTCATATATATATATATATGTAAAGAACGACGCTTGTGTAGAAGAACGTTCCGCACAAGATGAGGAGGGAGAACGAACATATATGGAATGAATTTTACAATTAAACACGTGAAATGAATGAATGATGCAAACCCTCGTCAGGGAGGTGACAAGGTGTACTTCTGAATACACGAAAGGCCTTGAAATCATTTTTATTTTTCCTTGTAGGTTTGCATTATATATATATATATATTATATATATATATATATATAAACTCGCTTGTAAATAATTGATAATTCATAATTTGTTTAATATTTCTTGGATGTCCGCATGTATAGTGAATTAATATATCCAATTCTGTTCACTGGTCTCTTTTTGTTTTATCCATTTATTGTGGAATGCATACAAAATATTTCTGGTCCCCATTTGGTCTTTCCTTCCTTCATCTGTCTTTGTTATCATTTGTGTAAAAGCTTTTCATAATCATGGCTTAAAAAATGAGCTTTAAGGTAAAGCTGAAAAGTTTCTAGAAAATGTTCCACGGTTCAATCTTTCGAATTACGACGACCAGTGACGGGCGAGAACGTAAATAAACATAAAAATACGTTAAACAGACATGATAACAGTGATACATATATTTCTATAACGAAATTAAAAATGTTAATAATATACAGGGTGTCCGAGAATTATCTGTACAATTTTTGGCTTTTATTAAAAGTCAACCATGAAGTGTAGAAATTCCAGTGTTGTCCCATTTTACAGAGAATCTCATTAAAATTTTTCTGATACCAAGTTTTGACAAGTTTTTTAGAAATTCCAGTGTGTCCGAACATTATCTGTACAATTTCATCTTTTAATAAAATTCTTGATAACACACATAAAATTCTTAAACAAGATTATTTAGAATCTGTATTTTCAAAAGTTTCTTTTATTAAAGTAACGTTGTTACAAACATTCGATATGTGCACCATCAGTGATTCGCAGAACATCCAATCGATAATCCAAATGTTGCCATGTACGCTGCAGCATATCCACATCAATTCGCTCAATAGCAGCTGTGATTCTTGCTTTTAAATCATCAATGTCTGTCACCCGCGTACAAAAAAGAAAAAACTTGTCAAAACTTGTTATCAGAAAAAACTTAATGAGTTTCTCTGTAAAATGGGACAAAACTGGAATTTCTACACTTCATGGTTGACTTTTAATAACAGCCAAACATTGTACAGATAATTCTCGGACACCCGGTATATGTATATATATGACAAAGGTAAGTTTAATAAGTATAATTAATGAAGAGTATTTATTTTAATAAAATAGAGAATAATGAAAGATAATTTTTGTCATAAAAAAAAGAATGTCTAAAAATGTCTAAAAAATATGTTCAAATATGAAAAATGTCTAAAAATTAACCGAAATTGAGTTAAAAAAATTGAACAAATGATCGATACGAAAGACGAATGTGGAGAAAAATGTAATAACGGGGTTGTTTACGAGGTTGTTTAACCTCCTTCGCAAAATCTAAGGTCATATGACGGAGGCTGGACCTACTAAAGCTTTACGTGGGTACAGAACCACGGGTCATTACATAATCTGGACGCAGAGGACTGTCTCCCGTCCATCTACTATCCGACCTAATGTCGCTTAACTTCGCTGATCAACGCTACGCGGTGTTACGACAATTGCCGGGAATGAAGAGATAATGATATAAAGAAATAGAGAAAGAGAGATGAAAACAAACCAGTAAAACTCGGAATAAGGAAACAAGTAGTAAATGATTATCGGAAGAAGAGGGAATAACAGTGGCAGGTGATATTGTAAAATTTGATAAAGATCCCGCAGATAGAGACAACAAGAGGAAGGGAGAAAAAGGACACAGAACCAAAGATGGGAACAGAGATAGAGAGAAAAAGTATAATAAGTGAAGGCGAGATTAAAAGAAAGAGATAAGGGGAAACGAAGATAGAGATAGCAGAAGAGAGAGAGAGAGAGAGAGAGGACACACGCAGACCATTCGCTCAAACGACGTCGGATGTTTAATGCGAATGGTGATTTAATGACACCGAATACGACCATCTTTTGACCTTCCAAAACAAGACTTTTGTTACCGTCCCAAAATGTTGCGATCACAAAGAAAATAGAATAAAATAAAATTCCGAAGAGAAGGAATGAATGAGGAGAGATAAAAGAGGAGGGTTGGGAGATAGTAGAGAGAGAGAGAGAGGACGTTGGGAAGAGATAGGAAGAGTAATGAATAGGGTTCCGTAAGACAAAATGAAAGATCTCCCATAGCGAGATGCCAAGAGAGAGAGAGAAAGATAGATAGATAGATAGAGAGAGGAGACCTCCGCACAATAAGGATAAAAGGGCGCAGAAGAAGAGCAAAATAAGGGACACAAGAAACACGACTGAATACACTACATTACATTCTCGCTTTTGGCGTCATGGTCAAAGAATAACGAAGTGTAGTGAACTGAATCACGTTAAATTTAATATCTATTTAAACTTGAATGAAGAGCTTTGATCTATGTGCGCCGAAATATGGAGGGAGAAGATGGAACTGAATATCCAGACAGGAATAATGATGCGTACACGAATATAGAAAAGAATATATAATTCCAAATTATATGCCTACGCGAATTCGTCTTTTTATTTGAAATATTTATTCAAAATATACGTATAGAGATTGGAAGGGATGGGAAAAAATTCTCTTTATCTATTTCTGTATTTCTTTTAACATACCCAATAAAAAGAACGTCGTTCGTGAGGGCCTAAAGCGAATTTTTGTGTATATATACACGAATTATCCGCATCTATTATTGAACCACGAAAAATAGTAATTTAAACTATAAAGTAGATTTTAAATTTACTTAATTAATACTGTAATAAGAAATCACTCCAGTACAAGAAAGCGTTTATCGCAATAAATTTTCATTAAGCTTTATCGAAGCTATCAAAGAAAATTTTTATTTTTTTAATCTCAATTCTTCATTTCAAAACGCAAAAACAAAAACTGGAAATTTTTGGTTGTAGACAAAAAATTATAAAAATGTTGTATCGGTTTCTAAGAGCGATACATTATCAGAACTACATCTAAGGCTTTATAGGAAGAGAGAATAGCGCTGTCTCCATGGCAATTCCCTATGAAGGAGAACACTCTCTATGATGCAGGAACCAAATTTATAGCTGGGAAATTTGATTTACGTTTCAACTTTGCTTTTACTTCTAACAGAAGTTTTTGCTTTGATAGAAAATTGTGATAAATGCGAGTATATAAGAGAAGTGATTAATACGATGCAGTTGAATGTATCAAAACTTGTATTTAGTGATAATTCTTATATTATAGTAATAATTGACGATTAATTGCAATGAATGATAATAAATTAAAGGTATGTACTCTCATACGACTGTGATTCGTGAAGCGCAAATTGTATGTTTTACGAGGGTTCCTCGTAAATATAATTAATATTTACATCGTGATTTTAACAGTATGAAAAGGTTGGATTTTAAAAGGAAATCCTCTTCTATTTACTACAAAATATTCCTGCCATGAAAACTAGCCGGTTTTGACTGATAAAGAGTATCGATGTTCCAACAAAGCTAACCAACTAGAGTCACTCTTAAGGGTTTAATCCCTGAAGTAAAATAAAGAAATGAGGCATATTTATATTGTTTATTTTCTTCCAAAATCGTTTATTTCATAGCACAGAAAGAATCCTCTCTAATTAAGCATAACAGACCTTGTGAAGCGAATTACCAAATACCAACAAACGTTACACGCTCAAAGAGTTCCCGCGTTTCCCAAACCCTCCGAAAGATTCCGAATCTCAGCGAAAGCACACATAACGTTACCGAACATCCAGCCGCAGTTTGCTGTCTCTGCGGAAAAATTATCCTGAAACGAAGTTCTGGAAAGAAATTTAGGAACCGCAAAGAGCCGAAGGACGAGCCATAACGAAAGGCCGTAACCGCTGATGGACGGATAGCTGAACCGCAACAAAGCGTCAATAAGAGAAAAGAGGAGAAAGACCCAACTTATATTGATTTTGGAAACCGTTTCGTTTGGGTGGACTGGAATCGGCGTGTAAAAGAGGATTACAATGAGGATTAGGGAGGCAAATGAAACTTTTAAGGGGATGAATTGGATAATAACATCTGAGCCTAGAAAGTGACTGAACGAGAATCTGGAAGGTTGCCGAAATTATATCGGGAGGACACCCACACTATAAAATGTAAGGGGTTGTTTACGACCCCAATCACGAACTCTCTTATCGTTAAATTCATTGTAATCCAGTATGAAGCATCTGAATTGCGTAATACATAATTTTGGTTTTAAAAATCACATCTGCACTGACAAAAACACTTAAATCTGTGAATCGTATATTAAGTTAAAGGGTTTTATCTCTGCACTTATTTACTTAAACCTGAGAAATAATAAAATATACACAGTTGAACGTCGATAAATGGATATTCTCTAATTTCTCGTCTCTCAAATCCTTTTGTTGCAATTCCGACTCTTTTTAAAGAGAAACGTGGAACAAATCTTCACTTAAAAGACAATCGCTGATATCATTAATTAAACGAACGTTGAATATTTGATAACGAAAAATAAAATTAAACCCT
>JAJOZX010000917.1:667500-695000 GCA_023014485.1 Bathynomus jamesi
AACCCTCTTGATTGGAGTCGCCATAATGGTGAAAGATTCCCGAAACTACTGAACAGTTGGGTTTTGCTGCGCGCCGCCTGTCGTCACCGGGTCTCGATCCCGGGGCCGATGGATTCGTAGTCAATGATGCTAACCACTACACCACCGAGGCGCATATGTATATATCGGGTGGCCCCCCCCAAAAAACGCCTTGAGATTTGAACATCAATAACTTCAAAAATATGCAGTTCACATTTCCAAAATTTACATAACTTTTACCTCAATCTATTGCTAAGTCATCATAAAAAAATCAGTCCTCTACATAAAATACTTTTTCTACAGCTGAGGGAACAATGAGGTATCGTGAAAAAAATGAAATCATAAACTGAAAAAACTTTATTATTCACATCTTATCAACAAATATGATCAATATGTCCGCCGTCCTGCTTACAAACTAATCTTAACCTTTTCTTCCACGACATGATACATTTTCTGATTTCTGCTAATGTTATTTTGTCCCAACATTCGAGTTTCTTTTTTCTTTAATTGCATTTCTGTAAACTTTTCTGTTTGGCTTTCATAAACCTTCTTTGCTAGAGTGTTCCATATGCAATAGTCCATGGGATTGCAATCAGGTGATTGCGGGGGCCAGTCGTTTTTTTCCAATGAAATTAACTACATTCTGTTGTAGATAATCCTGTATGAACTTGCTAGTATGAGCTGTAGCACCATCTTGTTGGAGTATGAAGTCGTTTCCATAATACAGACGCCGACAATCAGGCAAAAGATTCTCCTCTAAGAGATTTACATAGGTTTCTGAATTAATTTTTTTATTTTCTGAAATGAAATGAATTTTTGTCTTTCCATTCCACGATACACCTGCTAATACCATAATTATTTTGGAAAACCGACTTGTCTGGTGGTAAAGTCTCGATGGAGGAACGTCTTTCTTACGCCGACCATAAACAACATCGTTCCGGGAGTTTAGAGTAATCTCGATGGTGAAATCTTTTTCATCTGTAAAAACTTTTTTTTTTAACATCGTTGGACGAAAATCTATCAAGCAATTTTCTACAACGAATTTTTCTTTTAGCGCTTACATTGTTGTCATGTCTTGAAACACGGATCTTTTTAAATGCTTTAAGTCCTACCGTTCTCTGCATTCTTTGTATGGAACTTCGACTGATACTACTAAATTTCTTGCAATTTTCCTCTGAGAGCAGTGTGACCCAGGTCGATCCTCTTGAGATAGGCTCATCATTTTGATCATTGCTTTATTGTCTTGAGTGTAAACTGTTTTAGGCCGGCCACTTCCACGCTTCCGTGCCGTCGAACCGGTTGCTTTAAGTTTTTTAATTATTCTCTTCACAGACGTAACATTAAAGTTATTCCTGGAAATTCCCTCAAAATTCTTGCCCCAGTCCATCTTTTTCCCAAGAAACACTTTTCAATTACCTCTTTTTCTGTTAGTTAGAACCATAATTTGAAGGGTAAGTTTAAAAAACAGCATTTAAGATGGGCGTAACCTATATCATCTGGCGTTTTTCAGAGACTAAGAGATTATCCATAGGCTAAGGAAACTACTATAAATCTTAGAATAGTTGCCAGGTACAGCTATACACATTTAGGCTTTATGATATTCGTTTTTTTACCACACCTCATTGTTCCCTCAGCTGTGGAAGAAGTATTTTATGTAGAGGTCTGAAATTTTTATGATGGCTTATCAATAGATTGAGGTAAAAGTTATGTAAATTTTGGAAGTGTGAACTGCATATTTTTTAAGTTATTGATGCTCAAATCTCAAGGCGGTTTTTTGGGGCTACCCAATATATTAGGGCGAGCCACACATATATGATAAAATTTTAAAATTTATAAATAAGTGTTCCTGATGCATTTTATTATTTTTTTATATAGAAAAAGATCTCAGACTGGATGTTGAGCTGAATCCATTGATATTTAAGGGTGGCGCAAATTTGAAGAAATTTGCCATCCCAAGCTGTATCATGATACTAAGGCTTCGAGTTGCGCCACCTCTAAATATGCGCAATTCGATCCAGTTTTTTATTTCCAACATCATAAGTGGTTGTGAAATATGGGCAAATGTCATAAGAAATATATTTTCCATTTTCATTTTTTTTGGACTTAAATAAAAGGGTGAAAATTTTTAAATTTTTTCACAGGAGCATCATTCCACCCCTACGCCCATTTCAGGGTACGAGCAGTTCCCAGCAACATTACCAAGCAAATAGGAGGTCAATACACTGTACCTCATCCTCATTATAACATATTGTGCTTATAACGATGTGAATAGGTAATGCTGAAAGCATTATACATCCTATTCATTTTATAAACTGCAAAGCCCCCAATCATAGATTGTCAAAGGCTTATTCAACTCTTCCTATTTACGGAAGCACTAATCGGATCACAAATATGAAACATGGAAACTGGTTGAGTTAAATAATGCCATTTTATTACCATGCACAAAACTAAATTTCTTTTAAGCGAGACAAAATCAAAGCAATGCCGAAGTTTTATTCCACAAATATTTGTTAGGGAAGGTTTGTGTAGTAAATTGATTGAAAGTTTGTGTTTAGGCTTGGTCATTTATACTCGTTATATAAAGTTAAACTCTTTATAAATTTGAGTGTGTTGTTTCCGTGGATTATTTCCATGTAAAATTGAAATATTTCCTTTGTTAGTAAATATCTGGGAGCTATTGAAGAATAGGGACCCCAGCCTTCTTTAGTTAGGCTTATAAGGCTAACTAACGAAAATATCACGACCTAACCTAACCAATCGTTAGGTTAACTGTACGCCCTTGACGATTGGTTAGGTTAAGTCATGATATTTTCGTTAGTTAGCCTTATAAAGCTAACTAAAGAAGGCTGGGGTCCCTATTCTTGAAATAGCTCCAATATCTGATATATAAATCGTTGAAAATTTAAATACATTATATTTAATATAATAAAGCAATGATCTAGGGAAACTCTGATGCCCTTCCCCAGTAATCTTGCATTTGACACCATTCTACCATGAAGGATCAATTTTGTATGGTTTATTTTCCTCTTCTATTTTTACCATCTATTCGTTCAGTCCATCCATCATGACCAAACTAATTTTTCTTTATCATTAATCTAAAATAAATGACACTGCGGCCATATGGATGAGGAGGTTGTTGATACAGAGCAACGAAAGACAAGACCATTCCTATAATAATTGGTGAAGCGGCTCAAATTGTAATCTTACAACCAACAGACACGAGAAATGTATTTCTGTCATTATTTAGCAAAATTTCATTTCTAGTTAGGTCAATTTTAGCTGAAGATTTGGTTCGACAAATTTTGAATTCATTGACAAAAATTGATACCGACTCATTCTTTTTTTTTTTATGCAGGAAGAAGGTGCCAAGAGCAAATGCCCGCAAAAGCGCCCCTCCCAGAGAAGACAAGAAACCAAAATCAAGGTCCGGGGTATCTGATATTTCATAATTGAAATTTCGGAAGTATTTTCAAAGTTCCCAAAATTTAACCTATTATACGATGTAAAAATTTAATAGAGAAGACACAGACTTCAGAAACGCCATAATTGCTACTCCATTATTTCGATGGAGTTATGAATCGTTGGATCTTGCGTTGTTCATCATAAACTTTACGGACTTCACTCAAAGACGGATTTCATATTTCATATTTCAGAGATTTGAATCTAGCATACTTTACACTTTTACACACCCCACACACACACAACACACACCACACACACACACACACACACACACACACACATATATATATATATATATATATATATATATATAATATATATATACTTTTATGCTGGAGGGACCACCCCAATTATGGTGAGCAAAGAACGCTGCAAAAGCCATCTTAAGCTGAAACTGGAATTTCGTTTACGATAGACGATACCACTGAATATATATATATAAACTATATATATATATATATATATATATATATATATATATATATATATATATATACTGTATATATATACTGAATATTAATGACGAAACGTCAGTTGTAGCAAAGTATGAAGTTTACCTACCTCTCTTTTGGTTGAGTAAAGTACGATATAAGCTGCTGCTCGGTAAGGCTTAATGAGGACCAATAGCGTTTAATATTTCTCGTCTTTATTCAACTCAACTGAATGAAGTCTGAGGTGGGCAAATGTTAAGTCGTCTTTGGCTTCATGGTCTCAATTTAAATAAGCCTCCTCAACATTTTGTTTTGATATCTATCTTAAGCATAATAGATCGTTTTAGAAAGTTTTACTACCTACGATATATAATATATATATATATATATAGCCTCGTAGCAGTTTCGTGCGTTGGTCCCTCTTCACACGAAGGTCAAACTGGTGGCCCCCCCCCCCCTCTAGGCCTGGCTTGGTAGAGAAGCGAGTTGCTCTGTTGCGCTCTCCACCGCACATAGCCAGGTACACCCGACTCATCTGGTACGATCGTGAGCCAGGCATCTTATATATATATATATATATATTCAAGAAGTTTTGAGTAGCATAAAATTAGATAAAGGTAACTATATATATATATATATATATATATATATATATATATATATATATATAATATATATATATATATATATATATATATTCAAGAAGTTTTGAGTAGCATAAAATTAGATAAAGGTAACTATATATATATATATATATATATATATATATATATATATATTAACTGCAAACAATTACGAGTTGTGACTGATCGGGGACCTTGGTGCAATGGTTAGCATATCCGACCGGCAATTGGATGATCCCAGGTTCGATTCCTGAGAGGTGCCTCATTTTTCATTTGCTCGTTCTCTTTCCCCATCTTGTGCGGACGTTTCTTCTACACAAGCGTCGTTCTTTACATTAATTATATACAGGGTGGGGCAAAAGCGTGTATATATATATATATATATGTGTGTGTGTGTGTGTGTAGTGTGACTCACGAAATACCAGAGCTGAGTGTACAGTTGTGGAAGAACATTGTAGCCTATTAGCTGGAGAGAGTGAATGCAAAAAAGGCTTCGAATGAAAACTATCTCCTTCCATCTGCCATCTTGGGCTTCATTTGAAGCCTATCGAAACATCTCATATAGGAGGACGAGGGTGCTATAAGACGATAGCGCGATACAGGGATGGATATTGGACGGCTGTCTGCGGAACATTTCGCTGTGCTCTTCTTCAGATAGTATCACTTCGGCAGGTGCTTCCTTTATGCCTGCTTGGTTACTCTATACAAAAAAAGTACTCAAAAGTACCCTTTCCGTTTAAAGGGAATTCAAACTTCTTCGCTATTATGATGAACTGGTGGGAAAGTAGAGACTGTATTGTGGGTATATTTCTGTGATTGGAATAGAGGATTATCATGGAAATCTTTTGGGTATTCAATGTTATCGAAACAATTTCAAGATGTTTTTATCATGGTCGCTGCATTCATTCTCTGTATTTTCGTTTTGGTTCAGATTTATTGGATAAAATAATTATGCCCCATATAGAAAACACACTCAAATATTTTACACACACACATACACACACATATGCGTATCTCCTTATAAGCGAGTTACCGACATTTTCAAATCCTTATATTTGAAAAACAAATTAACCAAACCTAAGTGACATTATGGCTCGATGGGTATTTTTGCTATGTCATTAAAATAGTGAGGTACTCGCTAATCTAGCATGACCTAACCTAACCTAATTAGGACCAACATATCTCTTTTCCTGCAATAATTTTTTCTAGTTTATATATATACCATCCAAACAACGCTGGAAAATAGGAAAGGCAAAATGTGTAGTGTTCCCAAATTAAAGGCAAGACAAGGGACCTCCTCAACACTGAAGGAAAATAGCTTGAAGTCTTCAAGAGAAGACTAGATGCCTGGCTCAGGACCATACCAGATGAGCCGGGGGTACCTGCTTATGTGCGGTGGAAAGCGCAAGAGAGCAACTCGCTCCTCCACCAAACCAGGCCTTAGAGACGGGGCCACCAGCTTGACCTACGTGTGAAGAGAGACCAACACACGAAACCCAAACGAGGTTAACGAGGTATATATATATATATATATATATATATACGTGTGTGTGTGTGTGTGTAAAATGTTTGCGTCCATTTCCGATTTGTTATATAAATAAATTTCCTTTGTAAGTTAAAATGGTCTATCGATTTCGTGATCTACGTTACGCCTATTTTTATTTCATATTTTAAGCCTATATCTATTCAGAGGAGATACTTCTCAGTGGAGAGAATTAGACAGTGCTTCCACTCTAGGCCTAACCCTGTATTTATGACTCTCATTTTAGCATACAGTGAAATTGTACTGTAAAGTTCATGTTTAAAAACAGGCGAAAGAGTGATGAAATCATTCAAAATATTGATGTAGATAATACATAATATTACTCGTAACTAGTATACGCGTATCTACGGAAATAAGGTACGGATAAAGTACAGATATAGGTACAGAAATAAGGTACGGATAAAGTACAGATATAGGTACAGAAATAAGGTACGGATAAAGTACAGATATAGGTACAGAAATAAGGTACGGATAAAGTACAGATATAGGTACAGAAATAAGGCACAGATATATATAGTTAAATAACTCTTATATATACAGAACACAGAAATGTGTATTCATTGAACCCGAAAGTAAAATGTATGTGAAGTCGTATGTAACTGCGAGTACATTTACATTGGCCAAAATGAAGGAGGGTAAGCACGATTACACGCGAGTTTCTCTTATGTACGCCAAGATTATGCAAATTGTTTCTTTTATTAACATGGAGTCCCAGGACACATCTCAAATCTCTCATTTCTGTAACGGTTATTTATATCCTTCTCATCTCGTTTTAACATTCACTCGTCTAATCTATCTTTTCCTCCTCCCCTCAGAGGGGACCAGAATTAGTTTCCATATTCGAATTGCGTGAAATTCAGTGAGGGGAGACACTTTTACTTTGACATGTTTTACGCATAAGAAAACGGGACGCGTTGTCTTCCCTCATTTAACGACGAAGAAACGCTTTCTTGTAATGGTGTCTCTGCCGTTATGTAGTTTTGAGGGTAAAGTTACTCAGTGTGACTTTGTTTTTTTGTGGCGCTTAATTAGTTTTGGTTTGTTTGCATTAAAACTTAATTAGAGAATGAAAAGAGGGGTTCTGCACCGTTGAAAAATTGAACAATACGAAGAACATATATATATATATATATATATATTATATATATATTATATATATATATATATATATATACAAGGAGTTCAAAAAGAAACGCAACCTATTGGAGAATGCGTATATCATTGTAACCTTACCCTTTTTTCTATTTTGTTTTGGGTTGCGTTTCTTTTTGAGCACCCTGTATGTATATATATATATATATATATAGAGAGAGAGAGAGAGAGAGAGAGAGAGAGAGAGAGAGAGAGAAATTTCTAATACAGTATGTAAAATATACAGGGTTGTTCGAGAAGTCGCTATCTATTCACAGTATCATTATTTCTGCAAGATAGATAGGGACTTTACGGATACCCTGTATTTAATGTACCGCATTATAGAGAAAAGAGAGAAAAGGCGGACTTAATTTTCACGCCCAAAATAAATGCAAAATTACATACATTAATTAAAGTATATCATATGACATCATATAAATGCATACTTAAACAACAGGTCATGAAATACACTCTCTCTCTCTCTCTCTTCTCTCTCTCTCTCTCTCTCTCTCTCTCTCTCTCTCTTTATGTGTGTGTGTGTGTGTGTGTGTGTGTGTGTGTGTGTGTGTGTTTGAAAAAGATGCATTTCTATTCAAAAATAAACTTATATGTGAGCGTATGCTATTTTAAATGATATATTTCTTGTCAAAAACAAAAGCGAATTCTTACGTTAACAAATACCAGCGTCCGTGGTTCATTGTGTAACACCGTTTCCCTATAAAAGGAGTGAAGACACGGAAGTCGGCGGTTCGAACCCCGATGATACTGGTAATAATAATCCTGGAGTTGATACAGTGAGCCACATTGGTTGGTCTGAGCGTTCAACCAGTTTCTTGCCATGGAATACAACGTTAACGAATTAAACAAATCATTTTTATTACGACGTTTAATTGTTTGGTTCGAATTCCGATCTCGGGAAGTGTTTTTATTTCCCAAGTTTGTGCGTTTGTTTACTCTTGTTTTTTTAATAACTAAAATTAATACACAATCCTTTTTAACAAAAAAAACAACAACAAAAATATTAAAACCAAATCAGTTAATTATACGCTATTACGAAACAGCAGAAGAAATGCGACTACATTTTCCGCCCTCAGGTTACAATCCTTGATTAAAAATTTAAAAAAAAAAAATGTTTGTCGAGTATTTGTTCAATGAATTTATTTATTTACTTATTTTTTTACCCTTTAAATACGTCAGTTATATTGAGAAGTATTAAAAAATATATTAACAACACGTATTTAAATCACGGCACTTAATAAACTAATATTTTTTTGGAGTATAAAAATCCTTTCGATGCTAAAAAAAAGAAAAAAAATAATATATAGTTTGAATTACAATGATTGACGTAACTTAATTTCAAGAATATATACATATATATATACGTTTGAACTTATTTAAGAATCTGATCAGGAAGTGGGTCATTAATACTTCTTCAGTTTCCCCAAAGGCTACTGTTAATCACTTCTTTCGAGAGAAAACCAATTGTATTTGGTGATTAAGACCTTTACGAAAAAGAATCGACGGGTTTGCTTCTCTGTAGCAATCAGAAGCCACGTTATGGGTTTAATAATCTTGAACACAAACAGATATGAAGTATGAGAACGTCTGCAATCTTTTCGGGTTTTTTTTTTAATCTGAGAAGTATTCGAACCCGGCTTCTCTTGATTTAGGTACAAAGTCTGTATGTAGTCTTACAATGTGTCCGTTGTAAGACATCGTCGTACAAGGAGCCCGACTCACGCACAAAACGGAGAACGATCGCCCAGAATTAATTATGACCACAGTTTCAATGCACCAGAATTACAACCTCTTTGATAACTTCACTAAGATTCAAAAGAAAACTCCTCCTACTTTCGTAATGTCTCAACTACCTCCACGCTGGGAACAGAAAATTTGTCAGGAATTTATTACGTAGCGGCGTTCTCCAAAAGCTTTGAACAAAGAGTTCCATTTCGTATAAATGAATGTTATAAGCTGGAAATTAACGAAAAGAACGTTCCGTTTATCAAAGTTATCGTTCGGAAGATGTGCACGTAGTTGTTAAGAGATTAGAATGAACCCTACTCACACTATAAAACAGTCAATCGAGCGCAAATAGTTTCTTGAACAAATTAATTAAACTCCGAGTCAGGTCATTGCATACAGGGAGTCCAATAAGACCCTTTACCCCCTAAAGTTTATATATATATATATAAAGTTCAGGGCTAAATGGACTTATGGAACACCCTACACAAAGTGTAATTTTTTTTATGGACAACGCGTTTTGCAAGTTGTCGAAAATCATAATTGGGAAATGCCTTTAAAACAATATTAACCATATTAACAATATTATTCATATTAACAGGCTTTATGTAGTTAAAAATAATTAAAATATTTGTTAAAAAAACAATAATTTTCCTTTTTTTAAATTGTATTTTTACAATGTTGGAACTGCTTTTTTGTTATTGGCATCATAAGAATTATTCCTAAAATTAAAACTTGGGGCTAAAAAATACCTTTTAGACAATTCAGAAGTCTAAACACTGCCCCACCCCCTCCCCTCTATACACACACCCCACACCCTCATATATATCCTAGGTAGGGGAACCCTGATTTTGGATGGATTTGGAATCGGATTCGAAAAAATTTTACTCAGGATTTGGGGATTATTCATTTTGATCATGGTTCAGTATTTTAGTTCATGAAATAATTTTTATTTTCCCTATATATTCCCCTATTTATTTCCCATATATATATTATAATATATATATATATATGACGAATAAAACCACGAAGGGAAAAGAAACACAAAGTGGTGCTCAAGCGCTTTCGTCTAATGACATCCTCAGGAACACTGAACATCATAAATATTTTTCACGTGTCACTTTCGTGAAATAATTTTCATATATATATATATATATATATATATGAATAGAAACGACGTAAATAAGGAGCGTCTCTGCACACGGGGAAGAGAAATAACGAATAAATGAAAAATGAGGCGAACCGCCCGGGAATCGAACCCAAGGCCTTCCAATTGCCGGTTGGATGCGCTACCATTACACCACGGACCTCGATCAATCATAAATCGAAATTCTCCTACATAGGGCATCCTATGTAGGTAGCGCATCCAACCGGCAATTGGAAGGCCTTGGGTTCGATTCCCGGGCGGTTCGCCTCATTTTTCATTTATTCGTTATTTCTCTTCCCCGTGTGCAGAGACGCTCCTTATTTACGTCGTTTCTATTCATTTATATACTGCGTGGTCATTGCAGTTAAATGCATATATATATATATATTTAGGTGGGGGGGGTATGATTATGAGCATCAAATCGTATAACTATCCACTATTTTAATTTTATTCCACTATTTTAATATATCTTACCCTATATAATAAAAGCCTTAATAACTTCACATATGCCTATGTCCAAAATTGAGGTTCGTTCAAGCGAGGCCAATGTTTACGCTGCTTGACCAAGCTCCATTCAACTCTCTCGCCTTTATAAATGCTCTTTAGACGCAATAAATATAGCCCCTAAATTTGCCTCCCCTTTCCATCTGATTTTAGTGGGATTATTACGCTTAAAAACGTTTAAATAAATGTACAGAACGATATGGGAAAAAGGAAAAAGAGAGATTTTTTGTTTTGTTTTAATGGGTTTTTTTTTTATCTCTTTCACAGCATCTTTTGAAGTTATACGACGGAGGGGGACCTATAGTTTTACGCGGGATCCGATCCACTGATCGCTACATAATCTGGGCCGAGGAGGACGGTTTGCCATCCAACTATTACCCAGACCCATTGTCGCTTAACTTTGCTAATCGGGAAGCGGTATTACGACTCTAGCTACAGATGATGCTCCAAGGGAAAAGATTACAAGAAAAAGTATCTTACAATATTTCCTAACAATTTGTTCCCAACTGGATTTTTGCAATGTTCACGGAAATTCCCAGAAATAAATAAAAATTAATATTCAGTATTTTTTGTGCTGTTGGAAAAACTGACCTTAGTATTCATCAAAAGGACGTTTTACTTCTGGTAAGAGTTCATCTCGTTATTGAGATCCACCTCCTCTCAGTGATCCAATAGTGTATTTTGGGTTCAAATACTCGTATAAACTCCAAAAGAATTAGAATACTTGTTATATCTTCAACCTTCAGGTCGTAGTAAGATGAAAGGGGTTGTAAGCTCTTTCCTGGGTAGCTAGAAAGCCTGATACGAATCATGACAAACACGTTGGGGAGAGCGCCTAGACTGTAAGCGTCTTTAAATATAAACAAAACATGATCAAAAACTTATTGCTTTTTATAAGAACCGAGTCCTGCCCAGCTACGAATAGCGAAGTGCAATAACCGAAAAAAAATATGAATCCCTTCCTTATAAATGAATACAAAATAATAAATTTATAATTAATTAATATGAATATGAATATATACAAAATTATTCATGAATACTTCTTTATATTATTATTTGCATACGTTTTGATGTTCCCCATCAAGTAATTATATATCAATTATCGTTTTAGCGACACTTCAAAAATTTTAATGCCTATATTTGATGTAAGCTTTGACATCAGTAATTATTTTGATACTTTGAAGCTTTAGAAAATTAGAACTCGTTATTTTGACATTATTCATGAAGCTATTCACGTAATAGAAATTCATAAAGAAATTAGTTGACTACTAATAGGGCATACAAATAGGGACTGCTTCAGATCTGGCAGTATTGTTATTTAAATACGAACTCAAATAGTAGAACATGTTATACTTGCGTGTTCTAGTACGCATAACGAACACGAAAATATGTCTGCTCCTACACCTTCACGAGTTTCATGGAATAGCTATTATGTATCAAATAATTGTTTCTACTTATTTTGTTTTCACGCAATTGTACTCGTACGTTACGCGTGACATACACTTCCTATACTATATATGGAATACACAGAATATATATATATATATATATATATAATTATCTCCTTACTGCAGTGAATAAGGAATTATACTGGTCCGCGAGACCAGAAAACTCGTAAACCACTGACATAGAGAATAATATGCAATAAGAGACCAAATGAATAGCTTACATTTTTGCAAAATGAACAAAACTATAAAGAAAATATATTGCTCAATCAGTAGATATGAGAAAAAAAATTTTGAAAGTATAGGAAACAATCGATTTGGACTATTGGTGTGAATGATAATGCGAAAGATAACAGAATTGGTATGATCGTCTAAGATGTTCAGTTGCGTGAAAAATGGACAACGTACTGAGTATATCAAAACAGAAAGTGACGAGGTTGCTATGAATGTATCTGATGTGATGGATGTTTTGTACAATATTAATAGTGTGGAAAATTTATTAGTAAACAGAAATGTATAATTAAAATCTATACCACAAAATATGGAAGTGGTTAGTGAACAGCCTTCCTCATCATACGGGCTACGTCGTAGGCAATGTCGTAACACAGCTTCCCGTTGATCAGCGAAGTTAAGCGGCGACATTGGGTCTGGGTAATAGTTGGATGGGAGACCGTACTCCACGTCCAGATTATGTAGCGACCCGTGGTTCGGATCCCACGTAAAGCTGTGGGTCCCCTTCTTCATATGATCTTAGATGTTGACCTTAGATGTTGCGAAGGAGGTTAAACAACCCCAATCATTATTATTATTCCTCATCATACGCCTATCAGCCTTTCTAGGACACGGAAGTGTTTTTGGTGTTCTGTGCTTTGACCTGTGTTTAACCTCAATTCACTGTGTGACAGTGTTTTCTTAGTTATCTTTATATTAGTGCGTGCGTGTTTTAAAGTGCTTTCGTATGATTACTTATGATAGCTTCGAACGACGGTTCAGGATCAATCTGCAGTCGACCCCTTTTATCCCAAATAAAAGTAGCACTCAAATGAACCCTCTCTTTAATTCAAACAAAATATTTGTTTAGATTTTAAACTAATAAAGTACACTGTGTTCAGAATTATTAAGAAGTAATAATTGTTAAATTTCTCATATGAAGTCAAGACCAATGTGTTTAATCTAAACCAAATATATTATGAAGAAGCATAATCCATTAGTTCAGTTGTAACAAAACTAAGCTTCATAATTTTGAGCACAGTACTTTGTTAGTTTAAAATCTAAATTTTTTGTTAATTAAATAAGGAATTTGAGGGCGGGGGGAGGAGTAGGCAAGAAAAAACAGGATCAATGAAGAACATTTTATTAAAAAAAAAATGCAGTTTTTTTTAACATTTTTCCTCAGTGCACCCATACTACTACCCAAGTGTCTTCTTCTTCTTCTCTAATGTAATAATCAAAAGCACAACAAACAAATTCATGTAGGTGAAATCGAACACATCTTCTTCAGTTTGAAACTAAAAAAGTTTATCAGTAAATTTCAAGTAATATGCTTGCAGTTTTTCTATTTTTGTAACATAGTCCTCATATCGTCTTTGAAATTTTGCCACAAAAATAGAACCCACGGTAATTTTCAAACTGGCACTAAAGTTAAATCCCAATATTCTTTTGCTCATTCGGCTCAAAGCTTTCGCAACTCCCTCTCCACCATAAAAAAAAAAAAGAGTAAATTCAGATAAAAAAAAATAAAAAATTCAGATAGAAAAAATCAGATGGGGTCTGAAGTTCAGATCCCATCTGAATTCTTTTTTTTTTTTTTTTCTGTTCCTTCATCTTTATTTTTTAACTTGTCTTCAAATTTTCAGAATAGAATAATCGAATAAATAGGTTTTCAAACCCAGCAATTTGACATTTCATTTTCGTCTTATTCTTTTTAACATTTCAGGCACAGCTTATTAATATATCTCGATAATTCTGGTATCCTGGTGTTCTTCATGTTTTGGATGTAAATGTAACTCCCATACTGCGTGGTTAACTAAAATAAAAAAGCATTGTTTTGGAAATATGATCCACAGGTGTATCGAACACGGAGGCAATGGTCGGCGAAGGCAGTAGGCCAATTACTATTCTACCCATGCAGAGGATCGAAAATCCTCGTTCAGATAGGTTTAAGTATTGATTCTGCTGTAATTTTACCCTCAAAACCTCCTCCCGTGTGATAAGTGAGGAAGGTTAAACCCGCGCGCCATCTATTGGATGTAAATGCAACTCACAGACGGTGATGGCTAAGTGCTTAGTATTCTCGTCTCACAAACCAATGACCCAGGGTTTTAAGAAATTTCAGGCCAGGTGTTTCCAACAGTTGGACCGCCGACGGATTTTTTACGGATCGCGGGGAATAAACCAATACACTGATTATAGAATTTACTTAAAAATATAGACAAACTTTGACATTTTGAAGGCATCAAAATCCAACTTTTTCTATTCTCTTTGCAAAGTTTAAATTTAGTTTCCATTTGGAAGATTATAAAATGATGGTTTTTAAGTTCATCTTGACAAAATAATGTCGACTACATTACGAAACTACTCATATATATATATTATATATATATATATATATATATATATATAGTGGTGCTCATAAGTATTTGTACAGAGAAATATTTCAGTTATATTCGTCCTTATCTTTTGTATCATGCATAGGGTAGCTATGAAGAGTTTACTGTTCGCTTGAAAAAAACGTAACACATAAAAATATTGGTTCAACTCCAGTATTTAATGTAAAAACATCAAAGAATTTGAGGGAAATAGAAAAAGTTAAAATGCAATAGTTTTTGTACATTTATTTACAAAATTATCTATTACTTTGTGTGTCCACCTCAAGCTTGAAGAATTTAACATTTTTATCAGTAGTTGGCTGTTTAATGATTAGAGACTGTTGACAATTTTGAATTCTAGAATTTTCTCTGGGAAACCTCATGGAAGACGGATGACCTATGTTATGATAATCAAATGATCTAGTTCATATCCATTTTCGTCCGTATGTCGTTAGTTTATATTGCAGATACTCATGGTGCATAACTCATTCAAGAGCAAGATGCACCACGAGTTTGTGTTTTTTTACTTAAGACAACAAAAATGTACCTTTTCCAATCACAAGTACATTCATATCGATCTAAGTTTCTTCTTCACAAATTGGACCAAGAATTCAGAATCTCTGCGGTTTCAAAACTTCCTCTTTATTGTAGACCTCAGTTTATTTTTGTCTAATATTAACATATTTACCACTAACTACGATAAGGCTTACTAGAAAGGCCTCCAACACAGTCTCACCACAAGCAAAATTATAATTAACCAACTCAACCGTGTGTGTGTGTGTGTGTGAACTTTTGTGCCTGATCCTACTTTTAGAAGAAAGCTAAAGAAATATGGAATGAAAAGCTGCAAAATGAGAAAGAAACGCTGGCTGTCCAAAATCAGTCTCAAAAAGAGGTTGCAGTAGAAAAAAGAACATGCAGATTGAACGTTTGTAGACTTGGCTCCTGTGGTTTGGTCTGTTGAAAATATCTTTGAGGTAAATCAAGCAAAGTCTGAATGTACATGTGAGAAATGACTACCCATGTTGTCTCCACAAAGTGCTTTTATCTGTATTTTAAATCTGCCGATGTTTGATACCCAGTAACTCTGTTTTGCAGAATTTCGAGCCCTTTGGGACCACCAAAATAAGGAGGAGAGTTGGCGAAACATATTCTTCTGATCGCATGGTCCACTAGTGAAATTCAATGACATCACTATTATTGTTTGAAAATGTTTCCTTCGTCAGGAACTGGAAACCTGTTTCTGTGTTAGGGGAAAATGAATTCCTTCCTTTATATGAACAATCTAGAGAGGGTTTTGAAGCCTTCCACGAACAAACTATTTCCAGATTCGATGCAGCCGAAGATATTATTTCAACAAGATAATACCCCGTGCCATACAACACGCGTTACCAAGGACTGGCTCGTAAAGGAGCGTGTCAGATTGATTAAATGGCCTCCTCAGTCTCCTGACCTAAATCCTATAAAACACCTGTGGGCAATTCTAAAGAATCGCACCCGAAAACACCACTGTTAATCGAAATCTGAGCTACATGCAATAATAGAGAACCAAACTGGGAGTGCCACAAGCAAGTACCTTGTACACAGTATGTCTCGAAAAGTTAAAGAAATCCTAAAAGTGAGATGAGGAAGCACAACATATTAAGTACGTCCTGAATTTGCAATAAAATTACTATTGCTATTGTTTTATTACGCTATTACTTTTTCTTCTTTTTCTGAGGGCGAATTCGATGGGGTGCCTAATACTTTTGGCTACGACTATATATAACTGTGTGTGTGTGTGTGTGTGTGTGTATGTGTGTGTGATATTTTGATATCTAATTTGCCTTTTTTTATATTATCTCTTCCCTCTCATCAGAAACAAAACTATTGACATAATAAAATACTCGGACAAATCTTGTCTATACTTTTTCTCTATTCTCTATATAAAATCTTGCGTTGACTCCTAAAACCTAACCTAGACTAACTTTTATCGATCGAGAAGCAAACGAGCTCCATTCGAACCAACAGCTTTGAACAATTAGTTTGTCGGTTTAGGTAATTCGATCGAAAGGAAATCATTCATTCCGGATGTATTTCCAAATTTTACCTTTCTGAGTTTGCACAGGGTGTTCCATAAGTTCTTTTACCTTGAACCTTTTCCTACTAGAATTTAATGAGTGGTAAAGGGACACCCTGTATATTTATACATATTAAATTAATTTTTATGATCTTATAAAATTTTCAGCTCTTAAAAGACGTTTATAGGAAAATTTTTAAACTTAATGAAGTACAAACATGCTTAATGGTAGGCTTACCATACGTCCCGATTTGACCGGGACAGTTCAGGTGTTTAACTCTTGTCCCGGCGTCCCGCCGGCTTGTAATTCTGTCCCGAAAAGCAAGGGGACACAATTATAAACCGGGACAGAATTACAAGCCGGCCGGGACACCGGGACAGAATTACAAGCCGGCCGGGACACCGGGACAAGAGCTAAACACCTGAACTGTCCCGGTCAAATCGGGACGTATGGTAAGCCTACTTAATGGTATATTCAGATTCTATATATTATATAGGGTGATTCAAAAATATGTTAACATTTATATGGGGTTTTATTTTTTATTTCCAATTTCTTTGTAAACATTTTTTGTGATGCAAACAGTGCTTCATACAGTCTCTACTCGCTGTTCATGGATATCTATGCATATGTGAAAGCGGTCAAACGTTGCTTCCAGAACCCAAAGGCACATCTCTGGTGTATTGATTGGATGACATCTGTAATTCTTTTCCATATAAGTGTTAACATTTTTTTAATCACCCTGTAATTTCGTTTGATGCTTCCTGCTGTCACTGAACTCTGATTCCTTTACCTAAATGAATATTAATGAAAGATACAATATAGAGAGGTAATTTAAATATACAGAGGTATTTAAATTTATAGAGTAATTTAAATTATTTGTAAACTTTACCCAATACAGTTATCTTTAAAAGAAATTAGGGATCACCTGAAGATCAGGGCCCCCAGCCTTCTTTAGTTAGCCTTATAAGGCTAACTAACGAAAATATCACGACCTAACCTAACCAATCGTTAGGTCAACTGCACGTCCTTGACGATCGGTTAGGTTAGGTCGTGATATTTTCATTAGTTAGCCTTATAAAACTAACTAAAGAAGGCTGGGGGCTTTGATCTTCAGGTGATCCGAAATTAAGCTGAAACCTTAAGTAAGTCCTTTTGATTAATAGTGTCCGACATTGCTTATAAGGTTTGAACTTTACAACCTTATTTCGTGTATCTTAGGAACCTTTAATATAGTCAAATTTGAAACCATTTTAACTTTCAACTCGTTCATCAATGAAGGTTTGGTTCTTTTGTTCGTTTCATATTTAGATAATACATCAAGAATTCTTTCTTCTCTTCTTTCAATTACGTAACATTATAAATTAGTCGCGATAAAGCGTCGGATGAACACGAGAGCCAAAAAGGAAAAAAAAAAAAGGTAACTTTTTTGTATCGGGAGTAAAAAGCATATTTCGTTTCTTTTAAATTTAAAATTATTTTTATGAAGCGTAAATGGAGTGTAAATCATTATTTTAACTTTTTTTTTACATTTTAATATTTTCTTATTTACTTATTTTTCTCTTCTTTGGGTATTTGGGTATTTTTCCTACCATTTTTGATAGGTTTTATTTTACGCCTTCAGATACCAATTTTATATCACTAAAAACCCGTCTCTACCAAATGCATTCTAAGTATTTTGGTTCCTTTTGGCACTGAGGTTTCATGGGGGAGAAGGGGTTGGGGAATTACTCGTTTAATGGGTTTTATAATTGATATATAATGGCTTCGTTCTCAAATTTAGCATAAAAGCGACATTTTCTTCTTAGTATTTAACGGCAAAACGTGGGGGGGGAAACATATTTATTCAATTAAATATTAATAAAATTTATGCTTTTGTTCTGCGTAATTTGTATATCTGTATCATCATTATAAAAGGTCCCTATTAATATTATTATTATTATTATTATTATTATTAATAATAATGCTAAATAAATAATAAATAGTAACTAGAAATACTTTAACTACAACGCATCAGTGCAACTAACGTATAAAGTACCTCATTAGAATGTTCAAATATTCTTTACGTCAAAAACGATAACATTTAATTGTAAGAGAAAAGCAAATATCTAAATAGCATCTTCTCATACCTGCAATCATAAATATAAGAGCCTACCTTACCCCAAAAAAAAAAAAAAAAAAACAGTGTTAATAGATGTATTTAAGCATTGAAAGGGACTTCAAAGTTGGTATATAATGCTTTTGACGTCAAATTAGATTACGTTTTACATCACAAATTTTCATGCAGATGTTATCGTATCGCTGAGTTCAAACGTGCCTTTTAATACATTATTTAAAGATCTGAAGCTATTACTCTCTTTGTATATATGCGAATGCCAAAATAGATGATAAGAGACTATGAGGACATACAGTAGATCGAGAGAGAGAGAGAGAGAGAGATAGAGAGAGAGAGAGAAGTGCCTTTCGTCGGCATATAAATTGAGTGGAGTCGCGCTCAACAGAGTTAAGAGCAGCTACGGAGAGAATTACTGTTTATAGAGCTTATTTATAGTTATTATGTAAATAGGAGAAAAAACCTTTTTAGTCTGAATTTGGCGTAAGGCACCACTCTGATTTACTTATACTGGAAACATTCACATTATCAGCGTACAGATAAAACTGCCATCCTGTTCTTTTGTTTTTATATATATATATATATATATATATATATATATATATATATATATATATATATATTATATATATAATATATATATATTATGTTACAGTCAATCTGTGAAACCAGTTATTTCACGTAATGCCTAAAAATTTCAGCCATTTCGATTAAGCGATTAATGGCTTCGTGAAGGTTAGGATAGGTTAAGTTAGGTTAGATTAAGTTGGTTAGGTTAGGTTAAGTTAGTAATGCGTATTACCTATGTTTAAGGATCACAGGTATTACGCGAAACGTCTGAAATTTTTAGGCATTACGTGGAATGACTGGTTTCATAGATTGATTTTAACATATATTTATATATATACAGGGTGAGTCAAAAGTCCTTGTCTCAAAGGTATTTATTGTATAATTATTTTTAAGGCAGGACTTTTGGCTTATCTTTTATATATATATATATATATATATATATATATATATATATATATATATATATATATATATATTATGTTAAAGTCAATCTGTGAAACCAGTTATTTCACGTAATGCCTAAAAATTTCATCCATTTCGATTAAGCGATTAATGGCTTCGTGAAGGTTAGGTTAGGTTAAGTTAGGGTAGTTAGGTTAGGTTAAGTTAGGTTAGATTAAGTTGGTTAGGTTAGGTTAGGTTAGTAATGCGTATTACCTATGTTTAGGATCACAGGTATTACGCGAAACGTCTGAAATTTTTAGGCATTACGTGGAATGACTGGTTTCATAGATTGATTTTAACATATATTTATATATATACAGGGAGAGTCAAAAGTCCTTGTCTCAAAGGTATTTATTGTATAATTATTTTTAAGGCAGTACTTTTGGCTTATCTTATATATATATTATAATATATATATATATATATATATATATATATATATATACAGTACATATATACACACGAGTGTATATGATGAAAATAACCACGAAGGAAAAACGAAACAAAATGGTGCTCAGCGTTTTCGCTAATGACATCCTCAGGAACACTGAGGATGTCATTAGATGAAAAGCGCTTGAGCACCATTCTGTGTTTCCTGTTTCCTTCGTGGTTATTTTCATCATAAATATTATTCACATGTTATTTTCGTGAAATAATTTTCACACACACACACACACACACACACACACACACACACACACACACACACACATATATATATATTATATATAAATTAGCTCAAAAGCAAGAGTATATTGTGAAGTACATGTACAGAGTGTCAAGGCTTAAAGATCTGACAAGCGGAATTACATTAACATTTGAAGAAAACCTTTGCTATTTACAATGCCAGCGGTCCACATGGTTAAACAACTGACGTAAGACTTGCCATTGGATGACAGAACGTGACGTATCGTGATGCGACATGACGTGTAACCACAAAGGGCGTGACGTGGAGAGTCAAAGTTGAGCTTATCAGTTTTTCAGCACAACGGTTGCAACTAAAATAATTGCGACCCGTGATTTATTGTATATTAATTTTTTTATATTTCTTCTTTTGATGATGCGATGAAGCGTTTCTTCAGAGTGATTTATATTTATTAAATGGGGCACCATCGGTGTTCATAGTTCAGAGAAAACGGTTATATTAAAGGACAGGCAAGGCGACCTGACTATACTTTACTCGGACGTGTTAAAAAAATGGGGTTTCTGATGATGAGTAAGAGTAGAAAATATAATGATTCTCTCTCTCTCTCTCTCTCTCTCTCTCTCTGTATGCTTGTTGTCAGATATCAGAACTAACAAAGTCCATTTATACATTAATGTACCATGTACCATTTATAATTTTTATCATATGTGAAATAATGTAAATATAATAAGTATTTGCTCTCTTATCTGATCATGTTTTCCAGAACAATGGAAAAAAGCAATTTTGAAAACAGAGTTTTAACTTCGTTCTTTCAAAATGCAGTTAAATTGAAGCATTTTATTTCAAAGAAACAGAAATCCTTTTGAAGTAATTTATTGTTAACAATTAACATTAAATATATATATATATATATATATATTATATATATATATATATTATATATATATATAGATTATATATAATATATATATATAATTATATATATATATTATATATATATATATACACAAACTCAGAATGGTCCCCTGAGAAACTTATATGTTAACACAGACCGTGCATGGAACAAGGAACTCTTCTGGGAAAATTAAATCCACTATAGTCCGAATGAGTAATGGTAAATGACAAATACCATAGTTTTTCTTTTTCATGATGCTAGCCCGACGTGGGCAACGGGTCTCTCGCAAAGAGGTCCCATAAATATAGCTTCCCTCACCAGCTATCTGCAAAGCAGACAGGATCCAGCTTTGGGACATGGATCTAGGGTTTAAAGCAAGCCTAGTCCCACTACATATATATATATATATATATACACTATAGACCAGTGTCAATGACATCCCACCTCACCAAAATATTTGAAAGAATAGTCAGAGAGAAAATCTATGACTTCTTGGAAACACTGGAAAAATTCAACGAAAATCAGCACGGATTCCGATCGGGAAGATCATGCTTATCACAACTTATAGAGCATTATAACAATATCCTAGATGCACTTGAAGGCAATGAAAACTATGATGTCATATACACGGATTTTGCTAAAGCTTTCGACAAGTGCGATCATGGTATAATAGCACATAAAATGAAACATATGGGAATAACAGGCAAAGTGGGAAAATGGATCTACAATTTCCTCAGAGAACGACTGCGAGTCGTCACAATTCAAGGTGTATCATCATCAGAATCAGAAGTACGCAGCTCAGTACCACAAGGTACAGTGCTGACCCCACTCCTGGTCATTATCATGCTAACACACATAGACAGTGGAGTTAACAGCAACAATATAGTAACATCATTTGCGGACGATACAAAGGTGAGCAGAAAAATCAGCGATGCAAATGAAGTGGAGGCCTTACAGAGGGACACAAACAAAATATAGAAATGGTCAGAAGACAACAATATGACATTTAGCACCGAGAAATTTCAGGTCTTGAGATATGGTAGAAATGAGGAAATTAAACAGAGTGCATATTATGCTCCAGATAGACAGGAAATTCAGAGAAGCACGAAAGCGGTCAACTTGGGGGTAATAATGACCGATGATGCCAAATTCGAGACACAAAATCAGATAGCAATAAACAAAGCAAAAGGAGTCGCGGGACAGGTACTAAGAACGTTCAAAAGGAGGGATAAGACAGTAAGGATTCCCCTGCTGAGAACACTGATCATACCAAAACTTGAATACTGCTCAGTTTTGACGTCCCCATATAAAAAGGAAGAAATTAACAAACTAGAAGAAACGCAGAGACATTTCACAGCCAAGATTGATGGCTGCAAAGAACTCAACTACTGGGAAAGACTACGTAAACTAAATCTGTACTCCCTGGAAAGAAGAAGAGAGAGGTATACCATAATCTACATATGGAAAATGATCGAAAAACTGGTACCAAACCTCAAACTAAACCCAATTACCATCCAAACAACGCTGGAAAATAGGAAAGGCAGAATGTGTAGTGTTCCTAAATTAAAGGCAAGACAAGGGATCTCCTCAATACTGAAGGAAAATAGCTTGGTTGTCAGGGGGCCAAAACTTTTTAACCAGCTTCCTAAGGACCTCAGAAACGTTCCAGGGGTCAAAGTTGAAGTCTTCAAGAGAAGACTAGATGCCTGGCTCAGAACGATACAAGATGAGCCGGGTGTACCTGGTTATGTGCGGTGGAGAGAGGAAGAGAGCAACTCGCTCCTCCACCAAACCAGGCCTAGAGGCGGGGCCTCCAGCTTGACCTTCGTGTGAAGAGAGACCGACGCAACCGCAACGAGGTTAAAGAGGTATACTGTATAATGTGTATAAAAAATAGAATTAAGTTTTAATAGATTTTTTTTCTTACACACAAATGCTAACATTACATTTTCTATTTTAACTTCATTAACAAAAATATTGCAGTTTTGGTATATTTTACTTAAGATTTCATTTTTCTCGTGGACGATGATGTAACCTGAAACGTGTTTTTTCATGTTAATTGTTTACATATTCCATTTTTAATTTTCTGACATTTTTTTTTTAAATTTTTAACCTGTTTTTAACTATTTGCAGATAGTTCGCTAATATTTTTTTATATATACTTCTCTAATTGTAATTTCGAAAAAAATGCCACTATGGCACTCCAAAACTCATATATATATTATATATATATATATATATTATAAAGGTTTGACTTTCGAACGAAATTAAAAAAAAAAGATCCCCTTATTTTCAGAGGTGCCTCGAACGAATTGTGCCACATAGGCACTTCGTCAGCAGATATGACGGTTGAACCTTTTCTCTTTGGCACTTGTAACTAAGGCCTAGATTTTATCGAGGAAATTGCCCTCACAATTCGTCGTTATCCCGCGTTGATGGATCACCATTTCCTTCAAAAATCGTTCCAATTTTGTTCTCTTCAATTTTTTCCCCATTTTTTTTATTTTTTTTTATTTGTGGCCCTTTTTTTCGATTCTTTAAAGATAATATAAAAGTACGTGAAATTATTATTTTTGTTCTGACGTTTAGTTTAACTTCAGTACAAATCAATCTGTTAATTTAACTTCTATAAATAAGTTAATAAAATCGGATTTATTTTTATACTGAAATAGTAGAGTAGATAGTATAAACCCCTAAATCCTTCGGAAAGAAATAAAGGATTTTCAGTTCAAAGTCTGATATTTCTTGTGAGGTGTTTTACTTCTTGAACCAGTGTATAGTATTTATTGGTTGTAAAAACTGTTTTTTGACGTATATTGGTCAAACAGGCAAACTTTTGGAAACAAGAATAAAACAACGCGAAGAAAGT
This sequence comes from Bathynomus jamesi, assembly GCA_023014485.1. Classification (NCBI taxonomy): domain Eukaryota; kingdom Metazoa; phylum Arthropoda; class Malacostraca; order Isopoda; family Cirolanidae; genus Bathynomus; species Bathynomus jamesi. Next base: position 691,730 of record JAJOZX010000917.1, read on the forward strand.
GTCAGCTAGATGCCCTATTGTAGAAATAACAGCGCGATATTTCTCCCTGCAATTAATAATACTCGTAGTATTCATTGAAATAGTGCAACGTCTGTAATTTACAATTTTAATTTAATAACCTAGAAAACTATATGCATAGAAATAGCATATGGATAAAATCACCCGAAATATTAATGTGAGTCCGGGGCTATATAAACTAGATAACATTATCTGGGACAAGATTAAAAAGCAGATTAATATTTTAGAACGAGTCAAAGGAACATAGAATGCGGTACACAAAAATATTCTCCCACGGATTAAGCCATTTTGGTGGGGGGGGGATCCTCATGTGGGTTATTTACTTTCTTTCAATTTTGTTTTTATTCCATGATGTCTCGTAAAAGACGAAAACACTCAAAATCATTTTTCATTTTCCTTTAATTTTCTACACTCAGTAAATGTCTACGTAAATATTTTTAATTATTCCCCATACATTGGCCCTTGGCCCCTTCTTCCTGCATAGAAAAAACATATATAAAGGGCGGCAGCAGTACATAAATCGTATATTAAAAGGTCCATGAAGGAGCCATAAAGCAATAACAGAGACGATCACGTCGCCAAATTCAATAAAACGCAGTGGACAAATAAGATCCCAGTAAAGCCTGAAGCTTAAGGGCCAAATTAAATAAAATAAATAGTCCAGCTTCACAATTATTCATGCCATTGTAAATTGAAAAATATTATTAATTTTATTATTATTAATAAATGTTAATAATTAAGGGTCTAAAAACTAGAATGAAACACCAAAAATTGATTCCAGACTAAAAATCACGAATCTTTCGAGACGGAAATTGTTCGGTGAAGAATTCTCATTTCAACTTCGAATCTCTTTGAAGCGATTTACGAATTCTCGTTGTTTTCGTAATTATGGTTCCCAGATTAGAATTTTAGGTTCAGTTTTAATCCTTTTCGTTTTAGCACCTTTACGCTGCGCTATCCCTTATCCTTTAGCCTTCTCCTGCGTTTGGGGCGAAGTGAATCATCACGATTATAAGGGATACTGGAGCCGAACGTGTTTCTACGTGTTACCAATGGTTTTGTTGTGCACACGCATGCTGTATATATATATATATATATATATATATATATATATATATATATATATATATACACACGAGCTGATTAGGCTGGTTGGAGGGAGGTACTATATTTAGCAAAGTATCTTTAATATAATATTGATATTCTACATAAACTTAACTATATTCTCGGTGATTTCGTGTATTTACAACACGGAAAGTATAGAAAATCCATAAAATTTAAATGAAAAACTTTGACGTGTCTCCATTAATCTGTTCATTTTCGTTCGTATTTACTTAAAACTTAATCTATTGACAAAATAGAATATTTATATTTATTATGAACACAATAATATCGTATTGAATATTAATGCTTAGTTATACCGTGAATTTTATTAAGTTACCCATAAAATTCATAAATATTTTTTCGGACTTAAATGGAAGAAAATTGATCTCGGTGTTCATTAAAATACATTCTTCTCAATTCATTTTCCCACAATCTTTGTTTATTTTATATGAATAAGATGAAGACAAAGGAAGCCATCAAGGATCAATTTAACTTGAAGAATTCCATATACGAATGTGTATATATATATATATCATTAATCGCATACGTATTTTGAATGTGATTATTAGGCCCGCATCGCGTGTCTAAATATGAGCCAAAAATATGTTCAGACGAAAAAACTTCTTTTGTTACGTATTTAAAATGTAATTCATTTTTAAGCTAAAAGATTTATATTAAATGAAGAGATATGTCTCCGTGTAAAAAGAATATTTTAATTTGATGTAATTTTCTTTAGTTTCAAAGAAAATTAACTTCTACAAAATTTCTTTGGAATTAAAAGACAATTTTTACATTTTTTTTTTTTTTTTTTTACTCAATGTCGAAAATGTTTTATTGCCTATCCGCTATTTTATATATATATATATATATATATATATATATATATATGGTAGTGATGTTGTGAGAGAGCCAAGACTGTTCAACCATCTTTCCAAGGAATTACGAAACACATGTGGTGTAGTGGTGGAAATCTTTAAAAGAAGGCTAGATGCTTGGCTCAGAACAATTCCAGATGAGCCGGGTGTACATGGGTATATGGAATGAAAAGCTCAAGTAACCAACTCTCCACTTCACCAGGTCAATTCAAGAGGAGGGGCAACAAACTTGACCACCGTGAAATGAGGGATCATCACACGGAACACCTGAATGGAAAGGGGTATATACTATATATATGATGCAAACCCACAAGGAAAAAGAAAAATGATTCCAAGGCCTTTTGTGTATTCAGAAGTACACCTTGTCATTCCCTGACGAGGTGTACTTCTGAATACACGAAAGACCTTGGAATCATTTTTCTTTTTCCTTGTGGGTGGGTTTGCCTCATTCATTCATTTCACGTGTTTAATTGTGAAATTCATACCATATATATATATATATATATATATATATATATATATATATATACACACACACAGCGAGAGAGAATCATTTATCTTCGGAGTCATTTTAACGATATAAAATAGAAGTAAACATGAAATTATAAATAAAACGGTTGTAAATGAAGAAAAGGATTTTAACACACACACACACACACACACACACACATATGTCCTTCTTGTTCATTAATATAAAATGTTATTTCTGTCGCGCGTGTATACTCGACAGAAAACACATTTTGCCACACAGAAACCGATTTAGGAGTTCATCAATAAAGGAATCCTTTAATTCTTTAATCCTAAGGAAGTGAGGACCCCTGCTAAGGATTCCTCAAAGTCAATGACGACCTGATTCTAATCCATCCCGCTCTAACACATGTTCGGAGAGGAACCGCAGAGGCAACCTCTCTCTCCCCCACCCCTCAAGATACGGAGTAAAGCACCCGAAACGATACTATACGAGGATAAGAGAACCCCCAGTAAAAAGAACCCCGTCGCTATGGGACCCCATTGGTAAAGGAACCTAAATAAAGCAGAACCCCAGCAAACAAAATTTCTATTGAGATAATCCCCTTAATCCTGGCATGCGAGACATTTCGCTTATATTATACGAGGGAGGTATAAAAAATTGTAAATAGAAAACAGACAAAAAATATTCCTTATTTACAAATACACTTCCTCAGCTGACAATTTAATTGAATTGAACGCGGGATTCGAATCAGAAAGGACTTAAGAATAACGTAAGTCAATAACGTAATAACGTAATTCAATAC
>JAJOZX010000917.1:697500-1020000 GCA_023014485.1 Bathynomus jamesi
ACATAAATAAAAAAGAAAAAAATTCTCATTTTTCTTTTACGAGTATTCTCATTTATTTGTTTCAACATTTGTGCAGGGCGTATTATCGCCTTGAAAATCACTTGCATACTGATTACATAAATGCATTTCAGGTCTCACCGGCTTTTGCGCATTTATCGCTCTCTCTCTCTCTCTCACACACACACACACACACACACACACACACACACACACACATATATATATATATATATATATATATATATAGTAAATTCCTGTTTATATTGGGTACATATATATTAATTATAATACAAAAATTGTTAAGGATCAAAGCATTGTGGGAGTAGCTATAAATAAGCATTCATGACTTCTACAATGCAAAATAAATTCATAATATATTTATGTCCATACTTGCTATATATATATATTACACACACATATATTCTCCTATAATAAATTTTACACAAACACAATAACTCTCGTACAATATACAAATAAATATACCGCTCCGTATATCAACATGATTCGTATACGCGCGTGTCGTGTTTTTAATTCTGAATTTTGATATATGTAAAAAAAAAAAAAAAATTATGGAATATACTTGGCTCGATATATGTCCCCCCCCCCCCCAAACCCTTTTAAATAGATCGCAAAGGCATCTTGATGGCGTTCTTCTTCCCTGCAATATTCATTCTTTGTCCTATTCACAAGATCGTTAAGAAACGCATAAACTATAATATAAGACCTTGCCCTTATTATCTTATTTGTAATTCCATTTTCACACCTTTTATACCATACGCTAATATATATATATATATATATATATATATATATATATATATATATATATATATATATATAAATAAAAGGCCTTGTAATTGTATCTGTGATTTTCGTTTATCTTAATACATACTATTATATTATATATATATATATATATATATATATATATATATATATATATATATATATATATATATAAAAGGCCTTGTAATTGTACCTGTGATTTTCGTTTATCTTAATACTATACTATTATATTTAGTAATATATATATATATATATATATATATATATACACAGATATATCTTAAGGGGAAGTTGGCTGAACACCTCTTTCTTATCTGTTTATGAAGTTCATTTATTTTTTTATCATTGCGTTATTTTATGAGATTTCTCGTGTTTAAGTAATTTATAGTTTGAGTTGTGGCTTGTTGAAGCAAATATTTTATCATTTAATTGGACTAGTTTACAAAAGGTTTTTTTTTTTCACTTAATACAAGATGGCTGACGAATAAATAGCTTATAACTACTTTTATATACTGATATCTTCCCCCCCTCCCCTCCCATCTTCCACCTCTCTCTCTCTCTCTCTCTCTCTCTCTCTCTCTCTCTCTCTCTCTCTGTCTCTCTCTCTCTCTCTCTCTCAAATCGCGATACACCGCAGATAAAGAACATAATTGTGTAAATTCAGTAAATGACTGTTATATAACGACATCGTTAATTAAAATTATGACGTCATTATCTGTTAATTAATATTATTGCTGTATTTAATATTAAAAATGTCAACTTCAGAGATTAGAATGACAGAATGAAAAATTATCCCAAAATTATTAAGATTTAAGAAAGTCTTTTAAAAGCCAAAATACAAATATTTCTTCATTAATTTAATTATGTAATAAAATAAGGACCAAAGATTTTATAGTGCGAATTGGAATAAAAAAGATGTGTGTGTGTGTGTGTGTGTGTCCCAAAAGTTACGCGAGTGTACATTAAAAAATTCTTAACTTTTTGAATATAATTAATAGGCTAGATTTAATTTTAAAATTTGAAGTTTCTCAATATAATGGATAACAACGGAAATGTCACCATAAAATTCTGTGCAACGCCACAGTCTGGATAGCAAAATAAAATTGAAAAATAAATGTACAATACCACGCAGAAAGACGGCCCATTTCTATTTTCTCAAACCATAAACGGCGAATATTTCGAAGACTTAATTCGGTAGTTTGTAACCCACCTGGAAACTGATGAGAACGACGCTTGGTTTCAAAAAGACAGCGCCAAGATCCACACTGTAGCGAAAACAATGAAAATGTCGCATGAATATGTTAGCGATTAACCCATCATCAAAGATCTGATCCCCTTCTTTGCTTTCTTTCTCTAGCATTACTTTGGTAGGAGAACTTAACCATACAACCCGAAAAGCCTCACTCCGCGTAAGAGCAATATCAGCACGTGCATCACGAATATAACGAACGAAAATCTAAACCATGTGGGTGTAAACACGTTTGAACGTGTTGATATTATGCATCCAAGGGATTGATGGAAACTCCCACGCAGATGCTGTATATTGAACACTTTCAGGCAAGCTGCAATTTTTTTAACTTTTAAAATAGCTTCATTGCTCTCTCGCGGGTAAGCGCATTGCCTACTGTTTCTTTCCTACTGGCGTTTCTCGGATTATTTTTTTATTACAACTTCGTAGGGATTAATTTTAAAAATGAAGAATAACAAAGTGTAGTGAAATGCATATAGGCCTACGACTATACCACTACGAATCTACGATTTTTAAATACCTCAAATGCACACCTGGAAGGCCTTGTCGGTTGCTATACAGTAGATCTAATACGCACGTTATGAATTTTTGAATTTAGCCCCAAACAACTTGTAGGATATGCGGTGCTTTGTAAAACTGAAATCTTTATTAAGGTCTGAAACTAAATCTGTAAACAATTTGTGCCTGGATATATATATATATATATTAGTGGTGGACAGGATATCCGCATCCGCATCATTTTTAACATCCGCATCCGCACTTCTGACTGCGGATGTTATGCGGATATTACCTCTAAGAAATTATGCAATTTACAATTAAATTAGCTTATAAAGTAGCTTATAAGGCCCAGTCATGCACATTTCATGTAAAGTATTAATTATTAATGAACAAACAAATATATAAACCTCAAAATATAAATAGGTGGTAACACAGAAAGTTGAATGAAACTTGTTTCATTGAATTTTCTGTGGCTGAAACTTTTGAGAAAGTTATTATTTTTATCATAATGAAAATATTAATATTAATTTTAATTCTTATGCATTGCCTGCCATAATAGTAATATCACGAAATTTGAAAAATTATGTTATATATTCATAATTCTATATTATATTGATAGATTAACTAAATATCAGCATCCGCATCCGCGGATATTGAAATTAAAGATCCGCATCCGCAGATGTTGAAAAAATGACATCGGGTCCACCACTAACATATACGTATATATTAGCCATGTATTGAGCCTCGTTAGTACGTTGACCTTCTATATACTTGGCACTGATGGTACAAGCTGTTCGTACCCTGAATGGGTATATGGGCGGAGTGGCGCTTCGTATAAAATAGTAAAGATTTTCCTCCTACTTACTGTATACTTAAGCTAATGGCATGTGTATCGCGAGCATTGAGAATATATATATATATATATATGTACTCATTTTAACCAATCCTTCATTCTTTGACATACGAATACACAGTGTTTGCTTTCCTCCTACATATGCATTTCAGAATTTATTTACCCTCTAAAATATGTTAAAAATATCTCATAATTAAGTTTGTGATCGATACAAAAAGTGATTAGATTTTATAAAGAAAAAATAAAATTAACGACCGTATATTCATTCATCTTCCATCCATATTTGTGGAATACATTATCCCGTCTGTTTACGGGATATATTGTCCATGAAAAGTGTTATTTTAGACGCGTACGAGGTTCTCGCTTTGATATATAAGCTTTATGAAAGATTACAGAAAAGAAACGAAACGAGTTTAGGAGAATTTCGGTCCAACTCAATTCAAATAACAACGCTCTATTCTCCAATTATCTTAGCCATAATCTCTTAAGTTTATCTTTCCAAGGACCGATCCGAGGATGCTTTTAATGAAGAACTAACCCACTCTTCCAGCTTTTCTTTGATTCTGCTGCGTGCGTGTATGTGTGTGTGTGTATGTGTGTGTGTGTGTGTGTGTGTGTGTGTGTGTATGTGGATACAAGAAGATTAAACTTAAATAAACTGATCCAATCGAATTATTTTTGCCGAGAGAAATTTCGAAAAGGAAGATAAAAAGGCCAAATTCGTTCCAGAGAAAAATTACTTTTAAAATGGATTTCTTATAATTATTTCTCTTTTTAATTTTAAATTATAATCTATTTATTTTCAATTTCTTTCTCTTTTCTCTTCATTCGTTTTGTCTTGTTTTGTTTTTCTTTGAAGGTGAATGTGACGATGGTGTTTCGTTTTATTTCCAAAGGTTGGGTTGTTGGGGGGGGGGGGGGGGGGGTTAAATGAAAGAGAAGATAACTCGAGGGGGGAGGAAATTTAGCTATAAAAGCATTCACAAATGGTGTTTTTGACAGTTACGAACTTTCGTTTGTAATCAGAATTCCGTTCCATGCTAAGCTTATCAAACCTCTTCTATAATTACGTTAAACTCCATTATTTCGTAAATAAAACTATAAATTACGAAATATAAATATTTATAACGCTCGCAACATTTTAGATTTTCTATCCGAATTTTCAGATAATGGACCATCCCTTTCATACGATGCAACGTACGATCTTTGCATCCTTACGACTCTTTATTCATTCATTCATTTTATACTCTTATTAATACTTTCCTTTAGTGTACCTCTAAAGTTAATGGCTGAAACCATGATTTTTATTTCAATTTCAAGGATGAAGTGATATTAAAAGTTTTATTACGCAATCTGATAATAAATTCTAAACGAACTTGGTAATTATCTGGTCAACAACCAACAAACCAATCTACTGGTTTGCCAGATATCTACATAACCAGCTTCAACTTACTAAAACACCAACTAACTACCCATCCAGTTAAACAGCTATCTATGCATATGTTGATAGATTAGGTATACTCGTAGTTTAAGGTAGTAAAATTAAGGTTTTTGTGGTTCGGAACCCACGTAAAATTGTAGGTCCCCTCCGCCACCACGGAGGACATACGTAATACGCAATTACAAACGCGGTTAGGTAGACCAGCCATGAGTGGATCCTAGGGTCCTTGTTGGTCTGAAACATTATAACATTATTATAACTAGTCAGCGAACTAAATGGGCCGCAAGGCCTTTTGAGGTACTTCTTTCCCTTGTAACCCCCTTTCAAATAAATAAGTAACCGATCAATTAATTAACTCGCGCATTAACTAACCAGCCAAACCAACTAGCTAACAACTAGCTAATAAATTAACCAACCATATAACTACCTACCTACCTACCTAACAACTGTATATACTTATTCTCTTAGCGATGAAATAAATTCAATCACGGAACTAAGTAGAGTGACTGGTAATGTAGAAAGCCTTCTTATCGATGGTACCTGTCGAATCAATTGGAAATGGTGATACAATTTTATTCCATCCACCGAACCTCAAAATTGGCCGAGATTTCTACATGCTCCCATTCCAACGGTTTTCATTCGACAACTGTTCTCATTAACCATTTTTTCTCTTAATTAATGTTTACATTTGGAAATTTCCTGTTACCTTACGAGCTAAAGTTTTAAGCTTTAAATCTGAGGTTTTCTGTTTTGAGTCATTTGTAATTAGATGTTAAAATTAGCTTATCTTAATTTATTTCTTTTTATATTGTGTGTGTGTGTGTATGTGTGTGTGTGTGTGTGTGTGTGTGTGGCGTTTCTTCAAAATCAGGAACTACCGAGCTGATGCAAACATCCTTCATTGAAATGTGTTCTTGAATAATATTTACTGTAATAAACTAATTATAAGATTTTAAGACCATTAAATTTTTAATGATGAAATTAATGATGAAATTAATACATACCAAATAATTAACATATCATATTTTGTTTTCATGTTAAAAATTTCATCAAATATATATATATATATATATATAATATATATATATATATATATATATATATATATTCCATGACGAGGTGTATTGCTGAATACGCAAAAAGCCTAAGAATAATTTTTTTCCTTGTGGGTTTGCATTATTCATTTATTGCAGGTGTTTAATTGTGAAATTCATCATATATATATATATATATATATATATATATATATATATTGCGCCTAGGTGGTGTAGTGGTTAGTATCGCTGACTACAAATCCATCGGCCCCGGGATCGAGACCCGATGACAGCAGGCGGCGCGCAGCAAAACCCAGCTGTTCATCCTTCCACACAATAAACAAATTGGTTGGTGGATAAATGGGAACCCTAGGTAGCCTAGTGGTTAAGACGCTGGGCTGCTGATAAGGTGTGGTTCGGATTCCACGTTAAACTGTAGGTCTAAGGTGGAGTGACAAGCTTGACCTTCGTCAGAATGAACAATTCAGGCGGAAGTTAAACCAAGGTTAACCAAGGTTATATATATATATATATATATATATATATATATATATATATATATATAATTATATATATATATATATATATAGGGTGGCGCAAAAGTCGCGCATCATAGGAATTTTCAGTGTTGACTAGATTTCTTTCTTTTAGGTAGGGGATGGCTGCGAAATTAACAATAGACGAGAGGGTGAGCTTGGTTTTAATGCATGGAATACCAGGTCCAACCAACGAATCGATGAAGCGGTACGGAATTTAAATTTTGTACCGCTTCATCGATTCGTTGGTTGTACCTGGTATTCCATACATTAAAACCAAGCTCACCCTCTCGTCTATTGTTAATTTCGCAGTCATCCCCTACCTAAAAGAAAAAAATATATTATAGTCAACACTGAAAATTCCTATGATGCGCGACTTTTGCGCCACCGCCATCCTGTATATATATATATATATATATATATATATATATATATATATATATAGTACGGAAGAAGGGAGGACCTAAAATCTATGGAATACGATACCCCAAATGAACTGGAAATTCAGAGAAACTCTAAATCAAAAGATTTAGTAGCTGATATGACTGACGATGCGAAATTTGAAACACAAAATAAGATAGAGTAAACAGAGCAAAAAGAATAACTGGACAGATACTGAGAACCTTTTAAAGAAGGGATAGGAATATAATGACTCCTCTATTGAAAACACTGATCATACCCAAGTTGGAATGCTGCTAGGTCTTAACATCCCCATATGAAACGGAAGATATTAGACAACTAAAAGAGATTTAGATAAGTTTCACAGCCAAGATCAATGGATGCAAAGAACTAAATTACTGGGAAAGGTTACGCGCATTGAATTTATATTCGCTGGAAAGAAGAAGAGAGAGGTACGTTATTAGTTACACTTGGAAAATAGTGAAGGAACTAGTCCGCATCTTACTTTTAACCCTATAACCACCCAAACAACATTGGAAAGTAGGAAAGGAAGACTGTGTCGTTTTTCCAAATTAAAGGTTAGACAGGGAACATTGCCCAAGGAACTAAGGAACACGAATGGTGTTGTGGTGGCTATCTTCAAAAGAAGATTAGACGCATGGCTCAGAACAATCCCAGATGAACCGAGAGTACTTGGCTTCGTAAAGTGGAGAGAGCAAGAAACCAACTCCTTACTCCACCAGGCCAACTCAAGAGGAGGGGCAACAAGCTTGGCCTTCGTGAAATGAGGAATCATCGCACGGAACATCTGATGGGCTGAAAGGAAAGTTGTATATATATATATATATATATATATATATATATATATATATATTATAACTGCAAACACGCAGTATAATTAACGTAAAGAACGACGCTTTGTATAGGAAATTATCCGCGCAAGATGAGAGCGAAAGAACGAAACATTTTTTCATTTGTTTCGTTCTTTCGCTCTCATCTTGCGCGGATAATTCTCCTATACAAAGCGTCGTTCTTTACGATTATATATATAAAATAGGACCAACACAGTGGCGAACATTTCATTTCAGTAGCCCAACGTTTCGCCACACATTTGCCATCTTCAGTGCAGGGCCGGATTAACCATTAAGCAAAATAAGCCCGTGCTTAGGGTATCAAGGGAAGGGGGGCACCACAGAAATTTTCCATTGTCGGATTTACCATGGATTTATTATACTATTATATACCAACCGAACAACTATGCAACAAGGCAGGCTGGATGCCTTATCTCTACTAAGTATAGAAGCATGTGTTACGTAAGATTAGTTTTGAGGATCTGATCAAAGACTTTGCAATTAAAAAAAGTAGGAGAAAACTTTTCAAATATAAATGAAGTGGAAGTATACTAAAATAAACATTATTTCCATCTTACTGTAAGTTTTTTTCATTTCAAAAAATAAAATTTTATTTTATGGTTTATTTTGTTTATATTTTGAATTACATATATATGGGGCACCAAAATCTTTTAAGTGCTTAGGGCCTCTAAAGGTCTTAATCCGGCCCTGCTTCAGTGGAATCTAAAAATAATAAATAATTAAAAGTACTTTTCTAAAGCCTTCAATAAATGTGATTATGGAATTATAGCACACAAACTTAATACTATAGGAATTACTGCAAAGCTGAGAAGATGGATATTTAATTTTCCGACTCAAAAAACACAACGACTGGTAGTAAATTAATTAAGTTTGAAATCTCAAAAGTCGTGAGCTCTGTCCCACAAGGTGCAGTATTAGCCCCCTTGCTGTTTATCATTATGATTGCGGACACGCGTAGCTGGCTACAAGGGCAGGAAGAGAGGGGAAACCAACTGTTTCTTACACCAAATCAATCCCGCATATGAGGCGGGATGCTGCAGAGAGGTCGACCACAAGCTGATCCTGAAGTAAGATATATATATATATATATAGGGTGAACCAAATGTAGGTGGACAGTAAATGATAACGTTTATTTTGAGAATACATATTTAATTTTTTTGTATACTATAATACAAAATAAAATTTAAATAAATTTAGTTATAATATTTAATATAATATAACACAAATACCATAGTTATAATGAACACCATAGTTATAATATAATATAACAAACCGTATTCAACCTACTGTCCACCTACTTTTGGTTCACCGTGTATATACAGGGTCAGATCTAGAAGTTGCGAGGCCCTAGGCAGATCTAGAAATTGCGAGGCCCTAGGCCTATATATATGAAAATATGGACTTAATTATCGGTACTATACCAGCAATATTAGAATCCCGCATAGACAGAACTATGCCAGCACTTAAAAATGAAACCAAACCAAAATAATCACGCATGGAAATTGCATAAGAAATATAAATAAACCATACAAATAAGTATAAATTATAATATGAATCAAGATTTGTATCGAAAATATAAGACAATGATTTCTAAGATTTATATAATATTATAGGTAATGATTTTCCATAGTACACAAACGTTTTTCATATGTGATGTATAAGAGATGTTGACATTTCATTTTTTATAATAGTGAGCGATCGACTTATCAGGCTAAATATTAATGCTTTAATATTTGGTTCAGGTGCTCCTTGAATATTACAGCAATGCTTTTCTACTTTTCTTCGAGCTAAACTCTTCAATTAATTGAGAATAATCTAATGTTTATCGTTTTCTTTGATAACATAGCTAATGATTGCAATCTCGCTTGAGACATGGTGGAACGCAAATATGTTTTAATAAGTTTGAGACGCGAGAAACTTCTTTCAGCCGAAGCAACAGTAACTGGGATGGTTAATACTATTTGAAGTGCAACATAAACATTAGGATAAATCTCACTTAGTTGTTTTTGCACTATATAAACAAGGGCATTTCCGAGATCTGTTTTCTCAGGTATAAACCTGCAAAGTACTTTAAGTTCTTCATAGAGTTCTAAATCATTAATATCACTTGAACAAAACGCGCAAAACGGCTTGAGCGAGGCCCCCTTTGGCGCGAGGCCCTGGGGCCTAGGCGATCGCCTAGTTCGCCTATAGCTAAATCCGGGCCTGTATATATATATATATATATATATATATATAATATGATGAAAAAAAGGACCTATGATGCAACAGAACTCATTTATTCCGGTTAACTAAATGTTCCGGAAACGCCAGTTTAGTTGACTGCAATAAATGATTTCCACTGTAACATGGGTCCTCTTTTTCATCCTACGGATAAGATTCCCTACGAAAAAGCAGCTCTCATTCATGTGTATATATATATATATATGTGTATATATGTATATATATATATATATATATATTATATTATATACCTTTGGTAACCTTTGGTTAGCTTCCGCCCTAATTGTTCATTCTGACGAAGGTCAAGCGTTTCACTCCACCTTAGACCTACAGTTTAACGTAGAATCCGAACCACGCCCCACCAGCAGCCCAGCGTCTTAACCACTAGGCCACCCAGGGTACCCATTTATCTACCAACCACTTTCTTTAATGTGTGGAAGGATGAACAGAGGGGTTTTGCTCGCGCCGGCTGCCGTCACCAGGTCTCGAACCTAGGGCCGATGGATTAGTAGTCAATGACGCTAACCACTACACCACTATATATATATATATATATAATATATTGTATGTAAAGCTGCCATGTATCTTGACGAAAAGCTTTGCTGAACATGTTACATTGCGCTATCTTAGTCACTATTCTGTAACAAGACGTGAATAGGTTGTTTGCTTACTTTCACGTAAACAAACAAGCTTATTTGGACCTAAATTCTATACCATTACCTATATCTTACCGAAAGTAGATCCTTTTGGAGTTGGCAATGATGAAATTTTATTAGTATTTAAACTCAAAAGTTGATCAATTCTCTTTCATTAAAATCTGACATAACTGAGTGGAGTTGGCTGGATGACAATCTGTGTTGCATACTTTTCTACTTACTCGTAACTCGATTTTTTTTACAGTTGGGTTTAAATTATTTCGTTTTAATATTCTTATTAATAGGAAATAACATTTACGTACTCATAATTGTCTACTAAATAAGTTTAATAGACAATTCTTAAGAAAAACTTGTGCATTCGTTCGTTTAGTTTTGTGTTTTGGGTAATGTAAATTTAAATCACCTTGGAATGCTTATTAACTCGCTGTATTATTTTTTTAATGTAAGAAGGAGGGGGCCGAGGGCGGGCACCCGCAAAAATGCCCCCCTTTATAAGAAAGAGAGCCAAACTTAAGGTTTCCGAGTCTTAGAATGCTATTTTTTATATAGTGTATGAATATACGGGCTATTAAAAATGATCCATCCGATTTCAACTGAGAATACTTCCGTACCTATCAACCATGCATCAACTGGGCATACACCACATGAAAGAGAAAATCTTCGAGTTTTACAAGATCACCGCGAGAGGGCTCCAAAGTCACGCCGTGGCCTAGCCTAGCAACAAACAGTCAGTGTGAAAATGGCGTCCGCAAAGCAGAAGGCGTTTTGTGTGTTGCAGTTTTCGAGCTGTAAATCGGTAGTCACAGTGCAGCGTTTCCTCGAACTGCCGATACCACCGACGGATGCTCTGAGCACCCTGTGGATCTGTTCTGTAACGTCGACGAAACTCACGCTGCACTGTGACTACCGATTTACAGCTCGAAAACTGCAACACACAAAACGCTTTCTGCTGCGCGGACGCCATTTTCACACTGACTGTTTGTTGCTAGACTAGGCCACGGCGTGACTTTGGAGCCCTCTCGCGGTGATCATGTAAAACTCAGAGATTTCCTCTTTCATGTGGTGTATGCCCAGTTGATGTATGGTTGATAGGTACGGAAGTATTTTCAGTTGAAATCGGATGAATAATTTTAAATAGCCCTGTGTATATATATATATAAATAAATTTTGGAAAGATTGTGTAGTGTGTAAAATGCCTGTATGTGTAGTGAAGAATGTGTGTTCGTGCGTATTTGAGAGCATGTTGGACTGCTCACAGGGTAGATAAGACACGGAAGTAGATCAGCTAAAAAGGACAATGAGAGAAGAAACGAATGTTCCAGCACTCCCTATCTCTTGCCTAACGTCCCTTCCCAGAGTACTTCCCTCGTCGATTGGTGTTTATAATCTCCTCCTACATATACGATAGCAATGGCCAAAGGACGGTCTTTGCTACATCAAAAGTGTGTGTGTGTGAAGAGAGAGAGAGAGAGAGAGAGAGAGAGAGAGAGAGAGAGAGAAGCCCACTACAGTCATTCATTTAATCATGTACAGCCTAGTTAGGTTATAGCCCTTTGCTCTGGAGAGCTACGCACAAACTTAAACTAACTCGTGCGATGTCGTTTGAGGAATTTAGATATTTAAAAACATGTAAAAAATAACTCATGACAACCTACGATTCTTTGAGTTACTTCATTCAGAGTCATTTTTTCAAAAAAGGAGTGTCTCAAAAGCGACATCAAGCTGGATGAGCAAATATGTCTCAACTGGAGTCAATTTTGTTTTGTGTGTATCTTTGCTAAAATTGTTAACTTAACAGACAGAAAGGATTAATGCAGAGTAAGAATAGAGTAAGTGATGTACACTTGAAACTGTTTGCTTTTTGTTAAACTCTTGAATACTTGTTAACATAAATTATGAAAATTGAAAATTACATTGTGGTCTATTAAATGGTAAATATGCACTTAGGCTGGCCGCGCACAGAATCGTCTTGCGACTCACGACTGACGACTTGGGTCGAGACGACTCAAGTCGCGTATGATTTTACATTGAGAGAATGGGAGTCCCCTGCAACGTCCCCGACGCCATTCTGGGAATCCATATATGAAAGTCGTCTTATAAAGCATATTTTTGCAAAGATATTATTTAAAAAATGCTTTCAGTTATGGAATCAGACGGGGAGCAAGTGTAGTTTACGTCCCATTGATGAAAAAAGGGGACAAACTACACTAGGTCAAAGTTGGGGAACGTAAACTACACTAGAATCTTTAGGAGACTTTTTAAATGAATCCATCAAATAAAACGTTAAAACTAACGAAAATATTACGACTTAACCTAACCAATCGTCATATATATATATATATATATATATATCTATATATATATATATATATAATATATATATATAATATATATACATATATATATATATACAGTTATATATATATATATATATATATATATATATATATATATATATGTACAGTATATATATATATATATATATATATATATATATATATAATGTTATAATGTTTCAGACCAACAAAGACCCTAGGATCCACACATGGCTGGTCTACCTAACTGTGTTCGTGTATTGTGTATGTCCTCCGTGGTGGCGGAGGGGACCTACAATTTTACGTGGGTTCCGAACCACAAGAACATAAGAAATTTATGTAAAAACTGCCGGTAAATTGGCAACGACCAATTTTTACGAAATACTGGTAGTAGAGGAGTGACGAGCCCGCTGCCCTATTTCGCCATTGAAACCCTATAATGCAATCAACTTCGGCGTTAAATTCACCATAGAGGGCAGGGTGGTGGATGCGCAGAGGAGATGGTACGGCCATTTGGAGAGGATGGGGAGGACCGACTTCCGAGAAAGCTGATGTACGGAAGAATAGTGGGATCGAGGCCCCGGGGACGCCCAAAGACGACGTGGCTCAAGACGGTGGAAAGAGAGAATCCGGGTTGAACCTGGCGCCAGAGAACAGATCTGGCCAGAGACGGGGCGCAGTGGAGAGATTACCAAATACCGATGGGCGAGACGCATCGCACGGAACCCAACCTGGAGACCTCCAGATGGGAACTGTGTATATATATATATATATATTATATATATATATATACATACTGACGATTGGTTAGGTTGTCATAATATTTTCGGATCACCTGAAGATCAGGGCCCCCAGCTTTCGCTAGTTAGCCTTATAAGGTTAACTAACGAAAATATCACGACTTAACCTAACCAATCGTTAGGTCAACTGTACGCCCTTGACGAGTGGTTAGATTAAGTCGTGATATTTTCGTTAGTTAGCCTTATAAAGCTAATTAAAGAAGGCTGGGGGCCCTGATCTTCAGGTGATTACGCGGACAAAGTTGGGGAACGCAAACTACACCAGAATAATGTAGGGAACGTAAACTACACTAGGATAATGTACGGGAACGTAAACTACACTAGGTACCACAGTGGGACGTAAACTACACTTGCTCCTCAGACAGTATTTTATACTGGTCAAAAATTTGAGTATAAGTTAGGTCTCTAAATTACTTGAGGCAGAGATTTTGGATCACCTGAAGATCAGGACCCCCAGCCTTCGTTAGTTAGCATTATAAGGCTAACTAAAGAAGACTGGGGGCCCTGATCTTCAGGTGATCCGAGATTTTTAGTTGTCAAAACTCTCATTTTATTCCGAATTCATTGATTGATGTCGTGTCTCGGAGAATTAAAATTTAACGTACAGAGAAAAATTCAAAATAATTTTCCTATTTTATAAACTTTACAGTTTCCCTCTATGTATGGTTCATAGTGACTGTAACCTCCTCGTACACTCTTAAAGGTTGAAAACCAAAGAATCAAAAAAGATATGCCTTTTTTTTGCATGACATTTAATAAAAGGTGGTTATAATGTTTGATGAATTAGACAGATTACAGTAACTTTAAAAGGATTTTACTTTAATGGCTGTGAGGGAATATATCTTTTTGTAAAAAATGTAAAGATATGAACGATAAGATAGTCAACTTTCGTCAATGCCTTATTACATCAAACTCTCTCTCTCTCTCTCTTTATATATATATATATATATATATATATATTGTCCGGCAGGTTTATTTATACCTCTTACGTCTGTTTGTTTAAAACAAATTTTTTTTAATTATATATAATTTATAAACATATACGGCTGTTTACGAGTTCATCCCAGTTTCTATACAGTTGGAATACAAATGAATTTTATGAATACATAATTCCCTAATTCATAAATAGAACTATACGAAAAAAAAAAATCGTGATTTTTGTAAACAATCCTCACTGTGATAATTATAGAGTGTGTTTATTTCCTATTTTTCGACCGCCTTCACCCGCATTTATTAGTCTTGTCTGTTATAATATATACATGGCAGAGATAAGATCAGTTTGTGACGAATATGTTATGGAAATTTACTTCACTTATGCTCATATTCATATTTCTCTTGTTTGCTCAAAATTCATTCATTTTTAAAATTTATCATATTATCATACATCCGTCTAGTATGTTCATCACTCATTTGCGTGCATATTCTTGTAATTACGCTCAAACTGTATTTATAAACTGTATAATTAAGGTGCTATCAGTACAGGCTTATCTCATACGATATGAATTACGAGACTATGCGATCATCCTTTATTATTTCGACTTTGTTAATGGTGCTGTTAAGTTTATTTTAACTTTTGTTTATATTACATACTAATTACAGTACATTAAAATAGGCCATTCAATGAGATAATAAGGGAGTAGATATCAGTTCTCATTCGCGTATCAGATCACTGTTAGCAGCATTTCACGAACCTCGAGTTGCCGAACGATGTGCGAATTATAAAAACGATAAATAGACTTGGCTGAACTTGGCTTGATCTCTTCTTCCCCTGTGGTTTATTTTTCAACTGATCTACGAGACCATAAGCGTCAAATAACTTTACTTTTTTTAAAAGAAAAAATAACTATATTTATTTTCATCTGTAAACAATAGATTACAGTTGTTGTTTTTTTTTTTTACGTTTTTAAATTTGTCGTTTGTGTTCACGCAAACGAACTTATTATGAAAACACGCCTCTCGCGTTATAACTTCATTCTTTTGTACGTGAATAAATAACATATTTGTTATGTGTTGTTTATGTGTTATTATTGTTAAATTAAATAATATACTCCTAATAATTAATATTCTACAAAATGAGTGGGATAAATGCAACCTTTTTGTGGCTTATTTTTTATGTATGACAAACTGTCCAAATATGCTTCTTTGATGCAGTTTCGAGAACCAGGAATTTTGCCCATGTCAAATGTTTTCAACTTTTACGAAACACTACCGCTACCGTACATTGCGAGTCACAAGTTAAAAAGCAGATCCATTTAGTGTATATATATACACACACACAGTATATAGGTACTGGGTGGCCCATAATTCAGGAACCATAGGAATAATTGTATTTTTTTTCTAATAATTCTTGTACTTTCTAATAATATTTTTTTCTTTATTTTCTTTTTGATGAATTACGTGGATGACGTACCGATAAACAAACGATGTGGAATGTTTTTTCAGCAAGACGGTGCACCTCCTTATTTTACCATGCAAGTTCGCAAATACCTTGATAAAACGTTCCCCAACAGATGGATTGGCCGAAGAGGTCCTATCGAATGGCCACCCAGGTCACCAGATATCACTCCACTCGATTTTTTTCATCAAAAAGAAATAAAGAAATTTTTTTTTAGAAAGTACAAGAATTATTAGAAAAAAATACAATTATTCCTATGGTTCCTGAATTATGGGCCACCCAGTATATATATATATATATATATATATATATATATATATATATATATATATATATATCGTAAAGAACGACGCTTGTATAGGAGAATATTCCGCGCAAGATGAGAGAGAGAGAGAACGAAACAAATGAAAAAATGAGGTAACCACCCGGGAATCGAACCCGGGATCTTCCGATTGCCGGTCAGATATGATAACTATTACACCATGGGCCTCACTCGATCAAATGCCGTAATTCTTCTACATACGCGCAGAAACCAATGCCCCAAAGGGGCACCTCCCGCATGCCGTACATTATATACATTTTAACTGCAAACACGCAGTATAATTAACGTAAAGAACGACGCTTGTATAGGAGAATATTCCGCGCAAGCGTCGTTATTTACGTTAATTATACTGCGTGTTTGCAGTTAAAATGTATATATATATATTAGTGGTGGACCGTATATCCTCATAATTTTTAACATCCGCATCCACACTTCTGACTGCGGATGTTATGCGGATATTACCTCTAAGAAATTATGCAATTTACAATTAAATTATCTTATAAAGTAGCTTATAAGGCCCAGTCATGCACATTTCAAGTAAAGTATTAATTATTAATGAACAAACAAATATATAAACCTCAAAATATAAATAGCTGGTAAACACAGAAAATTGAATGAAACGTTTCATTGAATTTTCTGTGGCTGAAACTCTTGAGAAAGTTATTATTTTTATCATAATGAAAATATTAATATTAATATTAATTCTTATGTATTGCCTGCCATAATAGTAATATCACAAAATTTGAAAAATTATGTCATATATTCATAATGCTATATTATATTGATAGATTAACTAAATATCCGCATCCGCGGATATTGAAATTAAAAATCCGCATCCGCAGATGTTGAAACACTGACATCCGGTCTACCACTAATATATACACTAAACTTTCTAGTTTCTAGTCCGGTATATTGGAAGGCCGGCAACTTGGTTGTCCGCCTGCACTTTTCAATTGTGACATAACTCCCAGTAATCAGATAGTCCCCTCTGATAGTTCAGCGCCTCGTAATAAACCGTTAAGGTATATCCATTCTTAATTTAGTTTAATTATCGGAAAGTTTATCCTTCAAAACGAAATTAATATATAATTTTATAGTATATAAATTAATGTTTATTTTCAAGTAATTTTTAACTGAAACTTTTTAAACTTATTTCGAATTTTTAATGTCATATTCTGTTCTGAAAAAAATGAGTATCAGTACCGGTGGTGCTTCTTGCGAATTATTAACTTAACAGGGGTGTACCATTGATGCATACTAGGTTGCAGAAAAGGGGGAGGTACTCCGAAAAATTTACTTGTTCGGTATCCTCTGGAACCAGTCGTGCCGGACGAGAGAGAGGCTAATATATATATATATATATAATATATATTATATATATATATATATATATATATATATATATACACTAGACCCGCTTCACAAAGCGTCCCTCTCAACAGCCACTTCATGTTTCGCGTAGGATGGCTATGGTGCGCTTGACCTCTGATTTAGTTTTTTTATTATCTCTGATTGGGACAGAAATAAACCTTGTGGCCTTCAATACCTCAAACACTCAGTTCCTTCATCTGTATGCTCGTCACAATCTTCCACACGACTATGCCCTTACCTTCAATAATACACAACTCAATCCTTCCTCCTCTCTTAACATTCTTGCCGTTTCCTTTTCTCGTGATCCTTCCTGGAAAGAACATATATACTCTCTTTCCAAAACAGCTTCTAAGAAGTTAGATGTGCTGTACCGCCTCCGCAGTTTCTTCACTCCCATTCAGTTGCTGTATTTGTACAGGGGTCTTGTTCGCTCCTGTACGTTTCTCATGTGTTGGGTGGCTCAACGAAGACCTCAACCCACACAACTCTGCTTGACCGGGTGGAATCAAAGGCTTTTCATTTCATCAATGCCCCGCCTCTTACTGACTGTCTTCAATCCCTATCTCTTTGCCGCAATGTTGCTTCACTCTCCTTTTACTATCGTTATTATAACGGACGCTGCTCTTCTGAACTCTAACTGCATGCCTCCTCCTTTAAGGAGAGCACGCAGCACCAGACTTTCGATACATTCTCATTCCTTTTCTGTCCAACTCTCTAACGCAAGAGTTAATCGGTATTTCATCTACTCAACCGTTCAACTCTGGAACAATCTTCCTCATTCCGTCTTTCCCCCTGTCTATGACCTCCATCTTTCAAACGCAGTGTCTGGGCATCTCGAAAATCCTGGATCTTGATTTTTTTTTTGTTTCCTTCTTCCTCTATGGGGGAGGGGGGGTTTTCGCGGGCATTCGCCCTTGGCCCCTCCTTCCTAACACCTAATATATATATATATATATATATGTTAAACACCACCTTTCTAAATCTATAAATAGAAATAATTTCTTTTTAAGAAATGAATTAGTTGATTTTCGATAAACGTTTGGGTTTTTTTATGTAGTAAGGAAGGAGTAAGGGCAAGCGCCCGCAAAGATGTCCCCTCTTATAAGAAGAAGAGAACCAAAATGAAGGTCTGTGAGGGCCACAATGCCATTTTATTTGAATTATATGAACTTAAACGATGGAGTAATGTCAAATGATTATAAGAAAACGGAACAGAAATCTTTCAGCGCAAATATAGTGTATTAAATAATTAGATTATAGATCGCAGAGCCACGCAGCTGCCTAGACACAGTGCGTAGGAAGCAAACGAGTCAGTAAATTAACGAGAGAAGACCATCTCAGTAAAGAATTCTCACAATAAATTTTTCATATAAACCTTTAATTTTAACTTAATTAACATTGAATATATGAAAAAAATAAAGTTTATACACACACCTTCCTCTAATTATATACATTTTTTTATTAATGTACTGCAATTCCAAATTCACTCTGCCTATAATCAGCGTGGGTGTGTATAAATACGTTATAGCCTTTGGAAATTACTTTCATGTATCTTAATTTAACTGATCTTGGAAATGTGTTCTGAATGCAGGCCAATTCCTAATTTAGTATATATATATATAATTTATATATATATATATATAATATATATATAATATAATATATATATATGTGTGTGTGTGTGTGTGTGTGTGTGTGTGTGTGTGTGTGTGTGAAAATTATTACACGAAAGTAACACATGAATAATATTTATGATGAAAATACCACGAAGGAAAAAGGAAACACAGAATGGTGCTCAAGCGCTTTCGTCTAATGACATCTTCATGAACAGTGAAATAAATAACGAGTTTGAGACTATATATAGGTCGCAAAAAAAATAAAATAGAAAAATAAAAATTGTAGGAGCATACAAATTTATAATGAAAAACTACCAGAGTTTTAGCACTTTGCCCCTCTTGTCTAAATCCGTTCTGAGCTAATTCAAAATAACAGGATCAAGCGAAAAAAGGCCAAGGCTAATGTTGAAATTATATATATATATATATATATATATATATATATATATATATATATATATATATATATATATATATATATATATATATATATGAGTCAGCCGTGTGAGTCAGCTGCTGCACGGTCCGCTCCTCGTTTGCTCTGCGGAAACGTCTAAGCCACATTTCCCTCGGCCGTCCCCTCGGTCGGGTGCCCTCAACTCGTGCATGCAGCACCATCTTCGGCCATCTCCCCCGGTCCATCCTTTGTACATGCCCAAACCACTTCCTCTGTGCATCTCTTACCCGGTCTAATATCGAGTCTCTGACATTATTCATGTCTCTCACTCTTTCGTTGGTTACCCTGTCCTCCCATCGCACATGACATATCCTTCTTAAACATGTCATTTCAAATGCCAGCAGTTTCTTTTCTTCTCTCTTCTTCAGCGTCCAACACTCTGCACCGTATAATATCGTAGGAATGACTATTGCTCTTAATAGTCTGATGTTCAGACTTAATGAGATGTTCCTGTCTTTCCAGATTTTCTTTAGTCTTTCAAATGATCTTCGTCCCAATGATATTCTCTCTTGAACTGTCCTCTCTGTGCCTCCGTATGTAGTAAATTGTACTCCCAAGTACTTAAACTCATCCATCTGTTCTATTTTTTCTCCGCCCAGCCGTATGTCTAAAACTTCTCTCAGGCGTCCAATCTTCATACATTTTGTCTTCTCTCTGTTAACCACTAGCTTGTATTTGGCACATTGTTCTTCTGTCAATGAGACCATTCTCTGAAGATCTTCTTTCGAGTCTGCTAGTAGAACTATATCATCCGCATATCTCAAGTTTGTTATTTCCACCCGACCGATCTTAACACCTGTATGGCAATTTTCCAGTGCCATCGCCATCACCCATTCTATAAACATATTGAAGAGGTGGGGGGACATCGGGCACCCTTTTATCACTCCGCCCGTTGTTCTGAATCGCTCCGTTAAGATCTGGTCTTTCCTTACCCTTGCTGTTGTGTGTTCGTATAGAGTATAGACTGTTGATTGTGTCAATTATGCTTTGTTCTATTTCCCAACATT
This sequence comes from Bathynomus jamesi, assembly GCA_023014485.1. Classification (NCBI taxonomy): domain Eukaryota; kingdom Metazoa; phylum Arthropoda; class Malacostraca; order Isopoda; family Cirolanidae; genus Bathynomus; species Bathynomus jamesi. The sequence goes on from JAJOZX010000917.1 coordinate 718,331, forward strand.
CCAGCACTTTCATCATACCTTTTCTCCATACCGAATCAAAAGCCTCCTTAAAATCAATATATATATATATATATATATTATAAATATATATATATATATATATATATATATATATAATATATATATATATATAATATATATATATATATATATATATATCGAAAGCGCTCGGACTTCGTTTTTCCTTTTCCTTTTCCCTGTGGTTCTTTGCTTATTAAAAAGATCACGTGTTGCTTTGTGATTTCTTTGCGCATATCTATATATATATAATATATATATATATATATATATATATATACGTCTCGGAGGTGTAGTGGTTAGCGTCACTGACTACGAATCCATCGGCCCTGGGATCCAGACCCGGTAACGACAGCGGCGCACAACAAAACCCAGCTGTTCAAACTTCCACACAATAAAGAAAGTGGTTGGTAGATAAATGGTTACCCTGGGTGGCCTAGTGGTTAAGACGCTGGGTTGCTGGTAGGGCGCGGTTCGAATTCCACGTCAAACTGTAGGTTTAAGGTGGAGTGAAAAGCTTGACCTTCGTCAGAATGAACAATTCGGACGGAAGCTAACCAAAGGTTATGTAATATATATATATATATATATATATATATATATATATATATATATATATATATATGTATGTATGTATATATATATATACACCTTGTTAACCTTGTTTGGGTTCCGTGCGTCGGCCTTTCTTCACACGAAGGTCAAGCTGGTGGCCCCGCTTCTAATCCTGGCTTGGTGGAGGAGCGAGTTGTTCTCTTGTGCTCTCCATCGTACACAGCCAGGTACACCCGGCTCATCTGGTAACGTCCCGAGCCAGGCATCTAGTCTTCTCTTGAAGACTTCAACTTTGACCCCTGTAATGTTTCTGGGGTCCTTTGGAAGCTGGTTGAAAATTTTTGGCTCCCTGACAACCAAGCTGTTTCCTTCAGAGTTGAGGAGATCCCTTGCCGGGCCTTTAATTTGGGAACACTACACATTCTGCCTTTCCTATTTTCCAGCGTTGTCTGGATGGTAATTGGGTTTTGTTTGATGTTTGGTACCAGTTTTTCGATGATTTTCCATATGTAGATTATGGTATACCCCTCTCTTCTTCTTTCCATGGAATACAGATTTAGTTTGCGTAGCTTTTCCAGTAGTTGAGTTCTTTGCAGCCATCAATCTTGGCTGTGAAATGTCTCTGCGTTTCTTGTAGTTTATTAATTTCTTCCTTTTTATATGGGGACGTCAAAACTGAGCAGTATTCAAGTTTTGGTATGATCAGCGTTCTCAACAGGGGAATCATTATTGTCTTGTCCCTCCTTTTGAACGTTCTTAGTACCTGTCCCACAACTCTTTTTGCTTTGTTTATCGCTCTCTGATTTTGTGTCTCGAATTTAGCATCATCGGTCATTATTACCCCCAAGCCGACCGCTTTCGTGCTTCTCTGAATTTCCTGTCTATCTGAAGCACAATATGCAGTCTTTATAAGTTCCTCATTTCTACCATATCTCAAGAGTTGAAATTTCTCGGTGTTAAATGTCACATTGTTGTCTTCTGACCATTTGTATATTTTGTTTGTGTTTCTCTGCAAGGCCTCTACTTCGTTTGCATCGCTGATTTTTCTGCTGATCTTTGTATCGTCCGCAAATGATGTTACTATACTGTTGCTGTTTACTCCACTGTCTATGTCTGTTAGCATGATAATGAACAGGAGTGGGGCCAGCACTGTACATTGTGGTACTGAGCTGCGTACTTCTGATTCCGATGATGATACACTTTGAATTTTGACCACCTGTAGTCGATTTCTGAGGAAGTTGTAGATCCATTTTCCCACTTTGTCTGTTATTCCCATATGTTTAATTTTATGTGCTATTATACCATGATCGCATTTGTCGAAAGCTTTAGCAAAATCCGTGTATATGACATCATAGTTTTCATTGCCTTCAAGTGCATCTAGGATATTGTTATAATGCTCTACAAGTTGTGGTAGGCATGATCTTCCCGATCGGAATCCGTGTTGATTTTCGTTGAATCTTTCCAATGTCTCCAAGAAGTCATAGATTTTCTCTCTGACTATTCTTTCAAAAATTTTGGTGAGGTGGGACGTCAAAGACACGGGTCTATAGTTCTTTGCTTGAGATGTATCTCCTCCTTTATATACAGGGACGATGTTTGCCCTTTTCAAGATGCTCGGTATTTCCCCCGTGTCTAGGGATCTTCTCCATATCCAGTATAAGGGTGTAGCTATTTCATTTTTATAGTTTTTAATTAATAGTGCGTTCCATTTGTCCGGACCTGCAGCTGAATGTGATTTCATTTGTCTTATATCTCTCGCTACATCTTTTGGGGTAAAATCAAAATCTGTCATACATTTTTCTTGCAATTTCTCTTTGAAGAATGCATCTACGTCAGGTATCGCTTTGTCACTTTTTGAGGTACCGAATACCGATTCATACTGGGCTCTCAATGTTTCAGATATTTCTTTTAGATCGTCTGTTAGTTCATTATTTCCTTTCCTTAAGGGACCGATAGTAGCGCGCGTTTTTGTTTTCCTTTTCGCATAGCTGTAGAAGTATTTTGGAGTTTCCTTTATTGCTTCCACCGCCTTTTCCTCTTCCCTCTCTGTTTGGCCCTTTATCAGAGTTTGTATTTCCCAATCGATTCTCTCCAGTTTTCCTTCGTGGTTTTATTCATCATATATATATATATATATATATATATATTATTCATCAATGCAGTCACAGTTTAAGTGAAGAGTTAAACATCTTTATATATATATATATATATATATATATATATATATATATATATATATATATCAGGAAAGGAAACGTATATCATTTCTGTATAATGTTAAAAAAAAACCCTCTTTCTTCGAAATACCTGCTTTTTGCCGTATATAATTTAAAAGAATTATATCCTTGCATAATAACTTGATAATGGGAACATGATATTACAACATCCGAAAAATCCAAAAGTAATTATACGCAATAATTACGTGATATACTATTAATTATACGTGATATACTATTAATTATACGTGATATACTATTAATTCTATGTGATATACTATTAATTATATGATGTAAGCACTGAATGCTACTTTTATTATACAATTTAATTGTATAATCATTAATACAGCGAGCGAAAAATTTAAAGCAGCCATTAAGCTCGCGGAACAAAACGAAGTTATACGATGTGGATAAATTTGGAACCCCATTTTCGAATGAGATCCCCCTCTCCCCCCTCTCCCCCCTTTATCAATATTTTAACGCTGCAGGAAGTTTACTGAAACGTAAAAATGTTGAAGCATACTTCGTTATAGGAATAGATTTTAACCACTCTATTATTATCTCATTAGAGAAACAAACTTTTAGACACTTAATGGCGAATTTCCGTTGTATGTATGTAGTATGCAGAAATTATGACGTATGTAATCTTTTTTTATTTATTTCCATGCAGGATTTTAATTTAGATCAATTATACGCTATCTGTTTTTTATATATGGAGTCCATTACATGTGTATGTAACCTGATATATATAATATATATATATATATAGAGTGACCCTAAAAAATGTACCCACTATTCTCTTCATTTGCATGTAAAAGGGAGTACATTTTTTGGGACACACACTCTCTCTCTCTCTCTCTCTCTCTCTCTCTCTCTCTTCTCTCTCTCCTCTCTCTCTCTTCTATATATATATATATATATATATATATATATTAGACTATCTATATATATATCATATTATTACGAAATATTCTAATTATTACATTATTATAAGCGGATAGAATAAATTTGAAGTTTAATAGATATTCAAATTTTTCTTTTAAGGCAGAGCTCAAAAGATGCTATATATGAATTTGGAGAAATAATTATAGGTGTGTAGAAAATTAATAACTCATGTTAAATTGGTTAATTATAGAAGAGTGCGCTTATTATATTTTGGTCTGATCGTGGATGTTGAAAAGGCAGTGTTGATATCATAAATTATGAAGGAATTATTGGAACAAAGGATACATTACAGATTCTTTGTTTGTAATAGTCTTACAAAAAATAGTGGTATACGATTTAGAATAATATATTATATATAATATATATATATATATATATATATATATATATATTATATATATATTGCAGACGCTTCGGAGTATATCATGTTCTACCGTCGGTGGCTTACAATGTAAGATTATTGTGATTACTGTAATCCAATGAAGAAGCAACATGATAGGGTCCGGAACGTTTTGGATTAAACAAAAATGTTTGTGTAGCCTTTGTCAATTTTAGTGGTCCTAAAACGTAAATACCAGTTTTCTCATAACAGACGCTTTTCATATATATATATATATATATATATATATATATATGTGTGTGTGTGTGTGTGTGTGTGTGTGTACACGAACCCTATATTTGGTTGTACATGCTCACATTATATAATATATTGATAAAATATACAATACGATACGCATGTTCGATTCAAAATAGAATCTCGTATATTCTAAAATCATAAATCTCTCTCCTTTGATATCTCTTTGCAAGTTGAGATCATATTTCCTCTTTTAAATTATTTTATCGCATGTTTAAAAATGCTTCAAAATTATTCTCTCTCGTTCTTAAAAATTTGGATGATGCGCAGAGATATCCTCCTTATACAAATTCTGCGCAAAGATATCCTCTTTATACCAATTCTGCGCATGCAACTACCTGTTCATATCGAGATATTGTGCTTTTTTGCATCAATACTATTGAAATTTTATTCATTATTGAACTTTCATTCAGAGAGAAACGTGTAAGATTACATCGGGTTTACACTTGGTAAATTGTAAAGGATTGAAAATTAATTGGTCTTTAATTCAGAGGAATTACAAGTTTTTAATATTAAATTTTAGTTAAACCTTAGTTTTGCTTCCGCCCGACTCCAATTTTAATCAAAATTTAATGAACATTTAATATGAAAATAATATATACTCGTATATAGTCTATATATATATATATATATATATATATATATATATATATATATATATATATGTGTGTGTGTGTGTGTGTGTGTGTGTGTGTGCGCGCGCGCGCGCGTGTGGATGCACACACACACACACACACACAAACACACACACGTAATACAGTATACATTTTATATTAATATATCTGTGTACCTGTCAATTAAAATGTATTCTGATTTATGTATACTTGAACGTCACCACGTACATATATTGTGGTCTGTTACAAAAACATCGGATTCACTGAGTCACACCTATTTTACAGCTCTGTGTCGGGCTAACGTCGGGCTAACATCATGAAAAAGAAAAAAACTATAGTATTTGTCATTTATCATTACTTATTCGAACTATAGTGGATGTAATTTCCCAGAAGAGTTCCTTGTTCCATGCACGGTCTGTGTTTAACATATAAGTTTCTCAGGGGACCAGTCTGAGTTTGTATATATATATATACACACAGTGCGTTCGAAAAGTCTCTCCGCAGTCAATCAACACTTTAAAAAAAAGTGTTTGACAACAAGTGTAGACGAGTTGCTTTGTGCCTGCAAAATGGTGGAAACCACTTTGAACACATGGTGTAAAATCAAAAGGTTATGTAATAAAATCACTAAATCATGGTTGAATGAAAACATTGTAGTTTTTCAATTTCCTATGCGTTTAACATAGCACTGCGGAGAGACTTTTCGAACGCACTGTAGAAATATACACAATATCACAAAATAATGAATTTTACTTTCTCATCTTCAGATACAATTAATATTTTCTGATATTATATCTAATTTTTTCCGATATTAGATATAAACTCATTTTTTTTATTTATTTATTTTAAGAACTTTTGAACTTGCGTATTAAACTACACAAATTATTTTGATCTTCAATAACTTATACTTAGTAATTAGGGTCCTTTCTCGTTCAAAGCAATATTACGTATTATCAACAACCCCTGTTTTAGCATAAAAACCTTTTAAAAATTCAGCTCTGTAAAAATAAAAGCGCTCTTTTAAGCGTAAAACAAGAATAATCAATCAAAAAGTCCTTTCTCTCTAAAAGCCAACTTTTTCCCAATATATATTTTTTTTCCTCTCTCTTAATATTTGTCGTCCATTAGTGAAAAAGTTTCGTCCGCCAAAGTTTAAGCATTAAAACTGAGGTAATTTTGTGAAATATTTGTTATCGTAAGTTAACCGTGAAACTTTTGATAAGTGGGTGCTGGTCTACGGTTTTGGGTGATCATGACGATAAATATATCTACATTATAATAATAGCCCAGTTTTGTTTGTTTGTTTGTTTGTCTGTCTGTTTGTTGCAGAATTGTGTCACGCTTTCAGAAATTGTGAGAAAAAAAAAATTCAGAAATTGTATTACGGGCGGCAATGTGAAGCTCAAGATTTTCATGACTGTGTTCTTTTCTGTAGTTTAGCAATGGGCGAGGGGTGGAGGTGGGGGTAATCGGGGATGGGTGTGGTAATGGGGAGGGGTGGGGGTAATGGGGGAGGGTGTTAGCCCCCAAGTTGTATGAATGGGGGTGAGGAGGTTTTGGGAGATACCAGATTCAGAAATGTTGACACAATGTGAAGCTCAAAATTTTCACGGCTGGGTTCTTTTTTTGTAGTTTAGCCTGTCTAACCGTCAGCGAAGCGGCGGGAACTGTACTAGGTTCACATTTTTATGATAAGGTTCACATTTTTATACAGATTGTTTGAGCTGCTATGTTATATCTATAAGCATACACTTTATTAATAACATTTTGAAATTTTTTTTACAGGTTTTGTATCAACTATGATACGTGTTAATTAAACTGATACGATTCCAAATAAATTAAAAGCTTTTGGAATAAATTTTTAGAATAAGCTTGCTCTTCTCCTACGTTGTCGTTCTCTTGCCAATCGTCTTCTTATTTCTGCACCAGTCTCCATTTTCGTGGTTCATTTTTTTTTGCCGTCATTCTTGACGGCACGGGTACACTAGTAAATAAATAAATAAATAAATAAATATATTATATATATATATAATTCGAAATTTTCACGTGAACCTTATTAAATGTGGTACAAATGGAAATGGAATATGAAAAATGATTACGAACTCTTTCGTCTCTTACGAGACCTTCTCATTCCTTAATTAATAAAGTCTTGTAAGAGACGAAAGCGCTCGGAGTCGTTTTTCATTTTCTCTTGCAGGTTGGATCACATCCTTTCAAATGAGGAATCATGGCACGGGACATCTGAAAGGTTGAAAGGTTGTTTCAGGTGTTCCGTGCGATGATTCTTCATTTCACGGAGGTCATGCTTGTTGTCCTACCTCATATATATATATATATATATATATATATATATTAAGTTCTTTCTTGTCCTTGGTTACGGATGCATATCGGACTAGTAAATTTTCCGGACTATCGAGTGCTTTCCGCTACAACCTGGTTTTACGTCACTGGTACACCACTGTTAACTTAATAATTCGCGAGAGACAACGCTGGTACTTTACTCATCTGTTTCAGAACATTTAGATCAGCCTAATTAAAAAGGTTCAAAAGAGCTTCGGTCTTTGCCTGCCCAGTTCCCAGTTCTCTCCCATTGGTTGGGCTACGTGGCCAATGTCGTAACACCGCTTCCCGGAGATCAGCGAAGTTAAGCGACATTGGGTCTGGGTAGTAGTTGGATGGGAGACCGTCCTCCACTCCCAGATTATGTAGCAACCCGTGGTTCGGATCCCACGTAAAGCTGTAGGTCCCCTCCGTCATATGACAATAGATGTTGCGAAGGAGGTTAAACAACCCCAATAAAAGCCGCCTCCCATTGGTTGGACATCACCGCTGAAGGATTGTCATTTGTGGCACTCATCGGTCATGGTTTCGTATTTACCATCGGTGGACTCTCTTTTTCCCTCCTTCTGCTACACAAACTAAAGTAAAGAATGAATCGATATACCTTAATGGTTTATTACGAGGTGCTGGACTAGAGCCTTGCCAAGAGCAAATAGGCTCCCATATGCACAATCACCTCGCTTAACGTATTGAAAAGACATTCCTTAATAGTTTATTACGAGGTGCCAGACTATCAGAGGGGACTACCGGATTATTGAGAGCTATGTCATAATTGAAAAGTGCCGGTCTACCAAGTTACCAGACTTTCGATATGCCGGACTAGAAAGAGGCTAGCATATATTATATATACATATAAAGAGAGAGAGAGAGAGAGCCTTGTCAAGAGCAAATAGGCCCCGGTATGCACATTGCACAATCACCTCGCTTAACTTATTGAAAAGACATATCCAGCATTTTGTCCATTTTTTCTTTATCTGATGCAGTAATTAGCTTAGCCATCGTCTGAATGAGTTTGGCTGTCCTCCTGAAATTCATGGGCTATTCAACCTTTGCAGCAAAGTTTCCTTTGAGATAGGTTTATTTGAGCGTTTTCTTACCCCATGACCAAGATGTCATACATGTTTTGTTGGGTTAAAAACGCTTGATGCCCAACTTGTCGTGCCACGTTTCCGCTGCACGAACCGGATGGGCCGGAGCTTCGTCTTTCATAAAAATGCTGATTTGTGGCAATATCCCATCACTTGCCTAAGTGGGAATCAGGCTTTCCAGAAGAAGCTTAACATACAGAGTCGACATAATCATTTTCCGTAGCAAACCACCATTTTCCTGGCCTTTGAGACACGTGATGTTCTCCAGTCAGTCCAGATACAGTACTTTCAAATGTATTTGGGGAATGTGGGTATGGAAAATTCTTTCTCAAGCCTTCCAGCTTCATCGTCTTACGTCCATCATGAAATAAGGTTAAATAGATATCATGACGAGTGCAAACGGAATTAGTGTTTGTAAAGGACGTTTAAAATCGTCAGGTGAGTAATCCTGGAGAACCATCTATGTTCACTATACCAGCAAAGCATCCTTATTTCTGATCAGTATATTTTCCAGAAACATTGAGCCTCGCATCACATCTGCGTTATGACAACGTAATGGAAGACAAAACAGGGTATTAAGTTTATTTCAGGGTATATCAAAACCCTGACATGACCCCTATATAAACATATACTAAAATAAAGCTTTTTCTTTTCTTCGCTTGTTGTTCTTCTTCTTTTAGTGTACGTTGTCTTTTGATGCTTTCATCAACACAACCAATTATTTTGATGGGCCAATGTATGCTGTATGATATATTTATCTTGTCTTCTCTTTCAAATGTATACACATAAAATATTAATTAGATTTGTATAGGTATAGGTATAAAAAATGTTTTGATTCTCTCTCTCTCTCTCTCTCTCTCTCTCTCTCTCATACACACACACACACACACACACACACACACACACACACACACACACACACACATTTTCATTTGTGTCACGTATTTGACTACGTGATTGCTTTTTAAGCGAAACATTATACGTCATACACATTTTAAATGAATCTTGTTCAGTTACAGTTTTAAATACATATTTTCCCTGATAAGTTTATATCGTATTTCATCACCGTACTATACAGGGTGTCCCATAAGTCCGGCATCATAGGAGAAATTCATATTTTTCTATTTCTACAAACCATAATTCATATTTTTCTCTTTCTACAGGCCATAATGTCTGTGAGCAAGGAAGAACGAATCCAGATGATTCTACTCATAGATTTTTATCTCTGGGGCCACTTGAAAGCGCTGGTATACGCAGAGAAAATTAGGAGTGTTGAACATTTGCGGCTGTGCATTATTGAGGCATGTAACACCATTACTCCTGACATCATTCACCGTGTGCTTGCTGACTGGGTACCACGTCTGAATTTGTGTATTGAAAACAATGGTGAACATATTGAGCACGTTCTGTAAATAAAAGCGTTTGTTTTGCCTTTTTTTATTATTTTTCCTATGATGCCAGACTTATGGGACACCCTGTATGTATAGTGAGCTTTTGCATCGAAAATCACGTCCAGGAAAACTCGGCAAAACATTCAATTTTCAAAAGATTCATAAAAAATAGCAATTTTATCACAACGAAACACTGAGATAAATTTCATCATTCGATATAAATAAATTAAAAAAAAAATAATATAAATTTTAATTTAATATTAATTTTAATTTACAAATAAAGAAAGTATTTTTATATGATTTACAAATCTGATTTTTATATCCTTTATAAAATGATCGTACAGAACTCCGAACACTGATGAACCTAAAGTTAATTTTATTGGGGTTGTTTAACCTCCTTCGCAACATTTAAGGTCATATGACGGAGGGGAGGGGGTGCCTACAGCTTTAAGTGGGGTCCGAACCACGGGTCGCTACATAATCTGGGCGCGGAGGACGGTCTCCCATACTACCCAGACACAATGTCGTTTAATTTCGCTGATCTCCGGGAAGCGGTGCTACGATAGTGGCCACGACGTAGCCCCTGATGAGCCTAAACTATTCGAAAACAAAACAGTGGCCTTAATATCAAATATCATCACTGTACATCTGCCTTCAAAGCTGTTTTTGCGCACATTTAGAAACTAAAAATCAAGGTTTATCGAAGTTTTGAAGAGTTTTCGAGATATCGAAATTGAAATTTTCAATTACTTTTTGAGATTCTCTTCTCACGAAATCTAAAGAAAGTTTTTTGAGCGACGTCTTCTCCTTTCATTATCGAAGTTTTATTGCAATTTTAAATCAAAGACCGACGGACGAAATGGCTTAACACTAATATATATATATATATATATATATATTATATATATATAATCAGCCCTTACCAGGATTTAAATTGAGAACATATATATATATATATATATATATATATATAAATAAAATCAGCTCTACCAGGATTCGAATCGAGGATCTATATATGTGTGTGTGTGTGTGTGTGTGTGTGGGCGCATGCGCACGCGTCTAGAGAGAGAGAGAGAGAGAGAGAGAGAAATACTGTAATTTACTTAAATATTTCATTTAAAAATAAAATACAACTTTCACGTCATGTTTAAACATGACACATTTAAAAATAAAAAATAAAAAATAAAATAATTCTCTAAATATGACAGATAGTTTATCTACTCTGAAATAATTCTCCCACTTTAAAAAAAATATATTAAAACTAAACTAAAATAAAATTCTCTTTTGCGTTACGAGAAATGTAAACACGATCAACATAAGGAAAAAAAAAAAAAAAAAAAATAAATATATATATATATATATATACTGTATATATATTTTAAGAGATTTCGTTTCTCCATTAACAAAGTATATAATTATGAAATATCAAAATTATAGATATTAAAACAATTATTTCTAAATTATTTTAATTTATATTTTATATATCTGAGCCTTTTGCTCAAATAATAAACCTTCGTTTCGAAACAGGGTTTGCTCTGACTTAAATTTTAGTATAAATTACAAGTCGGTTTTCGTTAGAAAAATTAACCTTTTTTTTTCATTATGATTTAAAAAAAAATATATTATTTTTTACTCTTAATTCTGTCACTGAGTTTAATTAAGTTTAGATGAGTCACGGTTTTCCCACTGACGGACCATCAGGGATTATGGCATTAGATCAGCACATTAGCATCGTCATCATTGTCGTCATAATCGTCGTCTTCGTCATTATCATTGTCGTCGATGTCGTCGTCAACATCATCGTCGTCGTTGTCATCATCGTCATCATCATCATCATCCTGTCGTTATCGTCGCGTTGTTGTTATCGATTTTATTGGTGTGATGATATTGTTGATGACTTGATTGCTGTAATCGTTGTCAGAATCCTTGTTGTTCTTAATGTTATCGTCGATGTTGTTGATGTCGTTGTTGTTGTTGTTGTTGTTGGCGTTATTGTCGATGTAACGGTTATACTCAATATTGTTCTTGTTTCCTGTTTGCGTCGTTTCTCTCTCCGTTGTCGTCTTCGTCGTCGTTGTCTTCACCTTTGCTGTCAGCTTCGTTAATTAGTACCAATGTTGCTTTAATCGTTTTTTTAATCAATGTTTTATCGTTTATGTTGTTACGTATCACTCATGTGTGTGTGTGTGTGTGTTTATCATGGTCACCATAGTTATTTTTTGGTATTGTTACTTTAGGTAGTCATTGTCGTTGCTTTTCCTGATGTTTTCATTTCCATCATCGTCATTATCGTTGTTGTTTTACGCACTTGTAATTGAATAATTTAATAATTTAATAATACAGACATTGAATAAAACCGAAAGAATTTTCCTTTTTAGTTCTTCATTTCTGCGTCATTGGTGAAATGTGTTACATCAAAATGAGCAGCGACTTTCCATGCTTATTGAGTGAGGAAGCCATTTGTCCATTGACACATGTCACAATCATGTGTTTTCCGTTCTTTGCATACTTGTTCACGAGTATTATATATATATATATATATATATATATATATATATATATATATATATATATATAAACATTATTCCAGTGTGCAGAAGACAACAATATGAAGTTCAACGAAGAAAAATTCCAACTTCTAAGATATGGTAATAACAAAGAGCTACAGAAAAAAGGGTACAAAACTCCGCAAGACAAAGAGATAACACCACATCTACAAGTCAGGGATCTTGGAGTAATAATGTCGTCGGATGCAGAATTCAGAGAGCACTATAAAATCAAAATCACAACGGCTAGAAAAATAATGGGAATCATCTGGAGGAGCTTCCGCAGCAGAAAAGCAAACATCATGCTTAAATTATGGAAGAGTCTAGTCCTACCAATAATTGAGTACTGCTCAGTACTCACAAGCCCACACAGAAAAAGAGACATTGCGAGCATTGAAGCTATACAAAGGACTTTTACGTCTAAGATAGAGGAAACGGAAGGTGAAGACTACTGGTCTCGACTACAATCCCTGAAACTCTACTCTCTTGAAAGAAGGCGCGAGCGGTACACAATAATATACATATGGAAAATACTTGAGGGCTCTGTCCCTAACCTCAGAAATGAAATAGAAACAAACTGGAATGAAAGAAGAGGGAGATTTTGTACGGTCTCAGCTGCGGTGGGACAAGGGGCCATGAAAACGAGGATGGAAAATACCCTCAGAATACGGGGCCCAAAGCTTTTCAGTGTTCTTCCAAAAGAAGTGAGGAATCTCCAGCACACCGACCTGAATTACTTTAAGAACCAGCTGGACAGATTCTTGTGCAAAGTCCCTGACCAGCCATTCGTGGCTGGCTACGAGGGCAGGAGGAGATCAGAGAGCAATTCCCTCCTTCACCAAGTCCCGCAAATGAGGCGGGATGCTGCAGAGGGGTCGACCGCAGGTCGTTCCTGAACCGTCGTTCAAACTCAAAAAAAAAAAAAATAAAAAAAAAAAATATATATATAATATATATATATATCCCCGCGGGACGCGGGTTCCGCGTCTTAAGGTACCTAAGTGCCAAAATTAAAATTCGCCACAAATCGCCTCCAAAGTTCAGCAATATCCTGGCAATAGTATCTCTGTTATTAATTGAGTTAGAACGTTCATTTTTGGCTAATTTAGAGTTCTAAGTATGCTAATGAAGATGTTGATGAGTTTTTGGAATAGATTTTCATATTTTATATTTTATATATATTTTTAAATTTTTTGATTTTCTTATTATGCCGAATTTTGGGTGTGATTTCTGGCACAGAATGAGGTGAAAAAAGTAGTTCGCTTCATAAGGTTTTCAACCATACTTCTAGTGTCGTAAGGTCATTATAACCCAAACCACGCGATAGAGGAAGGGTGAAAATAGTGATATCCACCAAAAACACGTTTTCGCCTGTGGTGGCGCCTAGGTACCTTAAGACGCGCGACCCCTCATATAATATATATATATATATACTGTATATATATATATATAATATATATATATATATATATATATATATACACACACATGGGCGTAGCCAGAATTTCTTTTCGGGAGGAGCTAATATATGTTAAAAGTGCGTAAATGAGTAAAAACACATTCATAAATGTATTACAATAATTAAACATGTGCTATGACGTACTTACTTATAGTTTACTTATAATTTCAAAAAATGCGTGGAAATATCAAACCTATGATTCTATTTCTGGGTCCCCCCTCTTGTCTACGTCCCTGTGTATATATATATATATATATATATATATATATATATATATATATATATATATGATTCTTATGACACATGTTAAGATTATTTTTTATGTATGCATATATTTTCAGAAATAAATTCACTATAAAAATTAAATATAAAATATGCTAATTAGTAATTTCTGGTGTATTTTTAAAATTGTATATTTAGGCAAATTTATTTCCGCAAATGTACTGCTTTTCTTTTAAACAATATTTAGGGTTGCCAAACACTTCCAACATTTTTAAATCTAAATTCTGTAAAATGTCTGCACAAAGAAAATGGTTTTGTTGAAATAAACAAATGAATTAGTAAAAGCGTGTAAACAGAATTTTTGTTTATTTTTTAAACACTAAAATTTCTTCCGTTTCGTGTTAAAAAATGAGTTTTGTTGTTAATAATTTCCAGCAGTTGTTGTTAATAATTTTCAGCAGTTGTTGTTAATAATTTTCAGCAGTTGTTGTTAATAATTTCCAGCAGTTGTTGTTAATAATTTTCAGCAGTAAACAAATATTTAGACGATTGTGCAAAATCTGCTTTTATAAAAATTTGTTACTGTTTATGAAGTTGGTTTGTTGTTTGAAAATGCAAAATATCAGATCCGACAAGTTCATCCTCTCAAATTCTTTATTTCTTTCAGAGAATATGTTGTACAACTTCAGTCATCACGGAAATCATTTTTCCTCGGTATTGGTTCGAGCCCCTGAATCGAATGAGAATGATTCCAAGCTTCTCTCTATAAAACATTTTAAAATGGGTTAATTTACGCGTGAATTTGAGGGCGAAGGCAGGATATGAGTCTCCACACCGTTCATTCACTCACCGCGGATAAATTTCAGTCTGACATTTCAGATTGTTACTTTCATGTAAAAAGAAAGTTTATGCAATAGACAGCGTCAGAATAAGTCTTATAGAGAAGGGGTGAAAACAGCGGGCTTGTCAATGATGCCCTCCCTTCTTCTTATAGACTAACTTGAGTTTATGTACGTATGTATATCCATATATATATATATATATATACTTGCATACCTGTATACACGCATATATGCATCAATACGTGTATGCATATTGCATACATACACGCAGCCATACATGTATGTATACATGTATGCTTAGTTTGTCGTAAATATAATTTCATACTAAAAAATTAACCCAATGTAAAGAATATATTAACCCTAATTAAAACAATTATTATATTTTAACCAAACTTTTATTTAACCCGAATAAAAAGCGGTTAACTGAACGTGCTTTGTTATTATCAAGATAATGACTTTTCTCTGTGTGTGGTGCATGCCTGTAAAAGGTGTTCAATTCCTTTCTTTATAAGAAAAGGTCTCGACAATACATTTACTTATTGAGATATTAACAAATTTTTAAACTGACTTTCAAGATCACGGTTTTTTTTTTCTTAAACTTATAAAATTTTTAACTGCTCTTTTAACTTACGACAATAAGATATAAACAACTACAAAAGCCTTTCGTTGCAGCCTTTGAAATATACAGAAAAGGGTTGTTTATTTCGTTCCTTACTAACGGTATGGAAATGCAAAGAGTACTCACCTCATACAACTTCTTATCTAATTAAAAGTTTTCAAGAAAATTACTACAATTTGGCATAATATACTTTCGTAAAGAGAAAAAAATAACGAACTTATAGTCTTTGTATATCTTAATTAATGATAATAATAATAATACATAGTCGCCATGTTTAATCTTAACTGTACTTTGTAGAAATAAATAAAGAGAATGATGATAAATGAATAAATAAATGTTTACGTTGAAATTTTCATGCAGGTTTCGAACAAACCTCGTTTCATTTTTATACAAATTTTGACTATTTTTTCTCTCGTGAAATGTCAACCCAATAAGCTCCTAATTGTGGTTGGAGCCAGATGCGATGATACTTTTTTGGAAGGTTTAAAGAAAATCAATAAAGAAAATGTGGATAAAAAAATGAGAAAAAAAAGAAAAAAAAAGAATTTTAAGGAAAAAGTCTTTTTCTCTCTTTTTTTGAGTTTTCAAATTCAAGTTTTAATTAAAATTATTTTTTACTGTTTAGTTATTTTTACTTAATTAAAGTTACACATTGAGAGACTGTATTACATAATTAATGGTACGAGAGAACGGAATGAAAGGAGAATAGATAGATAGATAGATAAATAGAGAGAGGAGAGAGAGAGAGAGAGCGAGAGAGAGAGACCGCTGTAAACAAAGAACGACCCAGAGAGATAAAAGGAGAATAGGAAAGGACGTAAACAGAAACAATGAAAGGAGAATAGATAGATAGATAAATAGAGAGAGAGAGTGTGAGAGAGAGGGAGAGAGAGAGAGACCGCTGTAAACAAAGAACGACCCAGAGAGATAAAAGGAGAATAGGAAAGGACGACGTAAACAGAAACAATGAAAGGGGAATAGATGGATAGATAAATAGATAGATGGAGAGAGAGAGAGAGAGAGACACCGCTGTAAACAAAGAACGATCCAAAGAGACAAAAGGAGAATAGGGAAGAACATAAACAGAAACAATGAGAGGAGAGAGAGAGAGAGAGAGAGAGAGAGAGAATAAAAAATTAATTTTAAAACATTTTGGGTTCAATTAATAAAACAAACTATTAATTATTAATAAAATCTTAACATTGAAGAAAGACGTAATTTTCTCCTTTCTTCTTTATCAATATCGAATAATTAAGTAAAAGTAACCTTATTATTGAACCAATTTAATTAATAGATAATAAAAAAGTTTATAAGAAAATTATTTTTAATTTTTCCAATATATTAATATTATTTATACGAAATATAAGTTAATTTATAATGACGAGAATACGTTATTTTGTTTGTCCTTTATAAATTATATTTTCATTCTGGTTCGTTCTTTTATAAATTATATTTTCATTCTGGTTCGTTCTTTTACAAATTATATTTTCATTCTGGTTCGTTCTTTTATAAATTATATTTCCATTCTGGTTCGTTCTTTTATAGATTATATTTTCATTCTGGTTCGTCCTTTTATAAGTTATATTTTCATTCTGGTTCGTACATATATTTTCTAATAGTGTAAAAAATTAGCTTCTCAATAGTTTATACAGGCAATATTGATTTTAATATTAATAGAATTCTACTGAATATATATTTCGTTTATATAAATATTAATTTTTATAGTGAATTATCTTTTATTTTATAAATAAATTTTAAATAAATTATAGTGTATTATCTTTTGTTTTATAATAAATTATAAGTAAATTATAGTGAATTATCTTTTGTTCTATAAATAAATTATAAATAAATTATAGTGAATTATCTTTTGCTTTATAAATAAATTATAGTGAATTATCTTTTATTTTATAAATAAATTATAAATACATTATAGTAAATTATCTTTTGTTTTATAAATAAATTATAAATAAATTATAGTGAATTATCTTTTGTTTTATAAATAAATTAAATACAGTAGCTAAACTTGAGTAAACCCTTCGTCTGAATTGAGAAGAGTTTCCGCGAAGAGATGTAGCTGAAATGCGAGGTTCTGTATGAATTATATATTGATGAAATCGTATTCCATCCTTTTGTATGTACAGGGTATCCAAAAAGCTCGGCGTCATAGGAATTTGAGGTTATTTATTAATTTTTTCTGTTATAACAAGAGATGTTCAAACTGTGTATCCTGTAGCTCTTTAAAGCATGTACTCGTAGATTCTCTCGTGTACGGATGTAAGGACATCAGCAAACTACTCCTTAGAGATGCTAGTACACGCTACTAGTATGTTATCTTTCAGACACGTCCTTGGACGTGTGTTGTAAACAACGTTTTTAAGATAACTGCACAGAAAAAGTCTAATGGAATTACCTAATAGATTACCTGCAACAGAAAAAAAATAAATAACTGAAATCATTATGGGGTCGGACTTTTGAAATACTCTGTATTATTACACCAAGAGAAGCTTGAAGACATGATTGTATACATGTACAAAGAGGCGTGTCAGGGTATGGGTTCAACAGAACAAAAAATAAAAAAACTATACCAAAATTGTATTCGTATAAAAATTGATATACTTAATATATATTTATATATTTACTTATTGGCGTATATGAGCAATATGAGGCAAATTCAACGTTCCCGGAATACATTATATTTAAATTATTTACAAATATTTATTTGAATAAAGAAAATTTTGTACTTATTTTAAGGAATAAAGAATAGCGGTATATTTTGGTTCCTTTTAATATTCGTAAAAGCTTTCTTATCTATTCATTACCGAGAGAGTGAAGCAAATTTAAGCGAAAATTTCCCTCTATAACTTCTCTTATCGAAGCAAATGGAAAAAAAGTCTTTTATAGGGTGAATACATTACCATTAGCAAACCTTCTCAATACACACACACACACACACACACACACAGGGTGTCACATAAGTACCAGTCGGTTATAATTTAAGCGAAAATCCATCTAGCGGACCTCACACTGTACGTAATCGATTACCAAGGAAAGAATATTTGTCGAGATGGTTATATTTTGCATTTTGAATAATCAATAAATATTTCTAAACTTATTTTAAACTTTTTACTTTGTTTGATTTTTTGTATTTTCCCTTTAATTATAAACGATTGGGACTTATGGGCCACCCTGTGTGCATATATATAATATATATATATATATATCAAAAGTTGTGGAAGATTTGAAGTTTATTTTTCTCTTACCTTCAAACTGAGGTGGATACGTTAGTTCATGTTGTGAAACAAGCGCTGTTATTCATCCGGTTGTATACGTTATTGATGGTTGTACGAGAAACATCGCTTTTAATTCATAACTCACAGCGAGTCGCATAAAAAAGTAAAAAATATTGCTTCACCTAACTAACTCTCATAATCTTTAGGGAAAAGTTTTGAGAAAATCTGCACGTAATCTACACTGATAATTTCACACCACAATTTCTTTTCAACACCTTATGTATGTATGTATCTATCTATCTATCTCTAAAACACACACACAGATTACATAAGCAAATTATATATTGTTAATTCTTAATTCGAGCATTCAACATTTAACTGACGAAGGAACCAAATCATTTGTAATTATCACAGTTAGACCCGATACCTGACGCAGGAGATAAGAAAGAGTCGTGGCTATCGCAGCTAGCCGATCCAATTATTTTGATTTGTATGCTCTTGCATAAATCTTAGTTTTGAAAAGATCTGTGCCCATCACTGGTAACCCTACTCTCGATGAAGTCACTAACTCGGGACCAAAGTGACTTTCAAAGGCCACTGAAGGTAGTCTCGGAACAATTATTAGAACAATAGTGAGGGGAATAGAATCCAATCTCGGGGAACAGCGTCTAGAGCCCAAGACTAAAGAGGTTTGCAACGCTGATTTCCTTCGTGCCATGAAATCATTTCAAACCTTTTAAAAGACTCCTTTGGAATTATTATATAAAACATAACAGTAAGTACAATATTACATTACATTACGCCATTAATTTTTTATTATATTTGTACTGTACATTTGTACATTTAGTAACGGTAACTAATTTATTTTCAAAATTTAAAAATACTGGAACTTCTAAATAATAATAATAATTATAATAATAATAATAATAATAATAATAAAAATAATAATAATAAAGTTTTCTAAATTTAAATAATATAATAATAAGCTTTGATTTTAAAATTTTATCTTTTACGTACTTTTAATTCAATATTACAATTCTAACCAAAATTCTTACTTTTAAGCCGGATGTATGTGATAGCTTAATTCATACGTAATAAATATCTAATTATTTTTCGACCATTATTCTGCCAACTTTTGATCGAGGACGTGAATTTGCAAATTGTGTTAAATTTTAACGTAAACTTATTTATTTTTACACTCGCGAAAATAGTCATTCTTTTGGCAATTTAATAAGTTTACTTTACTAATATTTTGCGGTTTAATCTATTATTTATATTAACAATTACATTTATTAAATTCAATTAAAATATTTGTTCACAAACAATGAAAAATGTCGTTCAAAATCAGACGAGAAAATAAGTAAAATTTCTAAATTAAATTTTTGGTCTTAATTTTAAGAAAACGGTTTAATTGGTCAAACTTAATTATTTTTTATTTACATTAAAATATGCAATTAAACTACACCACATCAGGCCTAAAATATAAAATTTTATAATATATATATATATATATATATATTGTAAAATTTGATACTTTTGGCCTGGTCTGGTTTAGTCTAGATGCGTAGAGAGAGAGAGAGAGAGAGAGAGAGAGAGAGAGTTTTAATAGGCATTTATTGGCGGAACTATAAAATAAATGAAACCTTGAAAATAGCATTATTATTTATTTCACATCTGAAACGTTTAAGCTGAAACATGACGTCCGTTTTCAAGAGGATTCGTTCATCGGTTCGGAAAGACGGACAGTAGTTTTCTGCTGAAACGTTGCAATTTTAATAAATATTGGACTCTCTCTCTCTCTCTCTCTCTCTCTCTCTCTTTCTCTCTCTCTGTCTCTCTCTCTCTCTCTCTTTTCTTTTAAGTTTGACGAATTTTCTTCATTGAAGAAAACAGCCAAAAAAAAAAACGTAGACGCTAAAATATAAAAAGTGAACGTCTTAATTGATGAAAACCCGAAACGTTCAAAAATTCCTATCGGTTAGTTTAACGTAATGATCTCTTACGGAGGATAATTAAAGACTAGAAATTACTTTAACTGTAATTAACACTTACAGTAAAAAGGTTTTTTTTTTTTTTTACCAATTATCACCTAAAAACTCCGATTTGAAATAAATACTGAAAAATTTATTTATTTCCATTTCCTGCTATTTTCGGGATTAATTTTCCATTTTTCGTTGCTTCGAAATTTCGGAATTAAAAAGCGTGAACGTTCTTTCAATTATTTTCCTTTTAAAATAAGTATAATTAATTCCTTTTCAGGAGGTTTTATACCGGGTCTGGTTTGAAGGCGGAACAGAACCGCTTCTGGCTCACTTCCTGCAGTTGGCCAGTTGGCGTTCTTGTTATTTATATTTGGTGTATCTAATCTATCCATAAAGGAACACACACAACGCTATTATATATATATATATATATATATATATAATATATTATATATACCCTTATTTAGAAACCTATTATTTGGAAGCGAATTAAGTACTTAAATGTTGAATGATGAATAAATATAGACTTTATAATTATATTATCATCGTTTTGTAACTTTAGATACGAAACACAAATCCCTCTCAAAGCGGATGTTTAATTGGGCTCTTAATCAAAGTCGTATTAGCTATTTGAACGCATCAAATGAATATGATATAAAGCTCACTCCGCGAATTAACAAGTCTACCAGATACCTTCTACGTATGTATATGTAATTAAGATAATTAAGTCCCGAGACAAGTTATTTTATGTTCCAAACTATATATATATACTGTATATTTTATATAAATATATATATATACACCACGTGTATATATATATATATATATATATATATATATATATATATATATATATATATATATATATATATAAAGTTAAATGGATTAGTTTTTAATCACGAAGCGAAACAATTGTTTTTAAGTCTGATTTTTAACTACTGTACTGTATATTAGTAAATAAACTTGATTGTCTACGTGTGGGGAAAACATCCCGCTTTAAGCTGCGTTTAAAGCTCATTATAATATTATCTCTTTTATCATAACTGCTACTGAAGGTGAAAAAACCCGTAATTGTTAACAAAACAACCACAATACCTCGTTGTTATACGTTATCGTCACATATTTTTAAAGAGTTTATGTTAAGTTGCAGCAACTGGCGGATTCGTTATTTTCAATTTTTGAAGTAGGTCACGCTTCGTTGTATCTTAAATGAAGCATTCGGCGTTTATACCAGTTTTTATTAGAAATGAAATAGGAGTTAGGGAAGTTTCGGTCTTAAACTATTAGTAATTAAGATTCATTTCTCCATCTTTGTTTTTCGCTTTTTCTCTGAATTCTGATTTCATATAAATCATAGTCTCCAAATGCGTTTCACGCCAAAGTTAAAAAACTTGACGATGTTGATATCACTTTAAGTTAAGTTTACTTTGCATTTTTTGTTTTTTTTTAAATTTCACTTCTCGTCTAAGATAGTGTATAACTTTATAGAAAACACTTGTTGCTCTTCTAAACTGTTTTCCCATTTTTTAAAATAAAACATAAATTGTAAAATGTTACGGAAATACCAAGTAAAAATTTGTTATATGTTAATACTTTTAATATATATATACAGGGCGTCCCAAAAAAATGTATACACACTTTAACAGCTGATAGCTCAATTGATGTTTCTTTCTTTCCAAGTTAAACCCATTAGAATTAATAATGGCAGTCAGACTAAGCTTTGAACAAAGGAAATTCATTCTAAAATGCTACTGGAAGTGTGAAAACGCAGTTGAAGTGCAAAGACAGTTTAGGAGGGAGTTTCAAACAGATCCACCAACGCGACTTACCATCACTCGAATTAGAGATAAGTTTGAAGCCGATGGAACTGTTCAGAATGTCCACAAGAAGCGTTCCGGAAGACCACGGACATCGACAAGCCCCACAAAGCAAGAAAGAGTACTGGAAACGTATCACCAAAGTCCAAGAAAATCTGTGCGGCAAGCGAGTCGTGAGGTAGGAATTTCAGAATCGTCTGTCCAACGCATTTTGAAGCGCTGTCAATGGAAAAGTTACATTCCAAGATTAGTCCATGCTATTAATGAAGATGATGATGATCCGGACCGAAGAGTGGAGTATTGCGAGTGGTACTTGGCACGATGTGGATGTGGATTGGACGAAGGGGTTTCGTAGAATACCTTCCGCGTTCACCAGACCTCACACCACTAGACTTTTTTTTATGGGGATACTTAAAAGACAAAGTCTACGCTATAAAACCTGCAACAGTCGCTGAATTGAGAGCAGCCATTGAACGAGAATGCACACAAATACCAAACGAAATGTTTCGTGATGTTTGCGATTCCATTGCTTCGCGTTATCAGCAGTGCCTGGACCAGAACGGACGTCAGTTTGAAAACAGGCGTTGACAAAACAATTAAATAATGTCTGTAGATTCTATTACATTTTGAAAATGAAATGTATTTTAATAAACACTGCCTTTATAATTATTTAAAGTGTGTATGCATTTTTTTGGGACGCCCTGTATATATATATTTTAACTGCAAACAACACAGTATAATTAATGTAAAGAACGACGCTTGTATAGAAGAACGTTCGCACAAGATGAGGAGGGAGAACGAACAAATGAAAAATGAGGTAACCACCCGGGAATCGAACCCGAGATCTTCC
Organism: Bathynomus jamesi; assembly: GCA_023014485.1. Lineage (NCBI taxonomy): Eukaryota > Metazoa > Arthropoda > Malacostraca > Isopoda > Cirolanidae > Bathynomus > Bathynomus jamesi. The sequence goes on from JAJOZX010000917.1 coordinate 741,699, forward strand.
GATTGCCGGTCAGATATGCTATCCACTACACCATGGTATAGTGATTACCTCATTTTTCATTTGTTCGTTCTCCCTCCTCATCTTGTGCGGAACGTTCTTCTATACAAGCGTCGTTCTATATATATATATATATATATTATTTAAAAGAATGTCAATGAAAAAGAAGAATACTGTATGGATGTTGTTTTGTATATACTAGAGTATTGCGGTGATTTTCTGACCGAACGACTGTGGTTGTTTTCATGTTTTGCTGAGGTGAATTTTTATGCACACGGAAGAAGGCGACAGTGTTCAACACTCGTTCCATTTTGAATTTTAGATTGTCGCGTAATTAATGTCCAATTTCTGGGAAACGTTCGGTTACGAACCTAAAATTTCTAAAAAGCATGAAAAATTACTAATTGGAAATGAGTGGGTCTTGTTTTTCAAAATTTATCACTATCACCAAAAAATAAAATATTAAATAAAATAAATAAAAAAAATATAAAATATCTATAAAAATAATAAGATATTACCAATTAGTTATTTTTTTTTTAATGATTTTTAGAAATCTTATGTCTCCAAGCGAACTTATTTGCGAAGCTGTGCACGCACATAAAAAAAAATTATTCCATGACGTCACGCAATACTCGTACAGACGCTGTCAGTCAAAATTGGCCTGACACTAGATTTTTTTTTAATGTAAATTGTATAAAATGCTCACAAAGGAAATTTTTCTAAGTTCGTAACAAAGACTATATTGATTTACTTTCATTATATTATCATTAATAATAATAATACTGATAATACTAATACTGATAATACTACTAATAATAGTATTAATAATAATAATTATTATTATTATTATTTTTATTATTATTATTAATATATTTGATTTTGTTCATTATGCAGAAAAGCTAAATAAGCCCTCGAGCTTGACCTGCGCGGGATGACATATGGACAGCAATATATATAAAAAATTATATATATATATTATGTTTATTTAGCTCCTGATGGAGAAGATGCGGTCTGTAATTACACAGACCTTTTATTCACAGGTTCAAACATCATTACTACAAGGAGTTCCATGCCCCGGTGGTTTCTTGCCAAGATAACCTTTCCATTCGTGGTACAGATTCCCTCTCTCTCATTTGCCGTTATAGTTGTCCTCTCCTTCAGTTCTCTTTCCTTCTTCAGTATCATTTTCTTTAATGACGTAGAAATCGCCGCGGTAACGAATACGTCCATGCCAACCAATCTCCATTGATTGGACATAAAAATTATTCAGTTCTTACAGTTTCACACACACACACACACACACACACACATATATATATATATATATATATGTGTGTGTGTGTGTGTGTGTGTGTGTGTGTGTGTAGATATGGATGTAAAGGAAAAACGGGGCGTGTTAGTGGACGAAAAGAAAGTGATCGCGTATGAAGAGGTGGAGAAGAAGAAACTTTTTTCCAACGTTTCGATCTTTGTTAATGATAGACTCGATTTGTTTGTTGATGATTTGTGGCACAAAGAGTGGAAGAGCCTCATTGTTGCGTCCCTTTGTCTTATCTCCTCTTAAAACCTTGTTTTACGTCATCAGCTTCGAGGCTCAAAAGCATTTAAGGCGAGCGATCAACCAAAGAGCGACTCTCGTCCAACGAATAAATTTCTTCGGGCAAAGCCTTTTATATATAATAACAAGATGTTCATGCGAAGTTACTCTCTCGTCAATAGCATTATACGAATTTCTATTATGGAACTTCATTATCTGGTTAAGGGATAGGTTTAAAAGGCCATGAAGATACATTTGGAGAACAATGGTAGCCTCAAAAAAGGATTTTCAATTTCTGCCGAGAATAAAGACGCATTGGCATACGATGATTCATGTAGCTGATTTTACTTGTACGATAATAAGTCGTGGGATGATGGATGATTTAAATTTAAATGGAAAAAAGTTCGATGCATAATTTAGATTATAAGCTACGATAAAAATTCAAACGTACTCTCTCGTCACTCGACATCTGTCGAGTGACGTATAAAATGCGTCAACGGAAACGGGAATGAGAAGAATTATTTTCATTTAGAAGGAGCCCGCAGACACTGTCGACGTAATCCGTTAACATTTCGTTATTAAAAGAAAAGAACGTAAATACACTTTTTTTGGGGGAAAAAACACTAATAATCTCGTACCAAACTCATAATTCTCTTTCTCTATTTATTCTTTTCAGCCCCCCCCCTCCGCCCCACACACACAACATATATATATATATATATATATATATATAAAAGTGAGTGATATTAATTCGTTACGTAAAATGTAATTGGATTCTATTGAAGCAAAAATTAATTTTCAAAGTAAAAAAAAATATGATCATTTATTTCAATAGATTTTGTTTGTTTTTATCATTTTATTTGGCTGCATTTAAACATTTTTTTTTTTTAGGGGGTGTCTCAGGTGAAAGGTATGGAAATAACTTAATTTGTAGCGATGACGCGAACACGGGTCATGCATAAAATTAAAAGGTTTTTCTTTGTCTTTTCAGATGAGTTATGAAGAGGTCTTTGAGCTTATCCTTATACAGAAAAGAACTGTGTCTTCGTTTGTATCACTGCGGCGTAAAGGTATAACGTTTATTTCGACGCGAAACGATGAGAACCGCAACGTGAAAGGCAATAATCGCGATTGAAAAACGATTCTTTGAAACTGGGAGGGACGCACAATCTTCTATATAGGTCTGGCAGACGAGGATTTGTTTGCACACCTAAAATGATGAAGTGGCGACAGTTCTTTATGAACGCAGTCTGTACGCAGTGACAGCCATGCAGCAGACGAGCGTCAGCCAGGCTATTATATAGGAATGTGGTACGAAAGTGTTCCATTGATTTTGTATGACGTAAATCTTAAAGCATTTGTAATAAGATGTGCCTTCTAATAACTGTTATGTGTAGCAGTTATTAAAAGACGGTTATGAGGCTGAAATGCCTTTTTGTAAATTAGGGCTAGCGAAACTGCGAGAAGACAAAATACTGATAGACCTTTTTGCTTGGTCAGATGAGACTTCAGCGTTCTTTCAATAGCCACAACTGCATTTATGCGCTCGAGAGAACCCACATCACGCAACCCGTATAAATCTCTTAATGAACCTAGGTAACTAGTGTGGGGTGGGATATATTGGTCTAGTGGGTTACTTGCACTTTTTTCTTTGAGAACCACTTCAATGACGAACGTTATCTCTGGATACTTCACCCACAAAAATGGATAATCACTTAAGGAAAACGAAGTTAGTGCTTAATTTTCATCTTTGACAATGATATTTAACGATGATATTTAACAATAATATTTTTCCTCATAACGAATGTATGAACTCATCCTAAACAGTTCATTAATTACAAGCAAACACTTTCTTATTTTCTTAAGAAAAAATATATTTGTAAGATGCAGGGTTGATATTCCCCCAAATTTTTTCACGAGTTAAAAATCAGCGAAGAAGGATGATGAAACACTGATACTTTTTCCATTGCCTTGAATATATAGACATAATTCCATTACTTATGATTTAAATCATTCAGATTAGGCAGTAATGATGAAACTAAAACCAAATTTAGAATAACGTTTGGCGAACAACTGAAGTGACATCAATTCATTTACAGTTTGAACGAGCCACAGTGACAGAATGAAATATTTTCACTAAAATGGATCAGTGGGCGTGACAATAATTAGGCCTGTTCAAAAATCAACTTTTTCTTATTTTCATAGGTTTTTGTACATTTTCCCATGCTTTTTGACCTGAAAAAGCCGAAAATCACAACTATTTTGACCTACGATGTTGGGAAGCATTGCCGCATGGAGCTTTAAATTTTCTGCCTTGAAATCGGCCAAAGCGCCAATTCCGGGGTCCCTTGAATTATGTTTTGCACTTTAACTTTTGATCTAAACAAGATAGAGCAACAAATTAGGTATCAAATGAAAGAGCATAAAATTAATAAATAATAATAATAATAATAATAATAATAATAATAATAATAATAATAATAAATAAATAATAATTAATAATAATAATAATAATAATAATTATCTATCATTTTTCAGGAAACAACAGAAACTCAATCAGAATCTAGAAAACCATCTACAAGTTACAACTTCACAATGGCATTAAGCAAGGAGCTGAGGGAGCTCCGTGGGCGCACAGTTGATATCTCAGAACCTCCACGTACTGTCCACAGGCAGGTGTCAACTGGGCCATCTACCAGATCTCTCACTGAAACTTTCCTGGTTGGATACCCTTCAGCTTTTATCAGTGGTTCCCAGCTTCCCACCAACAGATAGGCGTTCCAGTATTTCCTTAATCTTCAGAATTTACCGGAAAATGCAGGGAGGCCCATGGTTCAAGACCTTGCATATGAAACAGTTGAATCTATCATCCCATTCTGGCAGATGGCTAGGATCAAGACAATGACCAAGTACAACGCAATGAAGCTCTTCATGAAACTACATGAGAAACATCGTGCTCTGGTGAAAAGCAAAGGAAGAGCAAGTAACCCTGGAGGAAAAAGAGGAGCATTTGTGCTGGAATTAGACAGCCTGTTCGATATAGGAGCTCCAGATGCAATCCAGGAAATACAGAACAACAGACTGTTATCCAGAGAGAAGAAAGATGAGGATATCAGGTTCTACGAAGACCAAAAGACTGAGAGGAAAGGTCATATGTCTGGTCATGACAAGATTTTTGAGACAAGATCCCTGCAGCAAGCAGCGAGGAATGAAAGACTGCAGCATAGACAAGAACAAGGTAAAACTAATTACTTTGAACGTTACAAAAAGTTTTAAGTTTTACTCCATTGCGATATTTAGCATGTACTTAACAATTACTGTCTTAACATGTTGTACTATTTTACAGCTGCAGCAGAACAAGAGGCAGTTGTTCATGTGGATGACATTACCTGGGGTGACTCAACTGACAACGACGCTAACACAGAGGATATGGATTACCATCAGCCTCGTCCTGGATGTTCTCACCATCAAGACACTGTGACTAGTGTGACTTTGACGTTTCCAAGGAAGGTCATGGAATGTGATGTCATCTGCAATACAGCTGATCGTCTTGGTTTATCAGACAATCAAGTTACTGCCATGGTTTCTGCCACCTTGAAAGCTGGAGGGGCTGATCTGGATAACTTCGTCATGTCAACCTCAACAACACGTCGCAACAGAATGCTGTCCAGGTATAATATCAGCCAGAGTCACATGTCCAAGTTTTGTGAAAACCCCCCCCACAGTACGCTGCCTTACACTGGGATGGAAAGTTGCTCAAAGATGTCTTGGGCAGTGAACCTGGAAGTACCTCAGAGACTTTAGCTGTGCTAGTGTCTGGTCCACCTTCATACACTGAAGGAAAGTTATTGGGAGTACCTGTCATCGACAATTCTTCTGGCACAGCTCAGGCTGAGGCTTCAATGGATTTACTGGAGACATGGGAACTTACGGATAATGTTACTGCCCTTGTTTTTGACACTACATCCAGTAACAGTGGAGTTCACAGAGGAGCTGCCAAACTGCTAGAGAAAATGCTGAACAAAAAGGTGTTTTATCTGGCCTGTCGACATCACATCCTGGAAATCCTAGTAGGAGCAATTTGGGAGAAGCTGTTTGGGAAGGTGAAGGGGCCAGATAATCCCTGGTTTGAGCATCTGAAGGATGTTTGGACGGACTTGTCCAAGGAAAACCCAAAGATGCTGGCTATCAACAGCAAATGGCTGAAGGAAAAGAAGAAGAACAGTGAAGAAATACTCCAAGACATTCTAACAGCAGAAAGGCTTCCAAGAGCCGACTACAGGGAAATGGCTGAACTGACAGTCATTGTTCTTGGAGGAACGCCTCCTCGAGGTATTCACTGGAGTCGACCAGGCGCCATTCATCAGGCCAGATGGATGGCCAGAAACCTGTACTCCATGAAAATGCTGATGTTTGCAGATCAACTTGAGTACGACGAAGACACTGTATCAAAGCTGGAAAGACTCAACACCTTCCTTGCGCTGTTCTACACTCCTGTATGGATGATGTCAATGTCTGCTGCAGATGCTCCCGTGAATGATCTAAGTCTAATCCAGGACATGTTGAAGTACAAGAAAACTGACCCAGAGCTTGCTGATGCAGTACTTAATAAGATGGAAAACCACAAATGGTACCTGACGCAGGAAGTCGTGCCATTTGCCCTGTTCAGCAGTAGATTGAGTGACACATTGAAGCACGACATTGCTGCCCAGTTACATGCCACTGAGAAGCCAGACAGCTTCAGAACAGGAAAGCCTCTATTCCAGAGAGTCACAGCTAAGACCACCCTGGTTGATCTCATTGGCCCAGAATCACATTTCCTGCTGGACACACTGAACATTGGATCCGAGTGGCTTCTGGAACCTGTCACGTCTTGGCCACAGAATGAGGACTACAGAAAAGCGTTGGACTATGTTAAGAATCTGAAAGCGGTGAATGACATTGCTGAACGTGGTGTCAAGATGATGAGCGACTTTGCAAATGTCATAACAACAGATGCCAAGCAAAGGGACTATCTCCTTCAAGTTGTGGAGTTCAACAGACGCCGCTTTGACAGCTTCAAGAAACAAACTCTCAACAACTGACTGTGTAAATGTCATTATGAAATTAATCATCATGTAATGCTTTCACTTCTTGATCGATTAGACTTGTGACAAAATGTTAATCTCAAATTTGTGTCATGAATAAGGCGCCTTGTCTGCCTTGAGTGTGAGAAAACGAATTTTGTGATATTTCTGAAATCTTTGTATGTACCAATGTGCCATTTCTTGTTCCAAGACTATCATAATTGTATAAGTTAGAAAGAGGATTAAAAACACTTTAATTTGGTGCCTATTTTGTTGCTCTATCTTGTTTAGATAAAAGGTTATAGTGCAAAACATGATTCAAGGGACCCCGGAACTGGTGCTTTTGGCCGATTTCAAGGCAAAAAACTTAAAGCTCCATGCGGCAATGCTTCCCAACAACCTAGGTCAAAATGGTTGTGATTTTCGGCCTTTTCAGGTCAAAAAGCATGGGAAAAAGTACAGAAACCTATGAAAATAAGAAAAAGTTGATTTTGAACAGGCTACCTATGAATGAATATAAGAAAAAGTTGATTTTTGAACAGGGCTAGGCCGTGACATATTGAATGAGCGTTGAGCTCGTGTGATCTCCTTCCCCTGGACTTCTTGTGGCGAATTTTGAAACAAAGAGGGTATGTGGGCATAATCCAACAAATTGAAATAACTTCATAGTTATTTCAGATTTTTCAAACACTCCATTACATATGCTTGAGAAAGTTTGTTGGTAATTTTAAAAAGTCTAGTTTGTAAAAATTATTCGACAGCGGTGAATAAAATTTTATATGATCAAAACAAACCTCTAACTCGACAGTTCAAAACTGAAGATTGTTTATTCGTTGAAGAAACGAACAGCCATTTTATAAATTCAACGTATTACCCATTTTTTTTAATCTTTAATATAATAGTAAAAAATGCTTGGGAATTATATATATATATATATCTAAAATAATCCGTTATCCGACCTACAGATAACCGACTTATCCGGTTATCCGACTTTTCCAACATAAGCCAAGATCGGTTCATTTTTGGCTATCCAACGTTTGTAGTTCATGAGTCGGTCACCAGGGGAGCTGTATCCGCTGTCTGCGCATGCTCAGAACGCTTCTTGTCGGATGATTAGCGCCTTTTACGCTGTAATTCTAACAAAAGTTAAATAAAAAATATCCACTATAACAGCAGTGTATAATTCTAACACAACTCAAGAATGAACAAGAAGCTATTCGATAACCACTTGTTTAAAAACAAGCCATCCAGGTATCCGATTTTCTCGGATATCCGACCATCTCCAGGTTCATTAGGGTCGGATAACAGATTGTTTAATATATATATATTATATATATATATATATATTAAAAATGTGCCCCATCACTTTTGTTACTCCATTAGCGAAATTGAATGATTTACCAATCCATGAACTCTTACAGGGTATGTCACTTTTCCTTTGCTCCTGAGTTTTTTATGCACTAACAATGGTGTTTCATAGTTTTTCCTGAGAAGTTCAAGAATGCTAGTTTAAATTTCATTTTATAAATACTCAATTTCGGGACTTTACTTCCCAGACTTGTCATGAAATTTACAAATGACTGTAATGACCTTGTCACGAACTTTGCTTTTCTCACGAACAAAAGCATTTTCAATTTAAGTTTTAATAAAATCAAAGGTATTTAAATTCATGCGTGTTGTGACTTAAAACGTGACCCAGAGTGTGACAAAATAGTGTTCTGAAAGTACATTCTATATGTATGGGTTAATATTTGCAAAATCTTCACTGCTTGTCGCCGGAAGAAAAAAAAAAAAATGTATATATATATATATAATTTAGGGTGATTCAAATATGGGGGTAAACAAATTTTTTTTATATTTTAATGTGTTCAACCCTTTAAATGGTTCATTTCAGCATGAAAACAACTATCCTAAAATATTTTAGCAAATTTTTAATTTTTAGGAGTTGCTACCAGCATTTAAAAATTGACAACGACTCAAATTGTCAAATTTTTCCACACCACCCAGGGGGTACAGTACAAGGCGCATTGCTTTTTTTTAATGTGGAAAGCTCCCCCGTAGGTCCTACCATAACCACAAACATGCATAATTAAACTAGCATGATATTTGAGACATTAGCTGTCCTTACTTCATCAAGTTTCTTTCTTTCTATCAGGGTAAACAGCCCTGTAGTTTTCACTACTTGTAGCAAGAATTGTTTTTGATCTTCGTCATGTGTTAGTTTTATTATGTTCATCCATTAATTTTACTCCTCTTTCCGCTATATCATTCACGACTTTCCACTGTTTGATAGATTTCTTAGCGGAGTTATACTCTTCATCATTATGCCATTCTTTAGCATCTTTGAGTAAAAATTTTGAACTAAATTCTGTTATTGTAAAGAATCTTTGAGTATTTGATGACAAAATCTTCTAATTTCTTCGTTGGAATAAGTGCTGGATCTAGAAAAGCCCGTTTTGCAGGAAGAGTTTCTGTTGTATTTTGCAAGGCCTTTACAATTTTGTTTTTCGTTTCAGTAGGCACTTCATCATCATAAAAGGCCAAGGCTACCAGTTCTTCTGATAGGTACCAGAGGTGACCTAACAGTTTTTTAATAGCAACAAATGCAATTGTGTCATTTAATTGTTTGTAGACTACAAGATTCTGTAATAATTCCAGAGCAAGACGAGGAGCGCAAGATGGCACAGGAGCTGTAAACCATGCCTTTACATATAACCGAGTAGCAAATAGACAGATGTCTTTTAGTCCTTTTTTGTGTTTTACTGAAATTTTGAACTGAGATTTGAACATAAAAATTTTTAATGAATATGTAATTTTGGCCATCCACCGAGCCCGATGAAGTCCCGCTGGATGTTTAAATTTGACTCCACCTTTTGGTTCACCTCCCAAAAAAATAATTGTTAACTGCAATAGTTCTAAGTAATCGTCTCTTGGTTGGAATGTATCTAGTTGATTTGTTGCAAATATAATTATGTCATCTTTGATGTCATGAATATTTTCATAGATATCTGGATTTGATAATGCTGTCTCGTAGTCCTCCTTATTAATGCTTGACCATTTTTCTCTGAACTTCTTAAAAGGACTATATCTGGGCCAGAAGATGGTGATAAAGACTTTGAAACAACAGCTTCCAGCATAATTTCAAATATATGGTGTCGACATGCCAGCCACAATAAATCGTTGTCGAATTTTGTTCTAGAAGAATAGCTGCACCATTTCTAGGACCAGTATTGGCTGCCGTTGTATTGAAACACATGCATTTTATTTGTTCGCAGATGTCCCATTCAAGCGATGTCTGATTGTTTGCATTAAAAAGAGACGCATTTCTGTCACTCAATTTTGCAACATCAAGACTTCCTAATAATTTATCATCAAACAATTTTCTACGGTTGCCAACCTTACTTTTCCATGTTGAAGGTTGTGCAGCACAGAAACCAGATTCATCACTTTAACTCTCCTCTGATTCTGATTCTTTCTTTTGATCTCTTCTTCTGCTTTCCTCTTTTCATAACGTTGTTGCTTTTCTGCTGCTCTTTGCTCTTTTTTAGCAACAGCCTTATCAATGGTACCCATTTTTCCATGACGTCCTTTCTCACGTTGCATTTTCAAGAATTTCTTATCATCTTCTATTTTTATAAGCTGCATAGCATTCTCATGAGCAATGTCAAATAAGTTTTCCAGTTTATCTTTCCATTTTTCTTCTTTATTATTTAAATTTTGTGATCTTTTCAATTTGTTTGCTTTGTTTTTCTTAAGCAGCTGTCATTCCTTCAGTATTCCTTGAATTTTATCTACTACATGTATTCTTTGTTTTGCTGGTATTCCTGCTTTTTTCCAAACTACTAGCACATCATCTGCAGTAGAGCAGCATGATTCTCTAATGTCTTGCTTTTTAATATTTCTGTAGTGCATGAAGAGGGCCATCATTTCCTTCTCTGATGGTAATACGGATGTTTTTAGTACTGCAGAGGGCTGCCAAATTAGCCATACTTCAGTTTCTTTTCTTGTAGAACTTCTCCCAACTGAGCAACTGGGTGATGGTGAGTTAGGCCTAGCTTCCATAATCGATTAATTGGTATCAAAATTAAGAGTTCCAAGCAACAATTAAAAGCAAGCTAGTATATAAACCATTAATTAAAACTTCTGAAATATAAACAATTAAACATAAAATCATAAGTTGTAAAAACAAACAAATTGAAAAAGAGGGAAACGTTGACTCCTGGTAGCACATAGTAAATTTTATTTAAAATTCACCAAATTTGGCATACACTACTTTTTTGTCATAGGGAACAAAAATACAGGTTGAACAATTAAAAAAAAAACTTTGATTTTTTGAATCACCCTAAATTATTTATATATATATATATATATATATATATATATATAATATATATATATAGAGAGAGAGAGAGAGAGAGAGAGAGAGAGAGAGAGAGAGAGAGAGTGTCCAAGAAATAGTGGTACAAAACTAATGTAATTTTTATTAATAAATGTATGTATAGTATTCATATAATTTTATGGTTGTTTACATTTTCAAACTGTCCAAGTTTAGAACTCTTCTACATGATAACCATCATTCGTCGATATGGTGTGTAGGCTTATCACACTTCAATAGATCATCAGTAAGATACTCGTGGAACGGATACAGTAACCTCTTTGATTCTTCGACGGAGTTCTGTCAGATCCCTGGGTTTTGTCACGATACGCAAGTGCGTTAACATACCCCTGTAGATAAAAATCCAAAGGGGTTAAATCAGGTGATCGAGATGGCCATGGTATCGTTTCACCACAGACTATCCAGCGCTGAAACACCATCATGAACTGGATTCACCAACAGTTAACGTCTGGTATGCTGTCACGTGACTGAATAATTGGTTAATTTTTTTTGACGATCGTGCCGTGACTGGAAGGAACTATCTTAACGTGCTAATAATTTTTCTTCCCCAACAAAAGGCTTTTCGAGTTGATAAATGAAGAGCGTAATCTTTCAACATGAGGGGCGCCTCATGTCGTTACTCTTCGCAACTTTCTAGATATAACCTTTCCACAGCGATGGATAAGCCATGATGGACCGGTAGCATAGCCACCTCGATCACCTGACTCGGTCCCTTTGGATTTTTATTTATGGGGATATATTAAAACACTTGTGTATCGTGACAAACCGAGGAATCTGGCATAACTCCGTCAAAGAAACAGAGAGGTTATTAGAGCCATTCCACAAAGCATCTTGTTAATGTTCTAATATAGTTCGCGCGTCGAATACTCGCTGTATTGACAAATGATGGTCATCATTGCTGCACGATGTTGATTCTGGCTCTACGGTACAACATCTGCATGTTTTTCAAAACAAATAATAACAGGAATCAAAGATGGGATGGTAGGTGTCCAAAGAATTCAGTGTAGTCTACGCAATTTGCTCGTAGAAAATCAATGGTGACTTAAGAACGGTGTGCTGATGTCTTATCTTGAACGAAAATGAATCTGATCACCAAATGCAATGCAACATGTAAGACAAGACTTCACAGTAGCATTTTCAATTTATTTTCATATCTCTTTCACTGTGTACACAGAAGAAACTTTTGTGGTCAATTTCCTAGGCACTCTATAAAGGTTGGTTAAATTACTTAGCTCCTTATTATTTACTCATGTTTACAGAAAAACGTCACAAAATCATTAGTCAGTTGATTACCTTTACTCATACTAAAAATATCCGTAATTCCTTTCGCGATGAACTGGTCCATTTATTGGTTAAGTGGAGTTATATATGAAACTAGTCAAAATGACCAAGATAACAAACCAATGAAGAAAGTCATTCAACTTATTTACAATATCCTCAGCGTGGATTTGACTAGTAGCGAAAAACAATGTATCTGACTACCTTCACATATTTCACACGAGTAAATCTGACTATTGGTATCAATATAGTAATAGTGCATTGACTTGTAACTAACATTTAATGACATCATCTGACCACCTTACTTGTTAAGGAAACACAATACATCTGACTACTCTTACGTAGTTCGCGGAAGTAATCTGACAATGTTTATACATAAAATGTACAAATATTTTAGTTACTCCTCTATTATAAAAAATATATATTAGAAATGTAACTAAATAACAATTTAACCCTTTCACTCACCGAGTACACAATTGTGTAGCTGGAAAATAAACCACATTTATTTTTTATTTATGTATTTATTTATTATTAATTATTATTTATTTATGATTAGTTATTATTATTTAGTATTAATTATTATTATATATTATATAATATTTATTTTTAATTTATTATTTATTTATTTATGTAACTACCATATGAGGGATATATTTTGTGTCATAGTTGTACAATGAAACCACTGTGGTATTTATGTTATACAAGTGGTATATTTTTCCTTTTATATTTCTTATATGGATTAGACTGTTTTGCAGTGAATTAGCTAGCCTGACTATGAAGCTAGTTGTTCTACCCATAGGCAGATCCAGAGGGGGAGCCATGGGGGCTTAATTGAAGCAACGTGGACATAAGCATTCAAACGTTTTACCTAATTTCGTTTAACCAGAATGTATGGGGCCTCCAAATTAAGCCCCGTTGCTTCAATTAAGCACCTTGGGCTCCCCTTTGGATCCGCCTATGGCTCTACCATCACTATGAAGCGCGTCATTAGATATATGATCCATTTCACTTTTTCAAAATTTAGTCTCCCTAAACCAGAACCAGTCTACCTAAACCAGAAAATGAAACTAGGCAACTGGTTTCAAAGTAGAACGAGCAATTAGTCATTTAACATGTTTCAAGAAAATTAAATAAGTCAATTTATTGTACATCACCAAGTGACGGTTCGTCCCAAGACTAGGTGCAGATTAACTACTTCAGGTTTAATGACTAGTTACAATTATTTTAGGTCAAATAACTTACAAGCTGAGTTTTGAAACTGGATGCATCTGTTGATCTGGTTAACATCGTCCTGTGACCAAAAACAAATATTTTCAGTGTATGAAGCCAATTCTGTTTTCTTGTCCACACTGACGTAGACACAATCATTCTGAATGTTTTAAGGTTTTCGGAAACCAAAAAGCCCAACAAGTGTTTACAATTGTCAAATCGAATTTCCTTTACTTCTGTCGTTAGTCCGTACACCTTTATATACAGGGTGTCCCAGAAGGCCTGCCCCAAAGGCTAATGCCATGTTGTATGCATTATGAGGCAGGATTTTTTGTGACACCCTGTATACGGCGTTCACACTATGCATTTTTTGTGGTATTCCTGTTCCATATGACGTGTTTTCGTGGAATTTCTTCGACAATATGAACAGTTTTGGAACAAACATTCCTCATTCTTGGTGGTTTGAGAAATTTCTCCAGCCATTTTTGTAAAAAGGCACATTTTGGAAAACTTCTAAAAAGAGAATTTCTAAAAAAGAAAACAAAAAAATTGGTAATCATTAATGCCTGGGTTGTTTTTGGAAATTTTATTATTGTTAACAAGAAGAATAACTTCAAAGAAAAAAGAATAATTACCAATTAGTGATTTTTTTTTTTGCTTTTTAGAAGTTTCATATTTCTAGTTTCCGAAACTGTATAAGGGACAAATATTTCTAGTTTCCAAAACTGTATAAGGGACAAATATTTCTAGTTTCCGAAACTGTATAAGGGACAAATATTTCTAGTTTCCGAAACTGTATAAGGGACAAATATTTCTAGTTTCCGAAACTGTATAAGGGACAAATATTTCTAGTTTCCGAAACTGTACAAAGAACAAATTTCGGAACACTTCTAAAGAAGAGAATGATAAAGAGTAAGTAAATTTTCCAACAGCATGAAATGATAACAAATAAAGTTTATTTTTCCGACCAGTAACGTAATTCTTTTTTTCTGAAATTTTTCCGAAATATAAATTATAAATAATGGTGACCTCAGGATTCCATTAAGTCAGAAAGATCAGTGTGGTCTTGGCCCCTCCTTCCTACATACAAAAAAAAGAACATGGCGTAAATGAAATTCCTTTTTGAAAGGAATGAGAATTCCACGGACGGAGTCCTTGGAACTTTTGTTAATTCCGTGTTCCAAGTGCAGAGTGAATTGGGTATTTATTACTCTTTTGAACACTTCAAATTGAGATCAAGTTTTGATATTCGCTGCACGGATCGTAGTGAGATGCCTTTAAGCCTGGAGGTTTGTCGGCTGCTCATGCTGCTGTCTGGTGCATTTTCATGGCTCTAGATCAGCTCATCGACCATACTGATGTTTTCTGCCTTGCTGCGAAAGGATCGTCGCAGGCCTCTACCAGAGGTCTTGCCAATGGACATCATTTAATTCACATCTGTTTAATGATACCCTCGTATTTACTAGATAGATTTGAATTAAGTTTTGCCCATTGGCTCGAGTGTAGGGGGTTAGCATCGAAAAACACATCCGGATCCGAAAGCGTTATGCGTTTTCTTAGGCGATAAAATGTTGCCAGACTGTTATTAACTTATTCCCTGTCGTAGCCTCATGATCAGTGCCCGCAACTCCGAGTCAGAGGCCCCGAGTTCGAATCCTGGTCGGGACAAGTTTTGCACACACACACACACACACACACACACACACACACATATATATATATATATATATATGTATCTGCTATTTTATAGCCGACAGATTTTGCGGCGGACACTCAAAAAGAGTAGTCTCCCTCGTTTGAATAATTTTGCAAAGCAAATGTGCAAATGCATCAGTTATTAAGTGCAGACGTGGATGCATGGATTAATCTCCGGTTTGAGCCAGGAAATAACCATGTTATTGAACCATAACCATAAACATGCATCAATAGAACTGAAATCTTTGAAACCAAAAATTTGAAACATAAGTTATTTGCAGTACTAATAAAATTTAATAAATTTTAAAAGCTATTTATATATCTATCTATCTGTCTATCTACCTATCTATCTATCTATCTATCTATATATATATATATATATATATGCATTTAACTGCAATGACCACGCAGTATATAAATGAATAGAAACGACGTAAATAAGGAGCGTCTCTGCACACGGGGAAGAGAAATAACGAATAAATGAAAATGAGGCGAACCGCCCGGGAATCGAACCCAGGGCCTTCCAATTGCCGGTTGGATGCGCTACCATTACACCACGGACCTCTGAGGTCCGTGGTGTAATGGTAGCGCATCCAACCGGCAATTGGAAGGCCCTGGGTTCGATTCCCGGGCGGTTCGCCTCATTTTTTATTTATTCGTTATTTCTCTTCCCCGTGTGCAGAGACGCTCCTTATTTACGTCGTTTCTATTCATATATATATATATATTTAATCATCGATGTATTCATAGCTTAAGTGGAAGTATGAAGCGTTAAACATCTTTTTACATAGAGCACTATTCCGCCCATACGCCCATTTCAGGGTACGAGCAATTATAGAATGGAAAAAATCACAATAACCGCATTCAAATATATAAAGCGAAAACCCGCAATAAGGGAGAAATTTTAAAAATTGATCAAAATGTAGAAACAGAAAATTAAAAATCCTTTTACTGTATTTCGTCCCGCAACAACGATGCACTTCTGAAGGTGGTGAAAAAAATGGTGAAACAACTCCATTGAAAGTCGAAAGTAAATTAAGTAACAGAAAGTTTAAAAAAAATAAGTACACGGGAGCGCCGTACATCTGGTCATCTGGTGTCATGTCCTTTTACGATTTCTCAATTTATTTTTGTCTTAAGAACCCAAATTTAAAACAAATCCAATTTATATATATATATATATATATATATATATATATATATATATATATATATCAGGCTTGTCCAACATATGGCCTGCGGGCCCGAGTCCAGACCCGGCTGGCGGATACTGAAAATTCATTATCTAATGTTATATTTTATTTCAATAAAATTTAATTTTAAAATAAAATTTTATTTAAAATTTGCACACTGGCCCTCGGTGTGGGTCATTAATTGAAAGGTGGCCCTTCATGGAGAAAGGTTGGACACCCCTGATACATATATATATATATATATATACCGATGTGCCTTGGTGGTGTAGTTGTTAGCGTCGCTGACTACGAGTCCATCGGCCCTGGGATCGAGACCCGGTGATAGCAAGCAGCGTGCAGCAAAACCCAGCTGTTCATCCTTCCACACAATAAAGAAATTGGTTGGTAGATAAATGGGTAACCTGGGAAGCCTAGTGGTTAAGACGCTGGGCTGCTGGTGGGGCGTGGTTGGGATTCCACGTTAAACTGTAAGTCTAAGGTAGAATAAAAAGCTTGACCTTCGTCAGAATGAACAATTCGGGCGGAAACAAACCAAAGGTTACCAAAGGTTATATAATATGATTGTAAAAGGAATTAAAGGATTCTAAAATCCTCCTCAGCTCCAAATCTGAAGCATTCTTTAAAATTTGTCTATTTCCTACGTTAGTACCATGATCGTACCTCTACCGATACTTAACCAAACGGTTATTATTATAGTGTTCCCCGTTCTCAGGCTATATTTATGATGGTAGATACTTCTGTCCAGTTCCGCTCTTTCTCCCACGTACTTTTGTGAACACTCCTACGAGGAATATCGTAGTTACACCCTTCCTTCGCTATTTCTCTTGTAAGATTCGCTGTATCACCTTCCAATGTTATTAATAAACTCCTTAACAAATTTAATTATTATTATATATAAATATCCCCATTGTCCCATCCCACCTCTTTTCCTAGCACCCTTATTGCGGGTTTATTAATATATATATATATATTTTTTTTTTTTTTAACTGCACACAACACACAGTATAATTAATGTAAAGAACGACGCTTGTATAGAAGAACGTTCCGCACAAGATGAGGAGAAAGAACGAACAAATGAAAAATGAGGTAACCACCCGGGAATCGAACCCGGGATCTTCCGATTGCCGGTCAGATATGCTAACCACTACACCATGGGCCTCGATCAATCAGAAGTCGTAATTCTCCTACATACGAGCAGAAACCGGGTTCGATTCCCGGGTGGTTACCTCATTTTTCATTTGTTCGTTCTTTCTCCTCATCTTGTGCGGAACGTTCTTCTATACAAGCGTCGTTCTTTACATATATATATATATATATATTGGTTCGTAGTTAGCGACGTTAATTACACCACTATCACCACCACAGAGGCGCATAATACAGTACATATTATATATATATTGGCTATATATGTATATATACCGTAAAATGGGGTAACTGGGCCCTAGGTTTAAGGTAAATTTCGTTATATAAACGTATGAATTTACTTCTATATAACAAAATTTACCTTGACCGTATTAGAGCCCAATTACCCCATTTTACGATATATATATATATACTGTATATGCGTGTGTGTGAAATACTTTAAAATTTTAAAATTGATTTCAGTTTATTGCGAAAATTAGTTACTGGAAATTTAAATATTGCCTCTGTTTAATATCGTTTAATTTAATTTATTAAAAAAGAAAAATAATTAAAAATTACGACACTAAAATTAATCGTGATTCCGAGATGCTCACATGAAATATGAACGAAAAAAACATTTAACATTTGCCTACAATAAAAAATTCATTAAATGAGTAGCATTAAATTAACTTTAAAAATATACAAATATTTACAAAAAATAAATAAATAAATTAAAAAAAAACCGAAATCAGATAAAATCATATTTCATAAGTAGTTATGGCAAATGGCAAATATTTCGAATCGGCAAATTTCTTCGGAATACGTTTGTTTTGCGTCACAATTTTGAATTGAATATGCTTTAACCTGTTATGCTTCATAACTCGTCGATAACGCTTAGGAGGTTAAAGTTAGAGAATTACATTTGTTATGAAATGGTCTCTTGCTTTATGAAGTAAAACAATGCTAAAATACGTGAAAATACAAAGAAAATTAGTATTGTTTATGCCTACCGTGAAAACCAAGAGTCAGGGGCTGATTTGAAAAAGATAGCAAATAGAACTCTTTCTGCTATTCTCGACAGTTTTTAAATAATGGTTTAAAATATAAAGCTTAAACATACATATATATATATATATATATATATATGTTAAACACAGACCGTGCATGGAACAAGGAACTCTTCTGGGAAAATTAAATCCACTATAGTCCGAATAAGTAATGGTAAATGACAAATACCATAGTTTTTTCCTTTTTCATGATTTTAGCCCGACGTGGGCAACGGGTCTCTCGCAAAGAGATCCCATAAATATAGCTTCCCTCACCAGCTATCTGCAAAGCAGACAGGATCCAGCTTTGGGACGTGGATCTAGGGTTTAAAGCAAGCCTAGATCCCTACACTCAGAACCTCTATATAAGTAAAAGACTCGTTGCATTCACGTCGTGTTGAATAAATCAAAGAAAAAGGGGGGTAACTATTGTATTTTTAGCCAAAAAAACCAAAACTTAAACCTCAACCGGGACATTGAGCGTCCACTTTTCAAGGCACGAAACACGTCCGTTTAGTATACACAAACTCAGAATGGTTCCCTGAGAACATTATATGTTAAACACAGACCGTGCATGGAACAAGGAACTCTTCTGGGAAAATTAAATCCACTATAGTCCGAATAAGTAATGGTAAATGACAAATACCATAGTTTTTTTCCTTTTTCATGATTTTAGCCCGACGTGGGCAAGGGTCTCTCGCAAAGAGATCCCATAAATATAGCTTCCCTCACCAGCTATCTGCAAAGCAGACAGGATCCAGCTTTGGGACGTGGATCTAGGGTTTAAAGCAAGCCTAGATCCCTACACTCAGAACCTCTATATAAGTAAAAGACTCGTTGCATTCACGTCGTGTTGAATAAATCAAAGAAAAAGGGGGGTAACTATTGTATTTTTAGCCAAAAAAACCAAAACTTAAACCTCAACCGGGACATTGAGCGTCCACTTTTCAAGGCACGAAACACGTCCGTTTAGTATACACAAACTCAGAATGGTTCCCTGAGAACATTATATGTTAAACACAGACCGTGCATGGAACAAGGAACTCTTCTGGGAAAATTAAATCCACTATAGTCCGAATAAGTAATGGTAAATGACAAATACCATAGTTTTTTTCCTTTTTCATGATTTTAGCCCGACGTGGGCAACGGGCTGTGTTTAACATATAATGTTCTCAGGGAACCATTCTGAGTTTGTGTATACTAAACGGACGTGTTTCGTGCCTTGAAAAGTGGACGCTCAATGTCCCGGTTGAGGTTTAAGTTTTGTTTTTTTTGGCTAAAAATACAATAGTTACCCCCCTTTTTCTTTGATTTATTCAACACGACGTGAATGCAACGAGTCTTTTACTTATATAGAGGTTCTGAGTGTAGGGATCTAGGCTTGCTTTAAACCCTAGATCCACGTCCCAAAGCTGGATCCTGTCTGCTTTGCAGATAGCTGGTGAGGGAAGCTATATTTATGGGATCTCTTTGCGAGAGACCCGTTGCCCACGTCGGGCTAAAATCATGAAAAAGGAAAAAAACTATGGTATTTGTCATTTACCATTACTTATTCGGACTATAGTGGATTTAATTTTCCCAGAAGAGTTCCTTGTTCCATGCACGGTCTGTGTTTAACATATAATGTTCTCAGGGAACCATTCTGAGTTTGTGTATACTAAACGGACGTGTTTCGTGCCTTGAAAAGTGGACGCTCAATGTCCCGGTTGAGGTTTAAGTTTTGGTTTTTTTGGCTAAAAATACAATAGTTACCCCCCTTTTTCTTTGATTTATTCAACACGACGTGAATGCAACGAGTCTTTTACTTATATAGAGGTTCTGAGTGTAGGGATCTAGGCTTGCTTTAAACCCTAGATCCACGTCCCAAAGCTGGATCCTGTCTGCTTTGCAGATAGCTGGTGAGGGAAGCTATATTTATGGGATCTCTTTGCGAGAGACCCGTTGCCCACGTCGGGCTAAAATCATGAAAAAAAAAAACTATGGTATTTGTCATTTACCATTACTTATTCGGACTATAGTGGATTTAATTTTCCCAGAAGAGTTCCTTGTTCCATGCACGGTCTGTGTTTAACATATAATGTTCTCAGGGAACCATTCTGAGTTTGTGTATACTAAACGGACGTGTTTCGTGCCTTGAAAAGTGGACGCTCAATGTCCCGGTTGAGGTTTAAGTTTTGGTTTTTTTGGCTAAAAATACAATAGTTACCCCCCTTTTTCTTTGATTTATTCAACACGACGTGAATGCAACGAGTCTTTTACTTATATAGAGGTTCTGAGTGTAGGGATCTAGGCTTGCTTTAAACCCTAGATCCACGTCCCAAAGCTGGATCCTGTCTGCTTTGCAGATAGCTGGTGAGGGAAGCTATATTTATGGGATCTCTTTGCGAGAGACCGTTGCCCACGTCGGGCTAAAATCATGAAAAAGGAAAAAAACTATGGTATTTGTCATTTACCATTACTTATTCGGACTATAGTGGATTTAATTTTCCCAGAAGAGTTCCTTGTTCCATGCACGGTCTGTGTTTAACATATAATGTTCTCAGGGAACCATTCTGAGTTTGTGTATACTAAACGGACGTGTTTCGTGCCTTGAAAAGTGGACGCTCAATGTCCCGGTTGAGGTTAAGTTTTGGTTTTTTTGGCTAAAAATACAATAGTTACCCCCTTTTTCTTTGATTTATTCAACACGACGTGAATGCAACGAGTCTTTTACTTATATAGAGGTTCTGAGTGTAGGGATCTAGGCTTGCTTTAAACCCTAGATCCACGTCCCAAAGCTGGATCCTGTCTGCTTTGCAGATAGCTGGTGGGAAGCTATATTTATGGGATCTCTTTGCGAGAGACCCGTTGCCCACGTCGGGCTAAAATCATGAAAAAGGAAAAAAACTATGGTATTTGTCATTTACCATTACTTATTCGGACTATAGTGGATTTAATTTTCCCAGAAGAGTTCCTTGTTCCATGCACGGTCTGTGTTTAACATATAATGTTCTCAGGGAACCATTCTGAGTTTGTATATATATATATATATATATATACTTTGGTAACCTTGCTTTTGCCAGAATTGTTTATTCTGACGAAAGTAAAGCTTATTACTCCACCTTAGACCTACAGCTTAACGTGGAATCCGAACCATGACCCACCACGGGTGGTCAGAAATTACAAAGACCTCGCACGGACTCGATCTCACGAGCTCCCATTAGCAGTCTAGCGTCCTAACTACTAGGTTACTCAAGGCTTTCATTTATCTACCAACCAATGAACAGCTAGGTGAGCTGAGCGCCGCCTGCCATCGTCGGGACTCGAACCCGAAGCCGGTTATGCTATTATCTTTATTTAATCATTAATTTATAAGTATTTTTTCAAAATATCAGTATATTAATCAAATACTTTTAAATTTACTGTAGCTTTTAGACGTCTTTAATCATCAACTTTCTATTGAGAACGCAACGATTTTAACCTTATTAAATCTTATTAAAATTAAACTCGAGAAAAGGTCGTAGTAAATTTACAATTATTCCTTTAACTCGTGTATATTGTCTAATGAATTCTGAATTTACACAGGTTAAAAATAGGGCAAAAACTACATTTTTGCAGGTAAGCGGGACCAGGGGAAAATAGTATAAAAGAAGGTTACGGTCAAATGCAGGTAGCCTACCGACCTCAAATATCTCAGTCAGCAGGTATGGAAGATCAAAATGAGGATTTTGGAGTACGAAGAGCACAAACCAAAACCAAGATCCGGCAACCCACGAAACACAACTCAACGCCCTGATAATGCGATCAGAAGGAAGTCAAAGGTCAACCCCTTCATTATCAGTGCCCAAATGCAGAAGGAGCTCCCTGTTCCCATCAGTAGAAGAACCATTCAACGGAGGGTTCAGAAGAAGCGTAATTTAGCCACAAACGGACCAGAAAAACTCCTAATTGAAAAGCAGGCGAAGAAGCGTCTCCCTTTTGCAGATAAATATGCTGATTAGACCATTAAACAGTGGGCCAAGTTTTTGTTCCGCCATAAGAGCCAAATCATGCAGCATGGGCAGAACCAATGAACGTCAGGCGTCCACCCAAACATTACTCTAAATATTGTGCTGCCATCATGAAACCCCCTTCAAAGATTGTGATTTGGGAGATGTTATGGCGTCCATGAATTGTCGTGGCTGCAATGCAGGAAAGAGGATATTCCTGGTTCCAGCAGAATAGTAGTGCACCTTACCATACAACTAAAATTGACAAAGAAGGGTTCAGAAATAACCACATTTCAATTTTAGAATGGCCTGGAAACGACCTCAATCCGGTAAAGAACCAGTGAAAACTTCTGAACGTAAAAATCTCTAAATTTAAGTCAGGATTCCACGAAAAATATTTGTTCTGACATAAAAAACAGTGTGGCAGTCCGAGATGGCTCTGGAATTGTGCCAAAACCCTATCATTTTCATGCCCAACAGGATCAAATCAATCATTGATGCCAAGGGAGGGACCACTAAATGTTAAATCCACAAAAAAATGTAATTTCTTAAAACTTTGTTCGATTCACAACTTTGGCAATGACTGTAGGCAATGACTCAAAAGGATTTAAATTCCTCTTAGTTCGGAAAGACGAAAGTTCGAATCCTTGACGGTAATTGGTAATGGTTACATCCTTTCAATGTATTAACACTCATTATGAAATTACGCTAATCAAAACAGCGTCTGGAAAAAAAAAAAAAATATATATATATGCCGTATGTGTGTGTGTGTGTGTGAGTAAAGCCACTCGCTTTAAATATTTTTTAGAATTTTTGTGTTTATTTAACGAGCGAGTGGATACAAATATATTTATAAATACAATTGCATTTTCAGTCTAACAAATGAACGGAATACTGATGAAGAGAATCGGTTTGCTATTTACAATTGAGTCCATAACAAATCTATTTCGGAAACAGAAACTCCCAGCAATGAACAGATACTGGCACGAAAGATAGAGAGCAGAATCGTACGGTTTTAGAACCGAAGTCAAGTGTTTTATTCGGTAACAAATACGGCACTTGGTTTATGCCTTATAGGAATACCAGCCTCTCACTGTCCAATATACATCAGTATCCCATGAATAATTTAGAACGCGCCTTTGCATATCGCATAGTCATCCTTATGACACCCGTAATTAAGAACGTGCTACACGGCAACACAACAGCACCTACGAATAATTTTAGAACGCAAACTATTTTGACCTTTAGTTTGTTTACATTTATGAGTTATATTTCTTTTTTCGGTGTTGGGCAACAGTTTTCACGGCAGATTTGTGAGAAATGTTCTTGTTAGTTTTGCTCACTAAAGTCAAAAGGACTTAGAAAAATACACGTTTCGTGAACTGCAAATTAACGCAAGTCAGAAGGGTTTGCGCTCATTTCATTCCAAGTCGTAAATTTTAGTGATTCATGGCTGGAGATGATTCATGATAAAAAATGGAGAACCAATTTCATCTTTAAAAGGATATCTTGTTAGATCGATCTTGTTGCACGAGTTGCTAGCAACCCATTCTACATGCAACCCACGATGAAATATATCTTTAATTTCCAATCTTATCCTTCATATAGAATTTAATAACCAAAAAAAATGATAATAATGATGATAATTACAGATAAAATTTATAATAACATTAAATTGATTAAGTTAAAAGAAGAATTTTTACGTAAGGAGATCGTAGTAGTATGACGCGAGAAAATAAATACCTATAAGCAATATATATATATATATATATATATATTATATATATAATATATATATATATATATATATATATATATATATATATATTCTATACGCATACGATATTAATATTATATAAAACATAAGTTAATTCGCCTGACTTATATATTAAGAATATCTCTCTTCCCTCACAGAAAATATAATAGATAGACCTTTTTTTCAGTATCTCGTTAGAAAGCAGTACCATCACGCTTTCATTTCTCGCGTTGTTTATGTGAAAAGCTGGGCATAAAATGGGCATTCATCATCGGCCTAATCAAAGCCAACTTCTTGGGTAATGGTTCCGACTATAATTCTCCCAGAGCCAAAGTTAACAATCTCTCTCTCTCTCTCTCTCACACATTTCATTTGCTACACATGCTTTTTATCTTTGCTATTTATTAGGGTTTTTACTTTTAATTTCAAATTATATATATATATATATACACACAATGTATTATATACACACTCGTGTATAATTTCAGTAATATGATACTCATAGATTTGCTAATAAGGTATGAATAATATGACTGTTTTTATCTTGTTATGCAAATTAAAATTAATAATTTAATTAAATTTATTTTTTTCTAATTGTTAACCATTAACTTATTTTTGGGGGGTTAATTAATTATGTTAACCCTTTCACTCATTAATTTTTTATTTCAATTGGAATAAAGTATCTTTTAAAGAGACAAAGGAGAGCCGTAGGCCCCCTTTCGAAGGGTAAATATACTAAATGAGTTATTTTAGATTAATTCGTGTTCTCATCAGGTTTTTTTTTTTTGTATTAAGAACGAAGCGTTCTTACGAGAGGTTTCTCTTGTCTGTGGTCAGGGTTTCGTAATTTTTTTTTTTTTTTAGTTTTTACTCTTGGCGAGGTTTTTGTATAATATATTTGGAATAATTTTTTTTTAATATTGTTTCGTGCGTCAAGTAAACTGGTTGTTCCGGCTTCGAATCGAAGGAGAATTGGGGTGGGTGGATGGGTGGGTGTCGGAACGGCATTCGTGTTCAATAACAGCCACCAAGTCTTAATCCAAATGAACAGCGATCGAAAAACATCAAAATAAAGTACTATATTGTTACCCCCTCACTAAGGTGGAACACAGATATATTTTGGTTTTTATTTATAGCCATTTTTTGGCTTTCATATCTATAATAATAATTATTAGCGAAAATGATCCTTGATATTCTCCCGGCTTCCGAAAATGGTCTCTCTGAGTTCCCATTTTTAACTTAAAATATAGCATGTAAATTGGATAATTTCAAAAAGGATTTACTTTTACACTTTTAAAACCAAGCAAAATCAATTTAATTTTTGAGGTGATAAGAAATTTTTAAAAAATATTCTAACTAAATTAATGTATTTAATATCTATATTTATCGTCTTTTGCACGATAAACGGAAAACGATATTTTCAAAACAAAATTTTTTTTTTTTGGGGAGGGCCCATATTTAGTAATGGAATGGATTTTTTTACAAATTCTTTTAAAATATCTTTTCTCACCGTAAATCAGAAGTGTTCGTAAATACATTGGGAATTTTTAAGGCTTCTTTTGACCCCTTAAATACTAAGTTGCTATTATATTTATTATTCTAGCGAACGCTGGCGCATTTTAAGAGTCCTACAAGGAAATCCTGGTCGTAAAATGGGTAATAATATTAACAGTGCTTTAGGAAAATACTGCATTTAGGATTTTTTGTCCTTTCTCTCTCTCTCTCTCTCTCTCCTCTCTTCTCTCTCTCTCTCTCTATATATATATATATATATATATATATATATATCTTGTGATCTTGTAACCTTGCAGATGTTCGTGCGTCGCTCTCTCTTCACTCGGAGATCAGGCTGGTGGCCCTACCTCTAAACCTGATGCAAGATAGAGTTGCTCTTCTGAACTCTCCACCTCACATAGCCAGGCACACCCGGCTCATCCGGGACCATCGTGAGCCAGCGTCTAGTCTTCTTTTGAAAACTTCAACTTTGACATCGATGGTGTTTCTAATGACTTTGGGTAGCTAGTTAAATAGTCTTGGCCCTCTAACAACAAGGCTATTTTCTTTCAGAATTAAGGTTGCCCTTATCTGGCCTTTAGTATGGGAACACCACACATTCTACTTTTCCTATTTTCCGGTGTTGTTCTATATAACTTTGGTTTGGTTTTACTTCCGCCTGAATTGTTCATTCTGACGAAGGTCAAGCTTGTCACTCCACCTTAGACCTACAGTTTAACGTGGAATCTGAACCACGTCCCACCAGCAGCCCAGTGTCTTAACCACTAAGCTACCCAGGATATCCATTTATCTACCAACTAATTTCTTTATTGCGTGGAAGGATGAACAGCTGGGTTTTGCTACGAGCCGGCTGCGTCACCGGGTCTGGATCCGGGGCCGATGAATTCGTAGTCAGCGACGCTAACCACTACACCACCGAGGAGCATTTATATATATATATATATATATATATATATATATATATATATATATACACAGTTGGATGATCCCGATTCAATAATATTATCTGTTTTAGTTATCGAGGATTTGGATCGGAACTGGAATTGGTACCGGAATCAAATTTCTTCTGTCGGAATTAAGAGTAAATAAAAGAAATTGAAATCATTAAGTTTTATGTGGGTTCGAAACCTGATTTTTCAGGTACAATATTAGAAGAGGATTATTGATCTTATTGATCTGAAGAAATAAAAGTATAATTTTTATTTATTCGTATTATGAGATAATATTTAATGAAGACGAATGAAAGTGGAACTTGAATGATCTAAAAAATAATTTTCTTTCAATTTAGGAAACATTTCCGAAGAGACAAAAAAGAAAACGTAGCAAAACTCGAGAGAAAAATCCGAACATTATTAAGACAACGGAAACAAACCGTAAAAAATATCCACGGATGTAGAACTGGAGCAAAGGGACTCAAACTAGAGAAAAAACTAAGCGAAATAGAAGTGGACCTAAAGCACGGTAGTTTATGGACGAATCTTCTTTAACCCCCGACTAATACCACTTCATGGACGGCTCTTCTGAAGGCTATAATGTCTTTTCAGAAGAAACTACACACACACACACACACACACACGCACACACGCACACACACACTTTACACCAAAGGATAGAGGTTTTAATATTATGCACACAAAAAAGATTTGCCTTTTTGCAGGACGCATTTTTCAGACTAGTGAATAAGTGAGCGACAGATAATTGAAATATGGGACGAGGTAAGACTCGAGTCATCTACGAAATATGAGAAAGAGGTCCGAATCAAAGAAAAACGCAAAGGAAGAATATGAAAGATAGATAAAACATTGGCGATAAAAACGTTTGCATTTTTATGTCAATATCCATATTCTAGAGCACCATTTAATATTTACTGAAGAACATAGGCTATCAATAAATAGGCTATCAATAAATAGGCTATAAATCACGGTTGTTTACCATTTCGTAACTGTAAGAACGTTAGCCATTAATAAATAATTGGCTTGAGTAAAAGATTAAAATAAATGACCTACTTTTGTAAATTCTGTGAAGAACTTTTGATCAAATCGAATAACGAGAGAGAGCTTCATTTTCTTTAAAAAAATGGCTTTACTCGGTCGCCTCTGGAACTTGAAACTTGAACAATGCGTGATTGATGACGTTATATTTGTTAGCAGAGTTTAGATAAATTAATTTGGATTCGAATCTGAATCCTATATCGAGGTTTTTTTTTTTATAACTTTTAACCGCATTTGAAACCAGAACTCGGTGAAAACTGCCCCATGGACCCGGAAATGGAATTCATTATTTTTATATCGGAACTGAACTTGGATCTGAAGCTTTTATTACGGACAAGAATTAAAACTGGTCGATTCCATGGGTTCTGTTTGAGGCGGAACTGGAACTAGAATCATCAATCTGGATTGTTCATATGCGAGGGTTGTTCAAAACGTAAGTTTACAAGGTGTTTTGAAGAAACTGTTTTATTGCAAGGCAATAATTATTACAAGTATTTCAACAACAACTTATTACTACTTTTTTACATAATACTCAAACAGATTCAAACATTTGTCTTAGCGTGGGACAAGCTTTCCGATGTGAGTCGAGTAAAATGTAGGGTCCTTAGTTTTTAACCAGTTTCGTACGGCCGCTTCTGCATCAGGATCGTTTTGAAATTGTTTACCTCTGAGGTGTTCCTTTAGGGCTGGAAACAAATGGAAGTCACTTGGTGCAAGGTCAAGACTAATAGGAGGGGGGGGGATGATCCATGACCTCCCAGTGGAACAATTCCAAAAGTTGGCGTGTTTGATTTGCAGTGTGAGGGCGTGTATTTTCATGCAAGAACACCACACCTGTAGTCAGGGCCGGCGAGAGTTGCCACGGGCCCCGGGAAAGGATTGGTATATTCCCCCCCCCCCCATGTTTATTCAGTATTTTATTATGAATGGTTTTTGTGTACATAACAAGCAAACTGATTATATGTCCAAGTCACTATTTAAAACATACAGTATGATAATCTCTACAAAATGTATGTTCATTAATTATATTTCCTCTCTGTTATTTAATCAATTGCTTTATTAATATTTTTAGATTTTATCCCCCCTCTTTCCGGGCCCCATAGAGGTCCTGGCCCCGGGGATTTAACCCGGCGTCCCTGCCTGCAGTAAGCAACCCGGGATGTTTTCTTCTGATAGCTGTGAGGAGTCGCTGGAAAGTTTCACAATAAGAAGTGGCATTCTTTTGTTGTCCCTTTTTGCATGAATTCAACATGCAAAACGCCTTGATGGTCCCAAAAAATTGTTGCCATCACCTTACCAGCTGATGGTGTAATGTTGAACGTTTTGGTTCGTGGTGACCCCGGATGTTGCCACACATGCCTAACAAAATATTGTACTACCAACAACATTATTGTACTATGCATAATGCACCGGTAATTAACCTTGTAAACTTACTTTTTGAACAACCCTCGTATATTACTACGATGTTACCAAGCGCCTCATTCTCAGTATTCTCAAATGCAACGGTCCACCCAATAACACAATAATACCGAAGAGAAACTGTCAAATCGACCAGAAAACAAACATTTCCAAGACAGCTGAGCACCAAGATAATTAACCCTGCAAATTTGCTGTACACAAATATACAAGGCCTGTACACTGACTACAAATTAAAATACCTGCAAAATTTAGCTCTGGAAACCGACACAAATATCATATGCCTAACGGAAACACACTTGCATCAATGCGAAAAAGGCTATGAATATTGCATCAATTACAATGAAATAACAATAAAGAACTACAACATATAGAGAGCGGATGTATTTGCTGGAAAAGAAAACATGAAAACATGAAAAACACATACAGTACATATGTGAATTAAAGATAAGCAAATCAAACAGTACAGTTGAAATTCTTATTTTAGAAGTAAAAGAATTAAACTTAATTATTATGAACGTGTAGAGACCACCAAACACCACAAAAAGTGAATTCCAATTCGTTACAAATGAAGTAGAAAGCATATAAAATCATTTAAAACCTCAACACCAAAGATTTTAATTTGTGGGGATTTTAATTTTCCATTCATAAGATGGAAGTAAAATGAAAGTTATATATGTTGAGAAGTTTCATGGTAACATTATAAAAGATGACAGAACAGGCAACAATGCTATTAGCTATTGTGGAACATTATGCACTTATCAAGGAAATCTGTGAAACAACTAGCAAAGAGAACGTTTTGGATTTAATTTGACAAATAACAATAACATTATATAGTAATAAATAAAAACTTCTCTGACCACAACCTAATCCAATAATCGAATACAAATAAAGTTAGCAAACAGGAAACCAAAAACGCATCCCAGAGAGTCAGAAGGCATATTTGAAGGTTTAAATATGAATTCAAAGAAAGTAAATTGGGAAAATGTAAATGAAGATTTAAAGAAAGTAAATTGAAAATTGTTATTTCACGAGAAGCCTTCAGAGAAATACTCTCTATAATAGAAAACAAAATTAAACCCATATTGAAGAAACATGTTCCGAAGAGACGAAAAAGAAAACGTAGCAAACTCGAGAGAAAAATCAGAACACTATTTAGACAACGGAAACAAACCGTAAAAAATATCCACAGATGCAGAACTGAAGCAAAGGGACTTAAACTAGAGAAAAAACTAAGCGAAATAAAAGTGAAACTAAAGCACACATTCATCCACAAGACAAACGAGGAGGAAAACAAAGTAACAGAAAACATAACCCAAAATACTTCTACATGTTTGCAAAAATAAAAATGCAATGTAAAGAGAATATTGGTCCGTTAAAAGATGGGGCGACCGAATACACAAATGACTCAGAAAAAATGAGCGAACTGCTTTAGGAACAACTTAACTCTGTGTTCAGCACCCCTAAGTCCGAGGAGAAAATAGAAATTCCAGATGAATTCTTTGATATAGATATAAATTAGCCAAGAACAAGTTCGGACACGAAATAATTAATAGATTTAGAGTTCTTGGAATGAGACATAATGAAGGCTTTATCACAAATACGAAAAATTCAGCAACAGGGACAGTTGTTATCACATCTCAGATATAAAATGCCAAGGAACACCTCGATGATTTTCAAGAGTCTTGGAACAAGATTCTCATGTGTAATGAAACAAAAATCTAACCTTTTGGCCTTAATGAAAGGAGGTTTGAAGAAGGTACATATGAAGGTTCTACGAATGTCTGATTTAAAGGGTAACTAAACTTTTGTGTGTTGCAGTCTTAAAACATAAGTATCATTATCCATTTTTTGTGTACATTATTGTCAATTTCCATTTACTCATTTTTCTTTATATAAATATATGACAATAGCTTTGTACATATTATATCTGAGCATCACAGATCCATTATATCTACAGAGGATGCATCACAATCCAAACATGTTCAAGAATTCAGTTAAGGTACCCCAAATTTTGCTTGAAACTATATATATATATATATATATATATATATATATATATATATATATATACCATAATATTGTTCTGCAGTAGTGTAGTAATGAAATCACACTTACTGTAATTGGTATCGGAAATATTACTAAAAGAGGGACAATAACTACAGTATAGAATCTATTTATTTCAATTGTTGAGCACCGCGATCACTCACGAGGCATCCCTCGTTGGCCATCTATTGGCATGAGGTAGATTGCAAACCAAAAATCGCAGCTTCGTATCAAACAAGTGTAATAAATCTCGCCTCTTTGTGACTTGTAGCGCCCTTGCAGTCATTTCTTAAAAAAAAACGTTTTCCCTGAACCATTCGCAGATTATATCATCTACTTCGGAGCTGCGCACTTATATAAATATGTATGTAGGTTGTCGATTGCCTGTGAAGAAACTGAAGAACAATTTATGAGTAATAAGGTGGAGAGAGAGAGAGAGAGAGAGAAAGGGAGAGAGAGAGAGAGAGAGAGAGAGAGAGAGAGAAGAAGAAGAAGAAGGAGGTTATAAGTACGGGTCACTGTTTACCATTTGTAACGATACAAAGAAATCTAGTGATTACGAAGTTGGTTCAAACGAATTAACGAAGCCAATTGAAAGCGGAGTTAATAATTAGAAGAGCAAAATGATTAAAGGACTAAAAAAAAAATAAATAACTAACTAAACCAGATTAAAATTAAATAAATAATTAAAAGAAAAGACGAAGCGCAAATAATGGAGATTATCTCTTTCAATGGCATTTTCTTACCACGGTTAATTCTATTAATAAATATAAGCCATACCCTCCCCCCCCCAAAAAAAAGATAGAGATTAATTTTAAGATAGTTTAGTTGGGGTATGTGACCGACCTCCGAGGTCATTTGGGGTCACATTAGTTATTGCTTTAAGTCTATTTCTACAAGGCAAAAGGAACGCTAGTTTGATTAATAAAATAATATAGTGTTTCTTAACACACAATTTCATCGTAGGTAACCCGACTTGAATTACATTCCATTAATAAGGTTTAATTTTATTATGCAGTCTTACATGAGATATCTAATTAATATATTAATTACCCTACATATATATATATATATATATATATTGTATCCGAGGTCTAAAATAAAATAAAAAGTCTTATCTCTAAAATTAATAAATATATATATATATATATATATATATATGTGAGAGGTTTGCAACATTTGAAAACCACGCCCACTAAGTTATATTAGGGAGTTAAATAATCTCAGTATGTGCAGCATTTGTAGCGCGATACGGCTATATTAAGTTTCGCGGACACCAGTTATTTGACAATCAGAATCTTTTAAGAGGGTTCCTGATTGAGCGAAAAAAGGTTGAAAATTGATAACGATATTATGAACACTCGGTCAATGGTGGCAAAATTTTGTCTTTATCGCCCACTGATGACAAATATTTCATCGGTTATACGCAATACATTATAGCAGTACATTAAAACAGATCAACTGATCAACCAACAAACATTTTTTCAGCTCTAAGAACAAGTTGGAAAGTGAAACACGTATTTGTGTACTCTCAGAGATGCGTACTCTCTAAAAGGTGACAGTGAGGTGTTAACTTATTTACAGTTTAAGAATTTGGTAAAAGGCACTATAAATTGTGGAAAATTTAATATAAATTGTAATTTGTATAAAAAAAGGTGGTCAATATATATTTACCTGTCCTCGAACGAAAGGTATATTTAGGTTATCTCTGTCGAGAAAGACATGGTTTTGTAGGTCCCATTTAAATTACTGTACGATATTATTAGTTACCCACGCATTTGTTGATAATTTGCCCATTTCCAAATGTTTATTCAATTTGAGTGTCTTTGGTACAATTTTTGCCGGGAGGTGGACGTAAGAGCTTGTTTAAAAGTGATCGGTAAGGTACGGGAAATAGGTAAAATTGTTAACATCGATGAGAGCAAGTTCGGACGAAGGAAATACCATCGAAGAAAGTGTATTTGAGGCAGAGTATGCACGGCTAAGTGAGGCGGTGGGCTCGCTCGTGTATCCAGTGCCAGCGTATCCAAAATCTATCGACACACAACGGCTTTCTTAGCCGCCTTCACCCTCCACCCTACCGACGATGTCCAAACGAATGACGGAACGTTTTCACCACCCGCTGAAGTTGTCATTTAGGACAAATACAGTTGGTCTTTAATGGGCTGATTTCCTTCCCCTAATTTTCCTGAGGCATTTAGACGAAATTCTTGTAAATATTCAAATGAGATGTTACTAGTGCAATTATCTTGGTACTCCTGTAACGTCTATAAACAATGTATGTTCGCAGTGTATTTTCATTCATAAAAATTTACTATTACGGTTTATAATATTCGGTTTGCCACCTAATGTATTTTTCACAGTATTTACAAAAAGTGTTCGAGGAATTATGTCGGCAATTGCACATCTACAGCAGTGGTTCTTAACCTTTTTACTACCATGCCCCCTCTAGGAATTGGTCCTTCCCTCCACGCCCCCCTTCAATCAAAATAACATTCTCAATAATTTCTCAATATTAGCCCATGCTCTCGTTAAGAGAATAACAAATACAATTAGAGAAATTCCTGTTTCTAGGGGGGCGCGCCCCCCTGGTTAAGAACCACTGATCTACAGGTATACACAAACACACTCATGTGTATATATGTACAGTGTGTCCCATAAGTCCGGTCTCATAGAAAAATTTAATTTAACAAAATTTTCCAATGAGATCGGACTTACCGCCCGAATTGTTCATACTGACGAAAGTCAAGCTTTTCAGTCCACCTTAGACTTACAGTTTAACGTGGAATCCGAACACGCCCCACCAGCAGCCCAGCGTCTTAACCACTAGGCTACCCAGGGTGTATATATATATATATACACACACACACACACGAAACTGCAAGTATGTGTATACATACACATAATCAAATCTTCAATGAATTTATTATCTTTAATATATGTAAACTTACGCCATATTTTTGGAGATTCGCATATTATTCGTCCTTTTTTTTTATAATTAGCTTTACTTTATCAAATTCTCTACTGATAAGAAGGTTCATTATTTCTTTTATTTTTTATTAACATCTTCAAATCTACGACATATTCTTGAATTTCTTCCTATTTGTGAATAAAAAAATCTGATACGCTAAATCCTTTGTTACTTTATTAAGGTGAATTTTCTGCCAAGGTAATGTCTGTATATATATATATATATATATATATATATATATATATATATATATATATATATATATATATATATACAAAAAACACAAGGCAGTTTTCTTAATAAGTTTGAAAATCTACAATTAAATATGCTGAGTCTTAATAACTAAGTTTAACTTGAAATTACAAGCCAAAATTTCTGAGTTGACTTACTACAGGAAATTTCTTTTAGTTTTCTATGACTGTAAATGAAAGAGAGAGAGAGAGAGAGAGAGAGAGAGAGAGAGAGAGAGAGAACACAAGTGGATGGCGTCAGAAAAAGGCGTTGAATGGCCTCATACTTGCTTTCAAACGAATCAATTCTTTAATGCAAATAACCCACTATAAAAGTTTGGCTTTCACAACGAACACGAGAGACTGAAATTTGCTCTTCATCGATAATATTAGAAAGAAGTTATTTTCACAAGAAAATAAATTCATTTAATGGAAATTTCTAAATTAAGATAAATCTAATTTCTAAATTTCTAAATATTTCTAAATTTCCAAATTTGTAAATTTCTAAATAAGTCTAATTTATAAGATATCAAAAATATCTTGTTTTTCATTAAACGTGAAATGAATTTTCGAATGAGATCCGTAGTTTTTCTCTCATTTAAGGTGTTCTCATTCGTGCATCACAATGATGCCCTTTTTTGCTACTTTCAAATTTGTATTAACCTTCGTCAGAAACCTTCAATTTACTTACCTTGTTGGAACCATGGGGTCTAAGTGACCCCAGGCCTAAAATCTTACAAAATGGTGCTATAAAAAGTCGATAATGAAACAGTCACACGAATAAAACATTGTATTTTATAATTAAGAACTTTTAGCGAATAATATCATCTCTTTCAATGTTTTGACCCCAGTAGGGTGGGGGGGGGGGGTCCTGATGAAGTTTAGCAAAACTGGAAATATGAGATGTTGAATTTCTGGACCAAAGTATCAAAGTACTTAACATTACGCCATCTTCAAGTGATACACACGCGGAATACTCCGCTATTTTAAAGTCCCTTCATGGGATAAGTCATTCCAAAAAGATTTTCCTATTTTTTTGATATATTATCTTCAGTAATCCAGGTAACCTTTTTCACCTTTACCAAATAAGATTTTCGTGAGAGCTCTGTGTACCTTTTTTTTTATTTAAAAGGATTGTATGTACCGCTTAATTCAGCTCTTTAATAACTATATAAAGTTAGTAGTACCTGCATATCTCTCTCTCTCTCTCTCTCTCTCTCTGTATATATATATATATATATATATACACACACACACATATATATATATGTTTTTCTTTTCTATTATATAATAATGGGCGACCAGGTACCACAATCTTTTTTTACCTATTAAAAACAATAATTTATATCGAAGCATACTTTTTTCTGTCCCCTTTCCTCTCCTTACGCGAAATGATGTATTTCTATGTCTTCAAATTCTTATTCACACCAGCAACCATTATTATTAAAGCGCGTTCAATAGAGCTTGTTTACACAAAGGATTTAATTATATTATTTATTTTACGACTCAACGCAAATGCCCTCAACGATGTCCAAACACAAAAGCGAAGATTTGAAAGGAAAAACTCTGTTGCCAGAAGAAAAACGTAAAAAAAAAAAAAAAAAAAAAAAAAAATCCGCCGATGCTCATTATATATCCGAGTCAAGTCTAAAGGGTTATGTAAATTAGTCTTTAGTTAATACAAAAGATTCGCGGATACTAAAATTATTTTTAATATTAGGATTGTAAAAAAAAAAAAATGTAACATCCAAAAAAATAAAATTGGGGGAGAAAAAAAAGACAGGGCTCAGTTTAGTCCCTGAATCGTAAATTTCGTTTTAAGACAACGGATTGTGAATCTCTCTTTGACTAAAATTTAGGTAATCAGATCTCGAAGACTATAAATGAAAAAAAAAAAAAAAAAAAGAGTATCTGTTGAACGTTTCTTTAAAAGGAGAAACTGTAATATAAAAATGTTCGTTGTTTTTACAGTTGATGAGGACAGTAACGAGACGAATTATCTTTTATCATTTTTTATTTAATTTCTCAAATGTCCTTTTGTTTCGTCCCGACTTCCTTTTGGGTATAAATATGTGGCATTTATACGCATATTCATTTGACTTTTTAATCAAGTAAATACGTAAAAATAAGCTACTTCCTGTGTATATATATATATATATATATATACACTGTCTTTATTTATATCTAATAGGAAAACATATTCGTATAGAACTCATATCTTTAAGACATTTAGCATATATGAAAATAAAATATAAGCGTTTATATAAATTACCGTTTTCATTGCTGGAAGCAAGAACAATTTTAAGGTATATAAATAAAATATATAGACAGTATAAAAATATATAACATTTATATTGGTCCTAAGAATAAAATTATATATATATATATATAGGTATATATGATAACCAACACGGGTTTCGATCGGGCAGATCATGCCTATCACAACTAATGGAACACTACAACAACATTATTGATTCACTTGAAAGTAATGAAAACTATGATGTACTATACACAGACTTTGCTAAAGCGTTCGACAAATGTGACCACGGAATCATAATACATAAACTGAAATATATGAGAATAACAGGAAAAGTAGGGAAATGGATATATAATTTCCTTAGTGAGCGGAGGCAAGTCGTTACAGTACAAGGAGTATCTTCATCAGAATCAGAGGTCCTCAGCTCAGGACCACAAGGAACAGTATTAGCTCCACTACTCTTCATAATCATGCTAACTGACATAGATGAGGACGTTAACAGAGACAGCACAGTAACATCCTTTGCGGATGACACAAAGATCAGTAGAAAAATAAGAAACCCAGAAGACATAGGATCTCTACAAACCGACATAAACAAAATCTACAAGTGGACTGAAGACAACAATATGAAGTTTAACACCGAGAAATTTCAGCTATTACGGTACGGAAAAAGAGAAGACCTAAAGTGCATGGAATATTATACCCCAAATGGACAGGAAATTCAGAGAAATTCCAGAGCAAAAGATTTAGGGGTTGTAATGACAGATGATGCGAAATTTGAAACACAAAATAAGATAGCAGTAAACAGAGCAAAGAGAATAACGGGTCAGATATTGAGAACTTTTAAACGAAGGGATAGGAATGTAATGATTCCTCTACTGAAAACCCTGATAATACCCAAATTAGAATACTGCTCGGTCCTAACTTCCCCATATAAAAAGAAGACATTAGACAGCTGGAGGGGATCCAAAGAAGCTTCACAGCCAAGATCAATGGGTGCAAAGAACTAAATTACTGGGAAAGGTTACGAGAACTAGACCTATATTCACTGGAAAGGAGAAGAGAGAGATACACCATTATTTACACTTGGAAAATAATGGAGAAACTAGTCCCTAATCTTACTCTGAATCCCATAACTCCCCAAACAACGATGGAAAGTAGAAGCGGTAGACTGTGTCGTATTCCCAAATTGAAGGCGAGACAGGGAACATCCTTAACCCTGAAAGAAAATAGTTTTGTAGTGAGAGGACCAAAACTGTTTAATCAGTTGCCCTAAGACCTAAGAAACACGAAGGGAGTTGCAGTGGAAATCTTCAAAAGAAGACTAGACGCCTGGCTGAGAACAATCCCCGATGAGCCGGGCGTACCTGGCTATGTGAGGTGGAGAGCGCAAGAATCCAACTCACTACTTCACCAGGCCAACTCGAGAGGAGGGGCGACAAGCTTGACCTTCGCGAAATGAGAAATCATCACGCGGAACCTTTGTAAGGTTGTAAGGTAAGGTATATATATATATATGAAAATTATTTCACGAAATTATTTCCGACCAAAAGAGATCTGATTTCATTTTACATATAAAATAATATTGAAATTACGCTTTTTTGGTTGAAATTCAATTTTTTTTTCTTTTTTTAAGATGTCTTTATAAATATCATTCAAAATTAAGGTTATTTTTGCTTATAACTGTAACAGTAATTGTTTGTTTGTAGAGATAAAAGAAAAAGGTTGCAGGATGGTCTCGTATCTTACAATAAAGGCGCGTATTTTGAATAAGTTTCCTTGCGGTTGTATATTGAACTATATATTAAAATTCTTACGTTCTACGCGCGCGCGCGCGCGCACACACACACACACACACACACACACACACACACGCATGTACGCATCTTTGCATAAACGCGAGGTATCGACTTTTTTAATTGCATATGTTAAAAACACTATTTAACCTAACTTAACCTCAGTGTCATCGACCCGAGAAATGCTCAATAAGTGTTTAGGATGCAATTCCTGGCTCGAAGGGGGGTTTTCTGTTAAACTAACACGTCTTTTTTCCGACAATAAAATTTTTTATAGATTTTTTTTCATATACATTTGTTAATGCCCCGAGGTACCATAAATATTACCTCACTAAAAAGTTACTTCTGTACCTTTGTACATCTGTTAATAATTATCCACTCGACCTCACGTATGCCCATTTGACGTTCACACGCACGCACGCACACACACACACACACACACACACACATTTTATTTATTTGACTAACTTATACCCTTCACTTAGCAAAGGGAATTTCCTTCTGTGGATCACTTAAAACCCAACAAATATTTTTATTTTCATCCTAATTTTGAATTCATGAATTACTTCAATTAAATTACATTTTTGGTATACGAAAGTTATATGATTTTTCTTCATTAAAAATTATTCTTAGTTTTTAGTATTAATACAGAACTCTGCCAGAATAAAAGGAACACTTTTGAAAAAAAAAGTACATTTTGTTGTCTCGTAACATACTATACATTCAATGTGGAGATAAAATAGGTAAAATGGTCACTTAATCTTTCGTGGTCGTCGCATAGTACGTAATAATAAGTATTTAGGAGAGCCACAAACTGGCAGAGCGCTCAGGCCAACTGTGGTCCATTGCTCTAAATTCTGCATTATTAGTAAACCTAAACCTAACCCCAAACGAATCATTCTCTTCGTCTGGCATTTAATCAGCAAGTTATTGTGGGCTAGAGAGCTTAGGTCGTGTATACTCGTATATAAATATCCTACAGAATAGTGAGAAGAATCATCATCAAAAAATACTTGGTGTGTGTGTGTGTGTGTGCGCGCGCACCAATTATCCCGGGGGGAGGGGGTTCGCTTATATAATCCTCATGCCTGAGCATGCTGTCAAAATTTTTCCTGACATTTTGTTTCTGTTTCCGTTAGGTTAATTTAGAGTAAGTTAACTAAGGTTAGTATAGCACAACTTAAGCTACGAAAGGCTAGGTTAGGTTAGTTTAGATCAGCTTTAGGTTCGTAAAATTAGGTTAAGTTATGATTACACTGGGCAACAAAAAAATTTTTTTCGTGTCCCAAGAATGAAAATACCTTATTCTTATAGTATTTTCTGTGCTGAATCCAAATAAGTTTGTAAAATTTCTCTATCAGGTCTGGTTTTTGTGTGACATGCAATTTAATTTTTAAAAACCCATATAGTTACATACTTATTAAAATATGATCGAAAAGACATACCTGTAGTTTAAAAAGTAGCTTGTTTTGATTTTCTGCTGTGCTTTGCCTCAGGCATGTCTCTCTTAAGAGTCCAGCAATAGTCAGCCAGCATATTGGGGCTCCATTTGCCTTGGTAACGGTTTTCCATGGCAGAAATATCCTGATGAAAACGCTCACCATGTTCGTCGCTTACCGCACCCAGGTTTTCCGGAAAAAAGTCCAAGTGAGAGTCCAAGAAATGAACCTTTAATGACATATTGCACCCCATTGCTTGGTAAGACTTAAGAAGATCTCCTACTATTTCAGGATAGTTTTCGGCCTTGTGATTTCCCAAAAAATTTGTGTAGACACTTTTGAAACTCCCCCACGCAGCTTTCTCAACTTCATTCAACTCTCCTTCAAATCTCTCATCTCTTAACAATTCTCTGATCTGAGGGCCTACAAAAATGCTTTCTTTAATCTTGGCATCACTGATCCGGGGAAACTTATTTCTCAAGTATATGAATCCTGTTTGCGCTTTATCCATCGCTTTAACAAAGTTTTTCATAAGTCCAAGCTTGATATGCAAAGGAGAAAGGTACACTTTCTCAGGGTCAACAAGTGAACTATTCACAACATTTTTCTTGCCTGGAACAAGTGAGGTGCGTTTTGGCCAATCCTTCTTAACGTAGTGGTTTTGCTTGTCCCTACTGTCCCACTCACATAAAAAACAACAGTACTTGGTGTAACCTAGCTGCAACCCTAGCAAAAGTGCAATGACCTTCAGATCTCCACAGATATTCCACTTATATTTCTGATACTGAAACTTTTCCAAAAGCAACTTCATGTTGTCGTATGACTCTTTCATGTTTGCAGCATGTGCAATAGGTACAGAAGGAAATTTATTTCCGTTGTGAAGAAGGACTGCTTTCAAGCTGACTTTTGAGGAGTCAATGAACAATCGCCACTCATCCACGTTATGTTCATGACCAAGAGCCCCCATGACTGAATTAACATCTTT
Organism: Bathynomus jamesi; assembly: GCA_023014485.1. NCBI lineage: Eukaryota > Metazoa > Arthropoda > Malacostraca > Isopoda > Cirolanidae > Bathynomus > Bathynomus jamesi. The sequence continues at coordinate 782,608 of JAJOZX010000917.1, forward strand.
ACAAAACACAAGTCCATCTTCATGGGAGAACCATTCTTTGAATTCATCATGGCGGCTGCGGAAAAAACAAACTTTAGTGTCACGTTGCAGTAGATTCCAACCCTTTAATCTTGAACCTAAAAGTTCGGCCTGCTTCTTAGATAATTTCAAATCACGAACTAGGTCATTTAGATCTCCTTGTGACAGTAAATGTGGTTCATTGGAGGAACAGGTAGCCTGGAATGTTGGATCAGAAATGTCTTCATCTTTTTCCTCGTGATATGCTACAGCTACGTTTGATTCTTCATCACTTAAACTTACATGTTCAGGAGGATTTGGTACTGGAAGTTGAGCACTGTGGGGAACTGGTCTCATTGCAGACGGTAGATTAGGGTATTTCATAAGGCTCTTTGTTTTTGAAGTGATCCCCTTTGTATTTACCAGGCAGAAATAGCAGTCTGTTGTGTGATCTTTGGGTTCCCTCCAAATCATTGGACTAGCAAATGGCATGTGACGTGAACCGTTTAGCCATCCTGTAAGTAGTCTTACACATGTTACACAACAAATGTGAGGGGCCCAACTCTTGTCCTGATCGCCTACTTTACATCCGAAATAAAGTTCATAGCATTTTTTTACTAATGGTGTAAAGTTACGTTTCTGGGATTTTAAAGTTAGATCACCACATACATAACAAAAGGAATTAGGATGATTCAGACAGTTCCGCGGCATTACAAAACATCTATATGAATACAACACTGGTGTAAAATTAACAAGAAGCAACAGACACTAGCTGTGATCATGCTAAATGAGGAAAAAATGAACATAGCGTCACAAGTAAACTAAGCCTGATAGAAAAAAATCTGATTTCATATTTAGATTCAGCATGAAAAAGTACACTTAGAACACCCATCAAAACCCTTGTGACAAAATTGTTGTTGACCAGTGTTATTAGCCTAAGTTAGTTTAGGTTAGCATAGGCTAAGTTAAGTTTAAACTAAATTCGTTACATCTTGAAGAAAAATTTAATCTAGTCTTTGTAAATGTATGCTAAGTATAGTTAAGAGAGATTGGGATCAGTTAGGTTAGGTTAGAATAGTTAGGTTAGGTTAGAACAGTTAGATTAGGTTAGGTTAGAATAGTTTGGGTTGCATAGTTCACACTATTATATGTTGGATTCGATGGCAGTAAACTACTGTGATGAGGTTAAAGTTTAAGTTTGGTTAGAGCTTACGAGCGGTAGGTAAGGTGAAGTCATGCTAGGTCACAATTAGGTTACAGCTAGTAAATAAGACAAGTAATGGTAAGAGTAACTTAGGTTGTAGGTTAGGTTGGACTGAGGTAGGTTAAGCTAGTTTACCTTAGGTTAGTTCAGGTTAGGTTAGACTGAGGTAGGTTAAGCTAGTTTACCTTAGGTTAGTTCAGGTTAGGTTAGACTGAAGTAGGTTAAGCTAGTTTACCTTAGGTTAGTTCAGGTTAGGTTAGACTGAGGTAGGTTAAGCTAGTTTACCTTAGGTTAGTTCAGGTTAGGTTAGGTTAGTTAGATGAGTAACTAGAGAAAAATGCTTTTGATTGTCTTGATTTGTTTGCGTGTTGCATGGCACTGTTACAGTATTTTGTTTCTGTATGATTGAAAGTTGCGTGTATGTAACACAAATGATACGCTTTGAATGACGGTATAATATTTCAATCATAATTGTTTTGTGAGTAAGCTTTTTTTTCAGTTCTTAAAGAAACATCTGATTTGAGAAAAAAAAAAGAAAGTTAGGTATAATGGGTAGAATGTTTGATAATAGATTAATAGGGCATGTTAGTCGGTCTGAGAATAAGCTTGTCTGTGTTGGGATAGGAAAAGTATTTAGGATATTACATAAAGTACAGTTAAGTTAAATTAGATAAAAAATAGGTTAGTTTGGGTAAGTCGGGGTGAAATAACCATTCAGGGAACAAAAAAATGTGTTGGAAGTTGTGAACGAGTAAAAATCTAATTTAGTTTTGCTAAATGTAAGATTTGCTAGATTAGGTTAGGTTAAGTTATGGTAGGTTAGGGTAGGGCTGGTCAATTTAGCTTAATCTACATTAGGATAGAACTGGTTGACTATCCGAACGGGAGGATGGATGAATGTATGGGCGATTGGTAAATATATATACGAATGTATGCATCGGTGGTTGTAGATGTGAGTTCTGAGTAGATTGATGGATGTATAGATGAATTTTTTTATGTAAGAAGACGGGGCCAGGGGCGAACGACTGCCAAAACGCATTCCCTCCACCATAGAAGGAGAAGAAGAAAGCCGAAATGAAGATCCAAAGTTTCTGAAATGTCCAGACACTCTACGTTTAAAAGATTGGAGGTCATAGGCAGGAGGAAAGATGGGATGAGGAAAGTTGTTCCAGAGTTGACCGGTTGAGTAGATGAAAGACTGAGAATACCGATTAACCTTTGCGTTAGAGAGTTGGACAGAAAAGGATGATAATGTGTCGAAAGTCTGACACTGCAGGCTCTCCTGAAAGGATGAGGCGTACAGTTAGAGAATTCAGAAGAGTAGTGTCCGTTATAATAGTGAGTCAACATTGCGGCGGAGAGAGAGAGAGAAGATTGAAAACAGTCAGTAAGAGGCATGGAAATGATGAGACGAAAAGCTTTTGATTCCACCCGATCAAGTAGAGCTGTGTGGGATTAGGGTGTACCATTTTTGGGTCATTTTCAAAAAGTCAAGGTCCAGGAGTCTAATGTTATGCCAAATGATGTCCTAAACACGAATTTAACAAGCATTTTCTAATCCAACAAATTTTGAATCCCCCCCCCACCAGTGATGTAGTCGAGACCACCAAGTCCGAGACTGAGACCGAGACCGAGACCTGATCCTGTGAGACCAAGATCGAGACCGAGATCAAAGGTTCGAGATCGAGATCTACCTTCCGAGATCGAGACCCTTAAAATTCGAGACCGAGATCGAGATCGAGACCAAGCTCATGCCCTTTCAATTTGTTTTACACTACTATGGAAATTAGACTATGTTAAGTATATTGGAGGATAATCGTTTTTATCACGCCACAGAGGGTGACACGCCGTTTGGCAACACTAAGTGGCCTTATAATATCTACTTATATATATAATATATATAATTCTCTATTTAGTGTTTCCATTTTCAATAAAATTAATCTGAAGGGGGCAGGGGGGGATTTTTTTGTAGCGCTAACCTAAAAAAATCCAGACCCACACACCCACGCAAGACAAACGTGTAAACTCAAAACAGGGTGACTGATTAGTGAATACCTAGAGTCCCTTACTTTTACAAACTTTCATAAACATTCTGAATTGTGTCTGTTCAACCAAGCCACCATCATGAGTATGCCAATAACATGCATTTTTCATTACGGTCTCGAGAGGTCTCGAAAGGTCTCGGAGAGAAAAACCGAGATCGCGTCTGTCGAGACCGAGATCGAGACCGAGATCTAAATAGCGGAGACCGAGATCGAGATCGAGATCTGCAAATTGGGTCTCGAGATCGGTCTCGAGACCTACATCACTGCCCCCCACCCCCTTGAAATTTTGCCCATCCCCTTTTCCTAAAAACCCCATATATCTAAAAAACTATCAACTTTATCGAATAATGTTATAGAATAAAAATGATTTAGAATCAAACGTTCTATTAGAAAAGTTCATTAAGATAGAAATTTACGTAATTTTGAAAATTTTCATTTTCTTTTGTCCAAGAGCACCTTATTGTATTAATATAAAATAAGGTGCTTAAGTTACATTATTTATGAGTATATTGTGAGTATAATCCAAATTTAAAAATCCTTTTTTACATTGAATTTTAATAAACAAGCATTGTTTTTACTCTTATTGTTTCTTTTCAGACTGCTTTATTTGAAAAATAAATAAAAAATGAGTCAAACAGCTACAAAACAGCATGACTTTATTCTTGGTCGCTTGCAGGCTGATATTATGAGTTCATCTAAAATTGTTTTACCATCCAATAAAGATGTTCTAAGCCATTTTATTTATTTACGGAGAATGCAGTATAAGGGTCCAAAAGTTACAAAAGATTCTACTGTTAATGAAGTTCTACAGAAGCTACTAATAATATGGCAAAAAGCATGCATTCCTACTATAGATATTAGTAAAAACCCTAAAGGCAGGAAGATGCTGTTAAATCTAGAAGAAATGCATAATATAATAATTTAATCAAGCACAAAAAAAGAGCAAGCTTTGAAAATGAACTCTCTAATTTCATGAAAATTATGGATTCCCTTTTTGACATCTCTTCTCAAAATGCCGTTGAATTAATCCAAAAAGACCGCATGAGAACTGAGCCTCAGAAAGCATATGATATTTCATTCTTAGAAGATCAAAGAACAAAACGAGAAACATGTTTAGGTTTGCTAGATGCAGATTATGCATCAAAAGTACAGCGCAAGTACATTAGATTAGAGAAAGAGAAGAAACGCAAAGAGAAACATAAATCAGTGAAGCAAGTGAGTGCTACAGCCAGAACATCAGAGACCCTTCTTTCTAGCACGACCAGTTCTGAGACAGACAGCTATGAAGAGTTTCCGACAGAACCTACAGCAGGACCTTCAAATGCTTCCAGCCCCAAAAATATTCTTGCCTCGCCATTGGTTTCCTCCACTGCAGACAGACTTAATCTCTCTATTGGACAACGGACTGTTTTTGCTGCTGCAGTAGCCATTAGGTGTGGCAAGGATATTGAAAAACTGTCTCTCTCCAGGACCACATCTTCAAGAGCCGCTCGAAAGACAAGAAAACGAAAATATGAAACTTGCATCAAGGATTTTACTCCTCCTGATCACTGCCTAGTACATTGGGATAGCAAGCTGCTTACTAAATCATGTTCAGAACAAGAAGACCGCCTTGCAATACTTGTTACTGGATACCCAAATGTAGAAAAACTTTTATCAGTTTCTATAATAGATGATTCCACTGGATTGTCTCAAGCCACTTCTGTATTTCAAAGTATTGAAAAATGGAACTTGAAGCAAAATGTCTTTGGAGTATCATTTGATACCACTGCATCCAATTCAGGATGGATGAAAGGTTCCTGTAAGTTACTTGAAGAACTTTTGCAAAAGAAATTGATTTGGTTAGCATGCCGCCATCATGTGGCTGAAAGAGTTTTGTGTGCTGTGTATGAAACCATTTTTGGCCCAAGTAAATCTCCTGAGTTTGAGTTATTCAAAGAATTTCGCGAGTCTAAATGGAAGAAAATTAATACGAAATCTACATACAATGTTCTTGATGTTAAATCAAGGTATCAAAGAGGCCTAAAGGAAGAATGTGTAGAATTTATGACCCAATGTTTAAGAAATCTGACTGCTTTCCACGTGATGACTATAAGGAAGTTGCTGAAACAACTTTAATGCTTTTAGGAGAGGTTTCCAGAGAAAACAGTCATTGGCGGAAACCTGGTGCAATGCACCGTGCCAGGTGGATGGCAATGATTTTGTATACAAATAAAATGTATGCTTTTGCCCACCAAGCATCATATGATGAATCATTGATTAAGAAATTAAAGAGAATGTGTCTATTTAATGCATTAATTTATGGAAAATACTGGCTTTTATGTTCTAATTCACTAGATAGTCCAGCTAATGATCTGAAGTTTTATCATGATTTGGTGAATTACAAGAAGGAAGATAGGGAAGTTGCAAATGCTGCTTTGAAATCTTTTGCCAATCATTACTGGTATTTGACGGAGGAAGTGGTCCCTTTGAGTTTCTTTGGATCGCTAAGTAATGATGAAAAAGATAAGATCGCAAAATCCTTAAACAAATATCCAGTTCCAGAAAATTATGTATGTGGGCAACCTGTTTTCCCCATTTTAAAGGAAGACACAAAGCTTCATCAGCTAGTAGGTCCAATTTCATGGCATTTATTTCAATGCTGTGGGTCAAAACCAGACTCATGGATAAAGAAACCAGCATCAACATGGGAAGAGGTCGATGACTACAACAAACTAAAAAACATTCTTTCATCTATTAGAGTAGTCAATGATACCGCTGAAAGAGGAATCAAGCTGGTTCAAGACTTTCATGACAAATGTCAAAATGAAGAAGAATTTCAAGGTCTTTTGCAAATTGTGGAAGAGAAGAATAGTTCATTAACAGATAGATTAGGTATTTTTATTTGCAGAGATTGTTTTAATTTAGAAGAGGCTGATTTTTTTTTGTTATTAAATATACCATAAATTGTCTTTTCCTATTTTTATGTTTAAAAAGCTCTTATATCAATGATTTCTAATTAGGAAACTTGTTTCTTTTTATTTTTTTGAGGAAAGTGTTGAATAAAGGAAAAAAAAACGATGGGACCTCACAACTATAGATAAAGTGTTAATTTTTAGCTTTATTTTATATATATATAGTTTTGAGGTTGTCCTCACTTTGTATAGGCTAGTTATAATAAAAACTAATTATGATTTGCATTATAACTAGCAAATACAAAGCCCATCGCCGCGAAGCTGCATTGGGGTGATGTTTCAAAGGTGGCGGTAACACCTTATTTAAGAAGAAGGCACTGCAAGCAAAAAAATTTTAATTTAAATTTTTAAAAAATAAATGAAAATTTTCAAAATTAAGTAAATTTCTATTTTGATGAACGTTTCTAATAGAACTTTTGATTCTAAATCATTTTTATTCTATAACATTTTTCGATAAAGTTGATAGTGTTTGAGATATATGGGGTTTTTAGGAAAAGGGGATGCGCAAAATTTCAAGGGGGGGTGGGGGGGATTCAAAATTTGTCGGATTAGAAAATGCCTGTAAAATTCGTGTTTAGGACATCATTTGGCACAACATTAGACTCCTGGACCTTGACTTTTTGAAAATGACCCAAAAATGGTACACCCTAGTGTGGGATGAGCCACCCCACACATGAAAAGTGCATTCCATACAGAGGCGGACTAGACCCCTGTACAAAGATAGCAACTGAGTGGGGGGTGAAGAAACTGCGGAGTCGGCACAACACACCTAACTTCTTAGAAACTGTTTTAGAAAGAGAGTATATGTGATCTGTCCAGGAAAGATCACGATAAAAGGAAACACCAAGAATATTAAGAGAAAAGGAGGGACTGAGTTGTGTACTGTTGAAGATATGTAATTGTACTCGCTGTGACGAATAGACAGATGAAATAATTGGTTTTTTGAGGCACTAAAAGTCAGGTGCGCCATGCCCTTCTCTCGCGAAGCATGGAGTGACTGTTGAGAGGGACGCTTTGTGAAATTGGTGGAGAAATAAATGGTGGAATCATCGGCATAAGAGTGAATAGGACAGGTACTACTTAAAAGATCTTTAATAGACAGAAGAAAGAGAGTGGGTGACAGGAAAGAATCCTAAGGAACACCACTATTAATAGCTTTAGGAGAAGCACAGTGGCCATCTACAACCGCAGGTTTAATACGGCCAGAAAGGAAATCAGAGATGAAGGCACAGATAGTAGGATAGAAACAGAAGGAGGGCAGTTTTGAAATTAAGGATTTGTGCCACACTCTGTCAAAAGCTTTTGATATGTCTATTGCAATAGCAAATGTTTCACCAAAATCCCGAAAGGAAGATGACCAAGAGTCAGTTAGATATGTTAGAAGATCGCCAGTAGAGTGTACCTTGCGGAACCCATACTGACGATCTGAAAAAAAGATTGTGAGCAGAGAAGTGTTTAAGGATTTTTCTATTAAGGCTAGATTAAAAAACTTTAGAAAGGTAATTGATCAAGGCAATTGGGCGGTAGTTGGAGGGTTGAGAGCGGTCACCCTTCTTTGGGACATGCTGAATGAGAGCAAACTTCCAGCAGAAAGAAAAAATACCAAATGAAAGACATAAACGAAAGAGTTTGCTTAAGCAAGGTATCAGCATAGAAGCACAGTTCTTGAGAACAACAGGAGGGACCCCACTAGGACCGTACGCCTTGTAGAGTTGAGATAGAACAGAAAAAAAATCTTTGAAAGATATTCTAATTTCAGACATAATTGAGTCAGAGGGAAGAGGAGATAGAGGAATGGTACCGGAATCGTCCAGGTTTGGGTTGGAGGCCAAAGTTTGAGCGAAGAGTTTAGCTTTATCAGGAAAAGAGACGGAAACTGAGCCGTCGGAATAAAAAAGAGGAGGGAAAGAAGAAGAAGTAAGGTTGTTGGAGAAGTTTTTGGCTAGGTGCCGGAAATAGCGAGAAGAATTAGAATTAGATAGATTTACACATTTTTGTCTGTTGAAGAAATTTTTGGCGAGTCGAAGAACAGACTTTGCACAATTCCTGGCAGAAATATAAACAGAGTGAGCGTCGGGAGTTGGATGGCGATGGTACCTTCTGAAAGCCTCCTCTCTGTTGCGAATAGCATTAGAACAAGGGAAGTTAAACCATGGGTTTTTTGCATTGGCATTAGGAATAGAATATGTAATGTACGCTTTCATGCCCGAGAGAATCATGTGTTGAATTGCATGTGTTGAACTATTGGTTGCAAAGTGGATTCTTGAAATGTTTGATTACCCATTTTTTTATTGTCATGTGCCTCCTGAAACCTGTCCGAGAAGAGAACTGAACTCCAAAATACCATAATAGGTCACAACATCTCTTTATTCAATGTTGAGCTTCGGTTTATACTGGTGGCTGTAATCAAGGGTTTTCGCTGAGTCACAAGTCCTGTGTAGCACAGGTCTTGGAAATAATAGTGAACCATTCATATGATCTGAAACTCTTTGTGCTTGTTCTACAACCTGCATGGTCGATAGTTTGCTTCTCGTTTAAGTGTGTGAGAAAAAATTGGGGATAATATTATAAACTGCCCCTTCGAAAACCCCATAGTGTTGAGCTATCTGCTTCTCATTCTGACTATAGTTTGTCCATTTGCGCGACTACGCTTAAATGCTGATATAACACGAGCACCGACTGCATAATCATCTTTTCAAGATGTACAAAGTGCTTTAAATCATGACACCTATTTGTGATTTGAACAGTCTCTGAAGTAAAGTTGTTTTATCAGATAATTTTTAGGTGCTCTTTTCATTCTAGCAAAGTTTTACAGTTTCAATAAGTTGGGACCAGTTGCTGGTCATAGAGAGTATAACTGTAATCATCTTTACGTATTTAGGACCTATGTCTTTAGTAAGAGACTTTATTTTTTTCAAAGGAAGATGCATCAGACCATGTCAGACATCTGGAGAGGATACAACTTTCATCACCATCGATTAAAGAGTAAAATTATCTTAAGTCTGAATAAATATTCATTTTGTGTCGTGATTAAAACAGTTTTAAGTACGACGTACAACGAGATCTAATTATTATCTATAACAATTTTTAGAGACTTTTTATATCCAAAAGATACTTGTACTATTTTATCACTGATAATGGCAACTGAATCTTTCTGAAAAGTCTTATGGAATGTATTATACAAAAAAAAATCATATCAGCGTCATTTTATTCAGCTTTATATGTAAAATACAAGTTTGCAATTATTTTCTTTGCCTATACACTAGTAGTATGGTGGCATCGAGTAAACGTATAGTGCAAATGCGTCCAACATTCAAACATTTCACGCAACATTGCATGCCACCATACTACTACACTAGAAATGTATGTATTACTTGAAAATGTTAAAATAATTATACTGTATAACAAAACTTTTGCTCTTCATTTTATTTAATTTTTGGTGCGTGTGAAATATTTCCATATAAAAACTGATTGAAGATGATTGGTTTTCTCCCACGATACATGTGATACATATGATACTGTGAATTGATGGAAAAACTACGTTTATGAGAGATAAATTAAAAAGCTTAAAAAAATACCATGACGGAAACATTTTTAACTTGCGTCTATCCACACCCATATATATATATATATATATATATATATATATATATATATATATGGGATTGAACTCAGAATGGTCCGCTGAGGTTTTTTCATGATACACACAGACCGTGCATGGACCGTGCACGGTCTGTGTGTATCATGAAAAAACCTCACGGGACCATTCTGAGTTCAATCCCATCATGAAACGGACATGTTATGTGCCTTGAAAAGTGAACGCTCAATTTTGCCAGTTGAGGTTTAAGTTTTGGTTTCTGGCTAAAAATACAATAGTTACCCCTTTTTCTTTGATGTATTCAATCCGACGTGAATGCAACGAGTCTTTTGCTTATATTGAAGTTCTGGATATAGTAAGCTAAGTGTAGCTGTAACCCCTAGATCCTGTCCCAAAGCTGGATCCTGTCTGCTTTGTAGATAGCTGGTGAGGGAAGCTATATTTTTGGGGCCTCTTTGCGAGTGACCCGTTGACCACGTCGGGCTAACATCATGAAAAAAACTAGTGTTTGTCATTTACCATTACTTATTGGGACTATAGTGGATTTAATTTTCCCAGAAGAGTTCCTTGTTCCATGCACGGTCTGTGTATATATATATATATATATATATATATATATATATATCGTAAAGAACGACGCTTGTATAGGAGAACATTCCGCGCAAGATGAGAAGAGAGAACGAACAAATTCAAAAATGAGGTAACCACCCGGGAATCGAACCCGGGATCTTCCGATTGCCGGTCAGATATGATAACCATTACACCACGGGCCTCACTCGAACAAATGCCGTAATTCCTCTACATACGCGCAGAAACCAATGCCCCAAGGGGGCACCTCCCGCATACCGTATCTATATATACATTTCAACTGCAAAGAACACGCAGTATAAATAACGTAAAGAACGACGCTTGTATAGGAGAACATTCCGCGCAAGAAGAGGGAACGAACAAATGAAAAAATGAGGTAACCACCCAGGAATCAAACCCGGGATCTTCCGATTGCCGGTCAGATATGATAACCATTACACCACGGGCCTCACTCGAACAAATGCCGTAATTCCTCTACATACGCGCAGAAACCAATGCCCCAAGGGGGCACCTCCCGCATGCCGTATCTATATATACATTTCAACTGCAAAGAACACGCAGTATAAATAACGTAAAGAACGACGCTTGTATAGGAGAACATTCCGCGCAAGATGAGAAGAGAGAACGAACAAATGAAAAAATGAGGTGGTTACCTCATTTTTTCATTTGTTCGTTCTCTCTTCTCATCTTGCGCGGAATGTTCTCCTATACAAGCGTCGTTCTTTACGTTATTTATACTGCGTGTTCTTTGCAGTTGAAATGTGTATATATATATATATATATATACAAGGTGACCCCATAAGTCCCAATCTGTTATGATTAAAGCGAAAATACCAAAATATCAAACGAAGTAAAAAGTTTATAATAGTTTAGAAATATTTATTGATTATATTCAAAGTGCAAAATATAACTATCTTGACAAATATTCTTTCCTTAGCAATCGATTACGTACAGTGTAAGCTTCGCTAGATGCATTTTTGCTTTAATTATAACCGATTTGGACTTATGGGCCACCCTGTATACCGTATATATCAACTGTTGTAACAACATTTTATAATTAACATAGGATGAAAAATAAATATTTACCGTACGTTCCGTATGGCCTAAACTCTGACTTCTTTTTATGCATCTCTTATCGCGTCTTTAGTCAAAAAGTGAACGCGGGTAACCGTCTAATTCCCCCCTTATCTCTTTTCTTTCCTCCTCCCCTCAAATCCGCTTCCATTAGATGACTTGCCACCTTCGGAAAGGGACGAATTAATGTTACGACCATCGTCGGCCATCGCTGGGCATCGTCGGCCATCGTAGCGCAGCGGGACTCACAGAGAAGCAAGCGAGTCCAATTTGATTCTTCTAAAGATTAATTTGTCATTGGAATGAAGCATTTTGCATAGGCGTTCAAGCTGAAAAATCCTCGATCACTTATCAGCCGTTTACGTGTACAAAGAAGTGGAAGAAAGTGGGGGAGCAACCCTCCAGAAAACGATTATAAATAGGTCATATTCCTGTTAGGAGTTAGAACAAAGCGTCACTCTGGAAGGTTGTAATTGATAATAGCGATGCTGAGCACGTTGCGAACGAAATAAATATTAATAAACGCACCAGATAAACTGAGGTCATAATTGAAGATCCTTTCAGGCCAAGTTCTGGGAAGCAAAATTTAACTTTTGGAACAATTACCGTTAACGTACATTGCTTTCTTAAACGTTTGTACGCGTATGTTAATTAACATCAAAGTAAAACATGTTTAAATATATTTATAGAATTTCTCTGTATAAACAGTGGTATGTAAATTCCTTACCACCTTGTGGTCGTCATGTACAGAAACATTCAATTCTTTTTGCTAAAATGTGTTAATGGAAATGCTAATTTCAACTCTAAGTGCAAAACATTTAACTTAAAAACTTTAAATTGTTTAACTAGAGAGAGAGAGAGAGAGAGAGAGAGAGAGAGAGAGAGAGAGAAGCGTAAATGAAACACAAGATGACTTCATTATAATACAACAATTCCATTCGATTTAATTTTATTTTACATAAATGTTAATGCATGTTTTTTAACCCTCTCTATTATTTCATCATAAGTTAAATTAACATGAATTAACGCACTAATTGCTTTAAAAATACATTAAAATCTCTCTCTCTCTCTCTCTCTCTCTCTCTCTCTCTCTCTCTCTCTCTCTCTCTCTCTATCAATCTGTCCATATATATATATATATATTATATATATACACACACAAATATCCTAAATCCTTCTTCGTATGCATGTATGTATGTATGTATGTATGTATTTATGTATATATATGTATGTATGTATGTATGTATGTATGTATTTATGCATGTATTTATGTATATATGTATATATGTATGTATGTATGTATTTATGCATGTATTTATGTATATATGTATGTATGTATGTATGTATAATTTTGTATAAAATTTTCTAATTAAATTATCAAAGAGGAATATGAGAGGAGAGAGAGACAGAGGCGGAGGAGAAGGAGGATTCTATCAATTAATTTAATGGTTGAGCTTTCGATAACACCTCGAAAGTTTGAGGCGCCTCGTCACTTCCAGCCCACAAATTGGAGCAGTCTCCCACCCCACAGCGATAATGGCTTTTATATATGCCTTTGCTGATTGGGCATCATTAAATTAATGTTTTTATAGTGTGATGCAGTAAACTCAATTTAAATGGTGTTCCTCTTTTGCCATAGACGGATAAAAGGGGAGAATTAGTGACATCCACGAGTACAAAAATTAAAATTTAACTTTTAACAAATCACCAAAATTATCCCATGCCTCATTATTATTATTATTATTATTATCATTATTATTATTATTATTATTATTATTTATAAAAACCCAAATTAGTTCTTTTTCAAAAGGATAAAATTCGACAATTAAAACAGCAACATTCAAATTTGTTTAGGTTCTCAATTCTGGATTTTTTTTTTAAATATTTAAACGTGAAATAGACCCAAACAGAAATTTCCCACTTCGGTGGTGTGGTTAGCGTCCCTGACTACGAATTCATCGGCCCTGGGATCCAGACTCGGTGACGGCAGGCGGAGCGCAGCAAAACCCAACTGTTCATCCTTCCACACAATAAACAACTTGATTGGTAGATAAATGGGTACCCTGGGTAGCCTAGTGGTTAAGACGCTAGGCTGCTGGTGGAGCGTGGTTCGGATTCCACGTTAAACTGTAGGTCTAAAGTGGAGTGAAAAGCTTGACTTTCGTCAGAATGAACAATTCGGGCGGAAAAACCAAAGGTTACCAGAGGTTACACAGTGAACATACTCCATTTTTAAAAGCAAATCAAAAAGGTTCCTTCAGGATTAAGAATGTAAATATTTAAATGTAAAAAATTCCAGCTGCTAATGTTCTATACCACATATGTTACGGACTTTTTGCGGGAAATCGTCCTTGGCCCCTCCTTCCTGAATAAAGAAAAAATTGCAAACCATTCGATTCATCTCCCCTTAAATTCAAAAGAATACCTGCAGAAAATCTGTCAAGAGCTATGTGCCATCGGTGTGTAGAGATCAGATGCTTTCGTTATTTCCACACAACCACGACCAAGATGACGTCATATCGCGACAATTCCCTCAAGCATTCTTTCAGCTTTGAACGTCACACCTCACCTTCGTTATAAAGACACCTCTACTTCTCCTCTGAAGAGAATCCTCAGTGACACGAGAGATCTCACCATGTAACAAGGTGTACAGGCCCTCATTGGCCTGGTGTCATTCACCTAACTTTATATAAAGACTAATCATTACCTCGTGCGTTATTATAATATTGAAGTCATTATTCAAGTGTACATTTATACATTTCAACTGAACTTTCATTCAAACAACCAACTTTTATTTTTGTCTCATTCATAAGTCATTTATTTTGTTTAATAAAAGAAGAAAACTCTCTATTAATTTCCTTTAATTAATAACATTATTCGGTCTGAAAAGACCTGGTGACCTCCTGCCTCAATAATCATTAACAACTTAACAATTAACATTATTATTATCATTATTATAGTGCCAACGAGGCACTATAATAGGTGTCTAGACTTGAAAGAAAGGCAACGTTCCTTCACTTTAACAAACCCATTCTTTGAGAGAAGTCTAACAAATTTTGTATATTTATTCTTTTAAGTAAACCCTGGATCTTGATTTTGGCTCTCTTCTTCTTCTATTGGGGGACGCTTTTGCGGGCGTTTGCCCTTGGCCCCTCCTTCCTGCATTAAAAAAAAATTACTAATGAGTACAGGTAACTATTGAATTGCTCTTCCATTCAGAGAATACGAGTTGGAAACTTGAAAAGACTTTTACTTAAATTATATTTGAAAATAATGAATAATTATTCACATTCCGAAATGTATGACAGATCCTCTTCACTGCATGATCTCATGCTGGTGATTTTCCTCCATTGATGACGATGAACAAGGCTTCATACCCGATACCAATCTTAATTATAAGTATATATTTGTATGTGTCCAAACGCAGCAGATAAGAAGATTCAGGCATGCAATAAAGTGGATGGATAATGTACTTTAATAAAACCTAATGATTTATCTCAACATTTTATGTTAAACATTTATAATTTTTCAAAACAGAAATTATAAAATTATGAATCTTAAAAATGCATCTAATTTTTCAATTAGTTACTGTACATATACTGTACATATGAATGTACAGTATATTCAATTTATAAATATATATATATATATATTTTCTTGATACCATGAAAAATATTTGAACGTTTTAAAAGATGGGATACAGTTTCGTTCATATTTGGTTTCAAAATTAATACTCTATGGTTTGAGCCCCTATTTATATAATGTTGGGAGGGTCTTATAAGTAAATAAACAGCTTTTAAAATTCACTACTTTTATTCTATGCCCAGATAAGATCGTGTCTGAGTTCTTGGCTGGGCATAAACATCAGCGTTCTCCATTCTTTCAAATGGCGAATGATTCTTATCTGTAAAGCAGAACGGAGATTAGCTCTTATTAATTCAATGACGAATGTGTTCCTATTTCTCGTTCGTCAAAAACCATTTTATTTCGATAAATGTACGCAAATAACCTCGTTTGGAAACGCTTCTTACGGACACTTGCTTACTTTTTTTTTTTTTTTTTTCCAATATTTCTTCCGAAATTAGTTTAAATTTCGTTCGAGTTACAACCGCCATTCTGTACCTAGAATATTAGTTGTATTTTTACTTTATTGCTTCGCTTTTGTTATAATTTTTTTTTTTTTATGCAGGAAAGAAGGACCCAGGACGAACGCTCGCAATTATGCCCCGATATGTAGGAGAGGGAGAGCCGAAATCAAAGTCTCCGAGGTTCATAATGCCATTTTTTTATAAATTTTGCAAAGATTGTGTAGTGTGTAAAATGCATGTATGTGTAGGAAAGAATAGAGGAAGAAGTGTGTTTTTGAGAGCATGCTGGACTGCTCATAGGGTAAATGAGACACGGAAAAAGATCAGCTAAATAGGACAGTGACGAGAGAAACGGGAGTTTCGGCACTCCCTGTCTCCTGCCTAACATCACACCCCGGAGTACTTCCCTAGTCGATTGGTGTCTACAGTCTTCCTCCTTCAGGTACTACGGAAATACTTAACTGGGTGAATTGAGCTTCGATATAAATGAATATCTATTTCGCATTAATACAAACAACCGATATGAAAAATACATAATTTTTATGTATTTTTTTAAAATGTTCAAAATATGGTTTAATTTAAGCAAGATCACATATCGACACAAATATGTTTCATGTTGCTGCTCATTGTACTGCATGAGTATGGCAACCTACATAAGTGTTATAATGACATTATTATAAAAAATACTTAAACATTCGACTACGGTATTATAAGTGACGTACACAAAGAATTTCAATTGAAAAGATAAAAACACTTTTCTCAGTTAACTTTGTACAGTTTTTGTTTTGTTTTGGGTTAGTTTGTTGTGTACAAATCAATTAACAGTTACCTTTATGCAACGAGTTGACCCGAATGAAACGCCATATTTAAATCTACTTTGTGTTATGTCATTAACATTCCTTAACAGTAATGTTGCGTAGGTTTCTCCTATTTATATTTATATTTCTTTTACAGGGTGTCCCATAAATCCCTCTACCCCATTATCCTTCACCCTATTCTAATAGGAAATGGTTGAGGGGTAAAGAGACTTATGGGACATCCTATATATAATAATAATAATAATAATAATAATAATAATAATAATAATAAATTCAAGTGAAAACTTAGTTAAACTAATTAAACATAACATTATCATAATAATTTGTCAGGTTCGATGCCAAATTCAAATTCCAAACTTTACGTTCACTTATCCTAACTGCAATCCTTCGTCCATAGGCAATCTATTTATACAAATCTTTTACAAAGCAGGTTAACAACAGCCTCCTAAACTATTATTCCATGATCCTTTTTATAAGAGGCAGCTTTGTCCCATAAATCGTGTACACAATGGTCTCTTTCGCATACTCGAAAGCAAACATAAAAAAAGCCAATGATTTAGTGTCGTTGCAACGCTCGCATAATCAGTATAGGCTCCCAAATCGTACACAGATTATTAACAGAGTAAGCAAAGTTGATGGTCGTTACTCAAATTTCGCCACATCTGTATTTTACGATTTATTTGCTTTCGAGACAGGAATTTTTGGACGTTTAAAAAAATGAAAAGCACGCTGGTGTACAATCGTATAAGGAATTTATTAGTTTCAGCGGTTGGTGTTAAGTCTTTTTTGAGTTTTGGGACTTAACTCTTTGTTCATATTTATTTATGTGTGTGTGTGTGTTTAGTTAAGTGTTGTTTATCATATTAAATACGTAGAAGAAATTTGTATTGAATGTATCATAATAAAGACTTCTGATTAATGGATTTAAATGTAGGCTTTCTGTGGTTAAATAAATGTAAAAATTACTTATTTCGTATCTCATAATAAGTACCAATAAAGAAAATAGAAAGTCTGTGTATGAATTTCAGATATGTAAGGCGTATTTTCGTTCTATCAAAGTGACCAAGAATAGTAAATGCATTTCCAAATATTTTTAATCAGCTTATACGTTAGTATACGGGCACGTTATTATAAATTAACCCATTAATTTAAAAAATTGATTGGTGGTTTGTATACGTTGAGCCATAACGGGAGAAGCAACTTTCCAATGGTTGGGTATCCCGCTTCGGCAGGGATACTGACGGGAAGCAATTTATCATACACACTTAGACTGATTAACGGGTTCCTCGGGAACACGAAACCGTATGGAACGAACCGCGGTCAGGGCAAAACCCGCGAGATTCAAGTTCCTCACAATGTCAAAAAATTGCTCAGCAATTTCATGCTTGCGGTCTATACTTAGAATCTCCTTCAAGCTATTAAAAACGTTCATAAATTGAGATTGAAAAAAATTTGTTTGTTTCCTTCAAATTAATTCATTTGAGCAATAAGACGAGGAGAGAGAGAGAGAAAGAGAGAGAGAGCTTTAACGTTCGTGCAGTAAATGTATTTACATGTAATAACCACGCTTCATTCTTCATTTGCAAAACAAAGCCAGTTTTTATGTTATTGTATGAAGGAAAGATAATTTCTTTTTAACGTCTTTCCTAATAATTTTTTTTTTGCTTGTTTTTATTCTTTCACAAATATTTATTTTTAATATGCATCTATTTTGTCAAGAGATTGTTTGTTTACGTCCTGAA
Source organism: Bathynomus jamesi (assembly GCA_023014485.1). Classification (NCBI taxonomy): domain Eukaryota; kingdom Metazoa; phylum Arthropoda; class Malacostraca; order Isopoda; family Cirolanidae; genus Bathynomus; species Bathynomus jamesi. The sequence goes on from JAJOZX010000917.1 coordinate 800,716, forward strand.
ATGAGACTTTAAATTGTAAATATGCTTCTCTCCGTAATGTTTATATAAATATAATTATTTTTAGTATAAACGAATTTAGATTAAAACAATTGTGAGAATATGAAGATTCGCGACCCCTCCCCCCCTAAAAATAAAGTGCAAAAAAGGCTTTAAACAAACAACCCTTCCATTCGAAGTCATAAATAAAGAAATAAACGCTTGGTGGAATATCATTCTTATTTGGCCATAAAATATGACTTCCTTAATGCGGATTTTATGCCTGTCCTTTTTCTTTAATATTATGATTGAAACAATACGCTATAATCAATAGACAGTGACACTGTATTACCTGGTCATGGGATACCCGCCGACCGAATTTACTGCCAGCTTAATTGATAGCGTCACAAGACATAACGCGATTCTCCTCTCCATTTATAACTCATCGCAAAAGGGATGGAACCCATAATTAGGAGTTGGTGAAGCTGTGATTGACCTTTTAGGATACTAAAATGGACATATAAAGGATACAAGGTTCTCATACAATCTTTTATACGTATATATATATATACAGTGTTAACAGGAAACCGAAGTATTTGTCACGTGAGACACGGATGATGTGAATTGTACCATTTTCTCCTTTACAATATACTTCACATATCATGCAAAAGGAAGTAACTTAGTAAGGTTAAATTAACACATACTTTCTCCAACGAGACACACGTATGATGTTGGACAAGAGATACGTTTGTCCATAAACCTTATTCCTCTTTAATTATCAGTAATCTAGATGGTGGTGTTACTAATATATTATATAAACAATTATCAATAATTTAGATGGTGGTGTTACTAGTATATTATATAAACATTTATCAATAATCTAGATGGTGGTGTTACTAATATATTATATAAATGATTGAGTGCATGGTCAGAGCGTCAGATGCTTTGAAGAACTTTTATCTTTTGTCTAAGACTTATAATCTCTCTCTCTCTCTCCTCTCTCTCTCTCTCTCTCTCTCTCTCAGTCAACTGCATACTTAGGTATTTTGAAAAATTTAAATTCATTTTTCTAAAAATATTCTTTTGTTTGTCTTAATTTGTGGCATAGTGATTAGAATCGCTGACTATTAGCCCGAGTTCGATTCCCGGCAAGGCAGGCGGCACGCAGTTCGCCCAGCTGTTCATCCTTCTATAATATATATATGGGATCAAGTAAAGATAAGCACCCCCAGCCTTCTTTCATTAGCCTTATAAGGCTAACTAACGAAAATATCACGACCTAACCTAACCAATCGTTAAGTCAACTGTACGCCCTTGACGATTGGTTAGGTTAGGTCGTGATATTTTCGTTTGTTAGCCTTATAAGGCTAATTAAAGAAGGCTGGGGGTGCTTATCTTTACTTGATCCTATATATGTAATCTTTGGTTAGCTTCCGCTCGAATTGTTCATTCTGACGAAGGTCAAGCTTTTCACTTCACCTTAGACCTACAGTTTAACGTGGAATCCGAACCACGCCCTATCAGCAGCCCAGCGTCGTAACCACTAGGCCACCTAGGGTACCCATTTATCTACCAACCACTTCCTTTATTGTGTGGAAGGATGAACAGCTGGGTTTGGCTGCGCGCCGGGCCTCGAACCCGGGGCCGATGGATTCGTAGTCAGCGACCCTAACCACTACACCACCGAGGCCCATATATATATATGGGCATACAGTAACACCTTCAGGCATTTTCGAAGACTTTTTTTTTGCATTCACAAGAATTTTTTTCTCACATGTTTTCATACCGACACAAGATTTCTTACGATCGCCCCTCCCCCTCTCCACACAAAGCGCTTATTGTTTTTGACTACAAGACAGCTTTTTGAGAACGTTTTCCATAGCGACGGCCTCACCTCCTTACCTCACTTCTTTAAAGAACATTACTTCAGTCATACACTAGCTTCCATCATGTAAAGACCATTGTAACAGGCCCCTTCGCCCGGGCCTTGTGTCATTCCTCTTCAACCCTAATGACTCTAAATTCGCTCGCGCATTATTATTATCATTATAATAATTCATATGATCAGTCTAGTGTTATTTATATACCGTACATTTGTTCTTCAATATAATGAACATTTAATCCTTATAATTTGGTCAACATATGTAACTGCCCATGTCAATTCAAGCTGTGGTAAACTTTTATTTCTTTACTTGGTTTGGTTAATTAAAGGAAAATCCACGAAGCTTATTAATCACCTTCCTTTATTAATAACATTTATTATTTGATCGAAAGGTCGAATTGGTGACCTATAAGCAACCTTTAATTAATCTCATTAAATTATTATAAGACCTATTGTCAACAGACCACTATACATATATATATATAATATATATATATACTGTCCCTGTTAACCGACTGAATTAGGCGGGCTGGGCGGTCAGGTCGGTTGGTGAAGGAAATATCGACCAGGCTATTCGTCACCCTCGGGGAGAGCGACTCAGGGCTGAGATGGGTGATCGTTCGCGTTACGTACTGGGTACTTAGAAAAATGAGTTTTCTCGCACTGAATGTTAAGTTGAGTTGGTCATTAAAGAAGATGGTTGATCGTTCACGTTACGCTTTTCACTGAGAGCAAGAGAGTCTATTGCATTGTACTAGGCACATAGAAAAATGGGTTTCTCGCAGAGTTCCTTTGAATTGGTCATTCAAGAAAATTGGTAATCTTTCGCGTTACATTTCTCATTGAGAGAGCAGGCCAGAGTCCACCCTACAGTACTGTACTGGGCACACAGGAAAAACGGGTTTTCTCGCACAGAAAGTTTCGTTGTATTGGTCGTTCGCGTTACGTTTCTCATTGAGAGCAGGATCGTACTGAGCACATAGAAAAAACAGGTTTTTCTGAGAGTTTCGGCGAGTTCGTTATTAACGAAAAAAAGCCGTGCTACTCTTGAAGGAAAGCCGGTGTTTTTGTCATTTTCGCCTTGTACTTTTTAATGTGGAATCGGTAAAAGGAAGTGGTAATCAGTAGAAAAGTGACTGAGACTTGGTAGTCAAAGTCGATGAAGGGAAATATCGGTTAAGAAAGTCGTCCGCAAATAGAGGGTGTCCCATAAGTCCGGCATCATAGGAGAAATTCATATTTTTCTATTTCTACAAACCATAATTCATATTTTTCTTATGCTCGGGTTGCCAATTTCCCGTCCACCATTCTGTTCAGTGACGAGGCTGTTTTTTTATGGAAATGGTGAAGTAAATCGACAGAACACCCGCTACTGGTCTCAAAACAACCCTCACTGGTATACCTCTTCAAAGGAACAAGGTGCATCTCGGGTGATGGTATGGTGTGGCATTTGGAAGGATCGCATCATAGGCCCCCCCCTCTTTTTCGATGAACATGTCACTGGAGGCACCTACCTACGTATGCTCAAGGAAGAAGCATTTCCCAGTGTCTTGAACGAAGAAGGAAATTTCCCAACATGGTTCCAGCAAGACGGCGCTCCTGCACATTACAGCACCCAAGTAAGGAAATACCTGTACCAACAATTCCCTGGTCATTGGATAGGACGTCGAGGGCCTGTGAAATGGCCAGCTAGAAGCCCGGATCTCACGCCACTAGATTTTTATCTCTGGGGCCACTTGAAAGCGCTGGTATACGCAGAGAAAATTAGGAGTGTTGAACATTTGCGGCAGCGCATTATTGGGGAATGTAACACCATTACTCCTGACATCATTCACCGTGTGCTTGCTGACTGGGTATCACGTCTGAATTTGTGTATTGAAAACAATGGTGGACATATTGAGCACGTTCTGTAAATAAAAGCTTTTGTTTTGCCTTTTTTTATTATTTTTCCTATGATGCCGTACTTATGGGACACCCTGTAGACTGTATTATATATATATATATATATATATATATATATATATATATATATTAATTTCCCCTTTATAACATGGAATTAAAATAATGAGGTTCCATGACAACATAAAAGAAGAGAGAACTCGAGCAATTATGCTACTAGGTAAAATGAAAAATTGTGCAGTAAATTTGTGAAGCGAATCGAAAGAGAAATATACTGAATTTAAATCTAGCAAATAATAATAATGACATAATAATAATAATAATAATAATAATAATAATAATAATAATAATAATAATAATAAATAAATAAAAACGTAATGCGAACCATTTATTTTTCATTATTTTTTATTATTATAACATAATCTAAATATAACTAAAGTTACGAACCAAAAGACTTAAAACCTATTCTAAAGAGACAAGAAGAAATATCTGATAGATTAAATATAAATTCAAAGAAAGTCAACTGGGCGAATATAAATGCAAAATTAATAGAAGTAAACTGGGAATTATTGCTATTTTGCGAAAAAAAATCCGCGGAAGAAACGTTGCTTTCTGAACAAAACGAGACAAAACTAATATTGTTGAAACATATTTTGAAATGACAAAAGAAAAAAAAACTGTAAATAAGTTTAGTAAAAGGGAAAAAAAAAAAATCGGAGTGTTAAATTATTTAGACAACGAAAACAAACCAAAAAAAAAAATGTCCACAGATGTAAAACAGACGCAAGGAAACTTAATTAAGCTAAAAAAAAAAAAAAAAAAAAAAAAAAAAAATACAAAAATGACTTAAAACAAACATTCGTTCCCGAGACAAATGAAGATGAATACAAAACAGCAAAAAACATTAAAAATAACCCAAAATATTTTTACACCTTTGAGGAAATGAAAATGGAGAAAGTATTGTTCCGTTAAAGGAATGCAGAAATGACCCAGAAAAAAATAAGCGCACTGTTTCGGGAACAGTTGAGCTCTGTGTTCAGTAACCCAAGAAAACCCGAGATGCAAATAGAAAATCTGGCTGAATTCTTTGACATAGGTACAAATCAGTCAAGTAAATGTACAGATACGAATCTACTAATGATTTTGAATCCTCGGAAAGGGACGTATTAAATGCTCTACCTCAAATAGGAGAAGTTATTTGGTAAATGTAATCATAGGAGTACAGTAGCAAACTAAACAAAACAGGTTTTATTGGAAAGCTAGAACGACACATGGGTATTTAATTTTGTAACCCCAAACAACACATAAAGTTAAATTTAAAGACTCAGGAGTCATCAGTTCTGTCCCACAAGGTACAATATTAGCTCCCTTGCTGTTCATAATAACGATTGCGGTCATAAACAGATATTAAAGACACTGATAAACTCCAGTTAAAATTTTATTTCCATAACAGTGTAGCCTTTCTAACCTAACCTAACTAACCTCGCAAGATCGAGGACTTTCTAACCTAACGTTACTCAAAGTCGACATTATGTAAGCACAAGGGCGTTTAACAAAGGACTGACTATTTTTATTTTCGGATCACCTGAAGATCAGGGCCCCCCAGCCTTCTCTAGTTAGCTTTATAAGGCTAACTAACAAAAATATCACGACCTAACCTAACCAATCGTTAGGTCAACTGTACACCCTTGACGATTGGTTAGGTTAGATCGTGATATTTTTGTTAGTTAGCCTTATAAAGCTAACTAAAGAAGGCTGGGGGCCCTGATCTTCAAGTGATCCTTATTTTTTAATAGCTATTTTTGTGTGTGAAGTACAATAACTTATAAACTGGGATTTTTTTATGGAAAACATTTTCAGTATGATCACCATTGATCTTAATAATGTGATTTAAACGTGGTCTGAAATTTTGAACAGTTCGTGCTAAAATATCTTCTATACTTCCATTTCTTACATCTTGATTTCATTTTGTAGCTAAACAACTTTATCATTCCTGTAGACTTTGTCCTTTAAACAACTCTACAAAAAATAATCACGAGGATTTAGGTCAAGGGCAAACCCCTTAGCATACAATTTCCCACTTTAGAAAACGTATCTCTTTCATCAACACTAATTTTCGTAATTTCTCTCTTCCAATGGGGACAGTCTGTAGAAAGTATCACATGAGGAAAATTACATTTCAAACACCAACTCTTTCTGGGTAACGGCTAGAAATTACTTTAGCACGAACTGTTCAGAATTCCAGAGCACGTTTAAATCAAATTATTGAGGTAATAATGGTAACTGGATATAATTTTTTTTAATGAAAAACATTTTCAATACAAATTGTATATTTTATTGGCATAAAAAATGGTTATTGTAACTTACATACGCAGAAATACTTATTAAAAAATAAAAATACTCGATCCTTTTACGAGGATCAACTATATCTGTGCACGTATATTTTATAGTTTTTTGTTATATAAAAATTATAGAGAGAGAGAGAGAGAGAGGAGAGGAAGAGAGAGAGAGAGAGAGATTCAGCTTCGAAAATAATAGAAGAAAAAAATATTAAAAAAATTTGTATTTAATTCATCAACAATTTGTCTTTTTTCATAATAATTCCAAAATAAAATTAAAAGGTTCACCAACATTTTCCTTTTGAACAAAATAAACTTTCTTTTCTTAAAGAATTCCTCACTTCATTTCACTCACCTTTTTTCATTTTTCTTTTACTCCCTCCTTCCACCTTCCCCTCATTTTTAGAGTTCCCCACTTTGTGTCCCCCCCCTTTTTTTTAGAAGTTCTCCGCGTTCCTGTGACTTTTCCCTCATGCCCTCCTCACTCTATTCTGCTGCCCCGCCGCTATGGGTTACCTATGCCCCCCTCCCCTTTGACCCTGGACCCCGTCTCAGATGACTGACGGAAGGATGGAAGGAAATTTCCATAAAAGGATGATTGACGGATCGACGTAGGAATTGAAAGAAACTTTAGAGTGAAAACAGGAATCACAGATTAAGCGACATTGAGGCGACAAATCCTTCGACCCAAAATCAGAGTTTTGTTTCCAATCATTCTCTTATACATTTTACTCATTTATTTATTTTGCTCACTCTCCTGTAAAATTTGTCTTCACATACACACACACACACACACCACACCACACACACACACACACACATAGATAGGATGTCATTAGACGAAAGCGCTTGAGCACCACTCTGTGTTTCCTTTCCTTCGTGGTTTAATTAATCATAATATATATATAATATATATATATATATATATATATATATATATATACTGTCATACAATTATCAATAGTTAATTAAGTAAGCCTTGAGAAGAATTGTTCATGAAGCAAAGTTAATAATTTCTTCATTTTAACCTTAAGGAAATTCAAGACTTTAACTCTTAAACCTTCAAATCTGAGCCTTAAACCTTAAAAGAATAACCCGAGAAGGGAACAGCGTTTATTATAATCCCTTTGGCTGTGAATGAAAGGCCACATCCCGTCCTTCGCATCGTTGTCAATCACACAACTTGAGCTAAACTGTTTTTCTGTGAATTTGAGTGGCCGCGATCGCTGAGAAAACGCTTCTTTTCGAACCTTTTACTGACGAAGAATTTACAAAAATGCTCTCCTTAATTTTTAATCTTATTAAGCGTGGATGCTGTTTTTGCATAAGTGTTTATGCGGTGATATTGAGGCCAAATTAGACGATGACAGACGGTGTAAACAAGGAGTGAACAGCTGTTCAAAATCCAATTTCTTTGCTGATGAGCGGAACCAATCGAACGACAGTTTGTTCACGCGAAGAATTTTATTTATTGATACTACTTATTCATTTATTTTCTTTCTTCTTTTCATTTTCGCTATTTTGTTTCAATAAATGTTAATATATATAATATATATATATATATATATATATATATATATAGGGTGATTCAAAAAATGTTAACACTTACTGTATATGGATTAGAAACCCATATGTGTTAACATTTTTTTTTAATCACCCTGTATACATATTAACTTGCTACCTTCAAGAATATTGTACTATTTTATGGGATTTATATCCTGCTAATAAATCTTATCATTATTATTATCATTACGTGAAATCGTGCAACAAAATCACCCTCGACGTAATGCAAGTTGACTATATGCAGTAAGTGAGTTTATGCGAGTCGAATTTGTGTCGGGTAAACTGTATACAAGTGTTGTTTGTTCACATTTTCTGACAATGATACACTCTGATTAAATTCCACAACATTGTAGGTTTTTCATATTAAACCTAACCTCCTAACTATGACCTAACCTACACTAACCAGTCGTAAGCCAGACGGCTAGAAAGGGGCTAACCGGGCATTTATAATGTTTTTGCCTGATTTCCTCAGCCCCGCTTTCACCCCAGTCAAAAAAGGAAAAAAAAGTAATACGAAAACTAACGTAACCTAACCTAATTAACCTAATTAACCTAAAATAATGAGATCAAACAACCTACCTAACCGGGAGGGGCATGTATTACTAAAACATTCCCTGGTTCTTCTTTAATGTGTATACTAAGTTTGGTACAGATACCCAAGCTGTTGTGACGTATATAAACAAGCATAGAGCATCGTCATCATCATCATTCCATATATATATATATATATATATATTATATTAACAACGAAAGTCCACTCTAGGTAGTTAGTCCATCAACAGAAAAGAAAAATAAATAAGTTGAGAGACAGTTTACATTGTTTAAATAGTTTTACATACAAAGTTTTTGTTCAGTAAAAGTAGAACGAGTATACAGTATATCAGTGGTTCTTAACCTGGGGGGCGCGCCCCCCTAGAAACAGGAATTTCTCTAATTGTATTTGTTATTCTCTTAACGAGAGCATGGGCTAATATTGAGAAGTTATTGAGAATGTTATTTTGATTGAAGGGGGGCGTGGAGGGAAGGACCAATTCCTAGAGGGGGCATGGTAGTAAAAAGGTTAAGAACCACTGCAGTATATGAAATACAGGATATGATTCTACCAGTCACTCCTGACAGAAAAAATGGTGAAAGAAATGTATAAATTAAAAAAAAATATATGAAATGAAATGCTTCAGAATACGTTCAAACTGCGTGGACACGTATTTCATATACCCAGTTATACAGGGTGTTTCTAAAGTCGCATAACCCAATATTTATAAAGTTGCGAGACTTTAGAAACACCATGTACGTGATGTAGTAATGCTTAATTAAGAATATTAATAATGATATTTCTTAAAGATTATAATGGTTTTTTTATAAATGTTCAAATTACGATAAATTATTGTTTGTTTGGATTGAAATCGTATTTAATGAGAATGTTTTGGGTTGTTTATTGAAATTATAATGATTTGTAATAAATTTAATAAAGGGCACCGAGAGAAATGGCTGAGTATTTCGAATTAAATTTTGAATATAGTTTTTTATATAGTCGTTTTGGAAAGATAAATTTAAGATGTCTGTTGTAACTTCTCAGAGATTGTAACGGTTTTTATATATTTTTGTGGGTGTTTTAGTTGGGAATGGGAGAATATGGGGAAGTGGGGGAAAACCCTCTACAAGGGTGCCATAAGATCCTACATACGGGGAGTTGAATTCTAGAGGTTGTTCAGGCAGGATCACAGGTGTTTGGGGCTCTCAAAATTTTGCAAGTATAGCTTGTCAGTTTAATGCAAATCGAAAATTACCAAATTCTCCCTCTCTCGGTGCTGTTTTATGCATTAACTTTCAACCTCGCCCGAACCTCCTGTAAATGTAAATTAATTTAGTATTTTAATAAAAACTAAAATAAGCCTACCGGTGCGTTCTTTCGAAAATCCTTAAGGTTGTGTCGGTTGAAAATTCGACTGTTATAGCTGGACAAATACTTAATTACCTGTTGCATTCTTAATATATCGGCTAAATAGGCTCTTTAATAACCGAAAACACTACAGTGAAAGGAAAGCATAGTATTTCGGAATTGCTAATACAGAATGAATGAGCTTTTTACAAATATTAAAAGGATTACACTGTTACAAAATGAGATGACTGAGGAATGGTACGTATAACATAAACAACAGCAATAACAAGAAGCTGCAGACAGATATTATCCACCGTTGATCCGAGTCAGAGTGTGAAGATGCAGCTGTGCAAGGCTAATGCTGATTGACTGCCGTTTCTACGATCTGGTTGAATGTAGTTTTTTGTTTTGCTTTTTATCTGTTCTAGACTTTGTGTTGTGGTTTTTACATTCTCGTTTGGATTTTTTTTTTCGCTCATCTTCGGTGCATTTATCTCTGTCCTGTGGGGGGAGGGGGCTTGGATTCTTTCGGTGATATATATATACCGTATGTGATGAATATTAAGTTTCACGGAGATCACTGCTTTGAAACGTGTTACAAAAATTCTAATTGGTCGAAATTGGTCACGCGGGAAATACTCGTAACTAACCAATCTAAAACGACCACCTAACTTAATGCAGTCTGGTCTCCATGAAACTTAATATTTGCCACATATATACTGTATACATAGGTTCGTCGGCCTACCCTTTCTTCCCCCTACCCTAAATTAGTAGGGTAGGGGGAGGCAGGGCTTACTTGACAATCAAGCTTACTTCTTCGACCTTGGCTAGATTTTCTGCTGACTTAGCAAAGGTTGGAACTAAGTCAATAAACGAAAAGTGAAATATGAGGAGTTATATTTATTCTAATGACATTCATCGACATTTGTACTGAACCAAATCCCGAGTTTGGCCTTGCACGTTATAGTTAAATAACTTGACATCTACCTGGAATGCAGTCGGAAAAATTTGCCAGTTATTCATCTACAACCAATATTACTTTTGCAAACATTAGCATGAAAGCAAGCTGCGTAATTATAACCCCTTTTGCTACCACCCAAAAGAATTTCGTGTACCATCGGTGGTACACGTACCACAGATTGGGAATTGCTGCTGTAGAGTGTCTGCTGATTTCCTTCGATCAAAGTTGAGGAAGTTATGCACATCACGGACAAAGGACAAAGCTGTATCTGGTAGGTTTAATTTTGATATTGGTTTTGTGCCTTCCCAGAATCCGGATAATGGACATGCTGTTTGTGCTTCTCCTAGTTCTAATATTGGGGGTAAGAGCAAGGTCACTGTTCTGGTGTTTCGCTTGCAGATTCACGGATATTCTTGACTATGTTTATGTTTATTTAAAACGTATTCCTCCTTCTGTAAATTAACTCCTTTGAATTCATTTCGTATAGAAAAGGTCACCGAGTGTGTTCGTAATGGTTCGGCCAAATCACTGACCTGATGCCGGTCTGACAATCCTCTGATCAACATCTTTAATATAGGTCAGAGTACCGTTATTCTTCGGACAACCTCATTCTTTAATTGGCAGTATCAGATTGAAGCTTCCATTGCTGACAAAGTCAGTAAAGTTCATGAACTGATTTTGCCCAAGAGTTTTATGATATGTATTAATTCAATATTTTAAATGAGTTAGGTTGCCAGAATATTTTGCATGTCTGCATTTTGAAGAAAGGCAACGATCGGATCCCTCTCAGATTATTAGTACTATCTTAACTTTGAAAGAATTAAGTTTCCTGATATAATCACCTGTGGTTATGTCCCTTACGGGGTAGAATCTTATTACTATCTTTCTTTGCAGTTTTTTAAGGGTTTAAGGCTTGCCCATTATACTCTCATTTATACCCATAAAACTCGCTGTTATCTCGTTGTACTGATGTTCATAACTCGTATTTGTACTGTTTCTGATAATTTTACATATTCGAAGTGTAATTTTCCTCATGTGATACTTTCTACAGACTGTCCCCGTTGGAAGAGAGAAATTGTGAAAAATTAGTGTTGATGAAAGAGAGACATTCTCTAAAGTCGGAAAGTGTATGGTGAGACGTTTTCCTTTTGGGCCTCCAATACTCCTCCGATTTATTCTCAAGCAAGCGCAGGTAATGTTCCCAAGGGAACAAAATCACTTCCCACAGTTTCTTGTGGTATTCAGTGTTCCTCTTCCTCAAGGCCTTCCTTCTTTCTCGGGACAAGTGGTGAAACTACTAAAAGTCCTGACCTCTCTCTTAGGTCTCCTGGCATTGGTTCAGGTGTCTACATGATTTGGTAAGAGTGGCTTTTATAAGTCCGTAATAAATTCAGATGATGTATATCGCATTTTATTTACTAATGGCTAGGGGATTCCTCATTCTCTTACTGTCCTTATGAATCCTAATATGGTTCCTCTTTCATTTTTTGAGTGTTATGCAGTGAATCCTCACAGCTGAAGCGTTGTTGGGTGTCTTCTTCTGTAGGCTGCAGGTACCTAAAATATTTCGAGGTCGATCAGTCAATCAACCAAAAATAACATGATCGGTAATATAAATAAAGCTTTTGATTTCATTTTGATTTAATTATAATGTCTCAAGCTTAAAGAATATATGAAATTTTACTTTGTGAAGTTTATTTCATCCGAGTAAATTCTTTAAATAAGACAATATATTTAAATAAGTTCAGAATAAATTTTCCTTGGGGATACGGGGATTAGAATTGATCTCCCACCTTCCTCGTGCGTGTCGCAAAAGCAACTGTGGGAGACCACCGGGGATGGGGTTATATCCTCCGCCTTCCTAATAGTAAGGCGGAGGTGCATAACTCAGGTGCGTATTGGAGTTGGAGATTGGGCTGAGGTCTCATTTCCAGAAAAATACTCTTCCATGACCAAGGAAAGAAACTTCAGACTTGGCCACAGCAGGTGGTCAAGATTTGTTGGAACGGGACCCACCATGGTAGTCTGCTGATAGAGCACCGAGTTGTTAATATGAAGGTCCTGGGTTCCAATCTCGGCTTGCACTTCAGATCTGAAGGACTAAAGAGATTTTCTAGGTCTTCCTTGGTGAAGTAGTGGTTCCGATCCCACGAAAAGCTATAGGTCCTTTCCGTCACATGCCCTTTGCCGTTACGAAGGGGGATAAACAACTTCAGACATTATTACTGTCGTGACGGACGTCTCAACTTACTTGTATGGTCTCAGGAGTCAAAAGGTGATCACTGCATAAATTATAAAATTTTAACTGAAATTCATAAATTAGAAAATAGAAAATTTTAAATACAAAATTATAAATTATAAATTTTAATTTTTTAAACTAAAAAGTAATTTTTATTTAAAAAAAAAATAGTGGCAGCCATAGAACGGAAAAGATCCATTCTTTCTGGCTCCTTTGACTCCTGACTTTTGCGCCACCCTTTATAATGAAGAGGAAATAAGCACTGTATTTTAAATTTGTAACTTGTTCTGGTAATTTATACATAGTTCGGATATACAGTAAGTGTTTGCTTCGGATTTGGACCTACTCTTTCGATACTGGACCGTTTTGGACAAAAAAAAATAAATTTTAAACTGAGCTAAAGGCGAATATCAAATTATAAGGGTCCGTCGGAAAAGCAATTACGAACCTAAAATTCAAACCCATAATGGCCTCCATGCAACCCTAATATTGTCATTGTTCCAATGTTGTTATATGAATTTAGCCAATGCATGCGAGCTCCATAAAACGTCACATAAAATGATCTTCTACTATCACCCTTAATTAATTCGAACATAAAGATTGAAATCACATGAAGGACATACAAAAATTTCTACTTTTTTTTAACTTTATATATATATGTATATATTTATAAAAAACTGAAAATACTTACAACGTAAGTGTATAGGTTTGAGAATCACGAAATGGAAGATTTTTCAAAAAGATCAAAATTGTAGGGTTAGAGTACCTTGATAACTTGCAGGGCCGTCTTGTCGGTCTCAGGTATTTGATAATTATACAGATCTAACTATACTTTGGGTTGTTATTTATTTAGCAAATTTTTGTTTATAGCTTCAGTTGTATTTTGGATTTAATTGTAATCGTATTTTTATAAATGTATTCAAGCATCCTGCTTCGTTTATTTATACACACCTTTGGTTAGCTTCCGTCCGAATTGTTCATTCTGGCGAAGGTCAAGCTTTTCACTCCATCTTAGACCTACAGTTTAACGTGGAATCCGAACCACGCCCCACCAGCAGCCCAGCGTCTTAATCACTAGGCCACCCAGGGTACCCATTTATCTACCAACCACTTTATTTATTGTGTGGAAGGATGAACAGCTGAGTTTTGCTGCGCGCCGGCTGCCGTCAGCGGGCCTCGAACCCGGGGCTGATGGATTTGTAGTCAGCGATACTAACCACTACACCACCGAGGTGCATATATATATATATATATATATATATATATAATATATATATATATATTCTTAAATTATGACAACACATTTTCATAAAACAATTAAAAATTAATTAATAATTAAAGGCCATAAAATTTTACACGATTATTGTGAATGAATGGGAATTTTTACATGAATAAAAACCTGAAAAATTACCTTCTCAAGGAATACACGGCCATAAACTGACTGTTTTACTTCAAATGATATTGGAATAATGATACGCTCGCTGTAACTTTAGATTTGTGAATGTGTAAACCCTCTATCGCTCCAGAGGTATTTTCAACCTAAGGAGAGACTGCCTGATTGTATTAAATCTTTTAGGATTTATTTACAGATAGTTGACAAAAGTAAACAGACACGATGTTTCGGTATCTATTTTTATTACTGTGTAATAATTTTACAACATCGCAAGTAATTTTAGTGAAACAATCAGATTAGAACCGTGTTGTAATCCCCTTTGCCTTGTGTAAAGCTAAAATACGCTGGGTCATTCCATCGATCAAATTTTTAATGTCATTTTGGAGTATTGCAGCCCATTCCTCTTTAAGAGGCATAATTAGGGTTTCCCCTGGATGAAGGATTGGTTGGCGTCTTCTCAGTGCCCTGTCCAGCATGTATTACATATGTTCTATAGGATTTATGTCGGGTGAATGACCTGGCCATGGTAGGCATGCGATACTATGGACTTCATGCCACCTCTGAGCTACATCTGTGTTTCACTATAGCTTGCAGGTGCTTCTGTGAAAATTCCTGTAATTGACGTCTCCATACCCACACATGCCCACTGTCCGAAAATAAAGCAAATCGGGACTCGTGTGTGAACATCACGCTGCTCCAAAACTCAGAGTCCCGGTTCTTCATCGATGCTGCCCAATACTTGCGACAAGCAATGTTGCGTGGGGTTAGCATAGGCTTTCTTCTAGCTGCCATACAATAAGAGCTCATAGTGTGGAGATATCTTCTGACGGTTCTATAACTAACCCCCCACCTGCACTCCTAATTCACCAGCAGTTTGTCTTGGGTTTACCTTTGCACTTCGTCTGAGAGCGCATAACGTTCTCTGTGATGGACCTGGACTGTCCGGACGCGGGGCAACTGTTCTCTCCCTGATTGTTTGCATCTGTACATTCACTCTGTTAATGGTTGACAGTGGAATGCGAAGCCGACGCGAAATATCCCTTTGACTACACAAACCTTCCCAAAAGCCAACAATTCGTCCTCTGGTGAAACCTGTCAATTCACACGAACCTTCGCCACGTGACATCTTGTAACTACTAATGACTCGTTGCTTTCATTCACCATACCATAACACCTCGTCTTCGTTTGGTTTGCTTCCTTCTTTAACAAATATTACGCAATGCCAACGGTGTCTATTTATTTTTGTCAATCCTCTGTACAATCATTTAGAAAAATATTCTCATCCAGTATTAACAACTTTAAGATCCGCATCTTCGTATGCATCCAAATCCGATCTAAAGCTTTGGTTACCTTGGTTTTGCTTCGGCCCGAATTGTTCATTCTGACGAAGGTCAAACTTATCACTCCACCTTAGACCTACAGTTTAACGTGGAATTCGAACCACGCCCCACCAGTAGCCCAGCATCTTAACCACTAGGCTACCCAGGGTACCCATTTATCTACCAGCCAAATTTTTAATTGTATGGAAGGATGAATAGCCGTGTTTGCTGCGCGCCGCCTGCCGTCACCGCGTCTGGATCCCGGGGCCGATGGATTCGTAGTCAGCGACGTTAACCACTACACCACCGAAGCTATTAAAAGCTATTAGAATTTCTTTACATTCATTATTTGAAATACAGTAACTTTAAATGACCAGAATTAACCATAACATTTTCTCTTTGGGGCAACACCAATTCAGTTTCTCCACCTCTTCAGTCGTGGATTGTACGCTGTTTTTTTTTACCATTTTTCTTTATAACATTTGTCGTTAAGCATTTTGAATTAAAATATCTATCTTAAAGGTTTATTTTATCTTATTTTAATTTGTAATTCCAATATCCTTCTTTAGTTTCTTCCTAAAACTAATGATAATTGTGAGTTTAAAATAATGCTGATGATGGGAATAACTAATTTCTAAAACGTCCATAAATGTGGGCAGTTTGCACCTGGGTCTTTCTGTTTTAGACACACACACACACACACACACACACACACACACACACGTTGAGCTACCTTACAAATCCGCGATGTTTTCACATTTTTAAGTGAGGACAGCGCCATTTAACCTAATCTAAATAATCTAGTTAACTTAAAACCAAACTTTTCAATATATTCCCCTTTTTCATGGTATTCAGTAATTTTCGCTGAGACTACAGAGACACTGCTAAGGTCGCGATGAACTGTGTGTGTATCTTAAGATTGTAACGGTTCTCTAGGGTCAGGACCACACACACACACACACACACACACACACACACATATATATAGGGTGTCTCAGAAGTCGCGCACCATAGGCTTTATTCAGATTTACGGGGTTTACTAGTCGAAATGGTTTATAAGTGATGTTTAATTACAATATATGTTCGATAATCTTCGAATAATAAAATTAATAGTATGTACAGCTAATTAAAAAGCTATTCATTTTATTATTCGAACATTATCGAGCATATATTGTAATTAAACATCACTTATAAACCATTTCGACTCGTAAACCTCGTAAATCTGAATAAAGCCTATGGTGCGCGACTTCTGATACCCTATATATATATATATATATATATATATATATATATATATATATATATATATTCAAATGGTGTAATGGTATCGCATCTGACCGGCAATCGGAAGATCCCGGGTTCGATTCCCGGTTGGTTACCTCATTTTTTCATTTGTTTCGTTCTCTCTCTCTCGTCTTGCGCGGAATATCTCCTATACAAGCGTCGTTCTTTACGTATATATATATATATATATATATATATATATATATTTACACTCGTAAACAACGAAAGTTTAGTAATATTAAGAATGTAATGTTATAATATGGACATTATATGGAAAATTTTACTAAAAGCTCCTTACTGGAAATGACGAATACCCATACAAGAAAAATATGTGGAAATATATTAAATAAAAATAATATTAAATAATTGAATAATTAAATAATTTACAGAATAATAAAAAATTTTATATAGTGGAAAGTAATCCCATTAAAATAATCTCATTTCAAAGTAATCTCAAAGTTATCTTATCAAAATTATCTCATTTCAAAATAATCTCAAAGTAATCTCATCAAAATAATCTCAAAATAATTTCATCAAAATAATCTCAAAATAATCTCATCAAAATAAACTCATCTCAAAATAATCTCATCTTAAAATAATCTCAAAATAATCTCATCTCAAAATAATCTCAAAGTAATCTCATCAAAATATTCCTACCTGAATATGCCGTTCAGATTTAAAATAATTATATGTAAAAACAAATTGCAATAATACTAAAATCGAAGTATTGTGATAGTACTGCAGTGAAGGTACTGAACTCTGCGTGTATATAATTATAGGTCTTATAGAGGTTCTGATGTCTTGAGGTCGCGAGTACTCTACCTTTAAACTTCTTTCAATTCAGGTGCTATCATCTCCGACTATTTGGAACGCCTCAGAGCTATACGAATATGGGCCGACATGAACTGCTTCTGCCTTAATTGAGCAGTAGATGGTCAACGAGTAGTTGGAGGGGTGGAGGAGAGTAGTCTGTGTTTTGCTTTTCGCCGTTCTTCCCCGGCCTTTCTTTCTCTGACATATGGATCCATTGAGTTAGATGAGCTTCTCCGTCCATCCTGCGGGAGGCGCTGACGTTTCATCGTTACTGTTACCATGCTTTTAGGGAGTCTGTCGTCTCCTCGTGGGGCTATCAGGTTGCGGAGTTTGGATTCTCAAAGAGCAACCAAAAGAAGTGAAGGGTTCCTTTTCCGTCGTGAGAAAGATCGTCATCTCATCCTGGACCTTTTCCTTGCCTTTCATTCCATTGGTGCTTTCTCTCGTCTGTTCTCTTTTCCTCTTTCATCCTATGTAGTGCAGTAGCTTAGACCCTGATTTTTGAAGTAAGTGGACATTCTGGACAAAAGCACCAAACTTGGCTCAAATGTTGTTCAGGACCTTAGCTACCAATTTTTCCCCGGAACCAAGACGCACAACCCTATCTTGGCTGCCATTTTGGAAATCCAAGATGGCTGCCAGCTAGAAATCAACAAACTATTGTGAGGAGTAATTGTAAATAAATAGTCCCTAAACCTACATATTTCGATGCCAGGATTGCTATAAAATAATCAGAATTACCCTTAAATGTTTATTTAATGTAAAATATTTAATAATATAACTATATAATATGTGCTTTTCTGTTTTGCAGGTGATTTGTGAACATGGATTGGAGCAAATGCATGGTTTGTCAAGAGAGCAAAGGTGAGACTCTTAAATGTCCACTCAATGCTGTGAGTGGTAAAAAAACTGAAGCATATGCAACATTTATGGAGAATGTCAACGCATTCAAGAATCTTGGAAGACTACCAGTTCCTCTTCTTTTCAATGAAGAGGTGACTGTTGAAGATCTGGTTCAGAATAAAGCTGTGTGGCACAAGTCATGCCATGTTAAATTTAGTAAAGAAAAGCTTGAAAGGGCTAAAAAAAGAGAGAAAGGGCGGATGAAGGTGAAA
Source organism: Bathynomus jamesi (assembly GCA_023014485.1). Classification (NCBI taxonomy): domain Eukaryota; kingdom Metazoa; phylum Arthropoda; class Malacostraca; order Isopoda; family Cirolanidae; genus Bathynomus; species Bathynomus jamesi. The sequence continues at coordinate 819,378 of JAJOZX010000917.1, forward strand.
CCAGTCATCTACGGGGAAGCGGGTTCAGCGGCATCCTATGGACAAAGCAACTTGTGTGTTTTGTCAACAAACACATGGGCATCTTCACGAATTCAGTACATTTGGCGCTGACGTCAATTTACGAATGATGGCTACAGAACTCAGTGACACAGAACTAATGTCTAGAATAGGAGGTGGTGATCTCATGGCCATTGAAGCCAAGTATCATCTGCAATGCTTGACATTTTATCGGAACCGTTACCGCTCACTTTTAAGACAAAAACAGAGCAAGGAAGAAGGCTATGAAGAAAACTTGATGAAAGCAAAGGCAATAGTTGAGGTCGTTAATCATGTAGAAAATTGCGTGGTAGAAGGAATCTTTCAAATGAAGTTTTCTGTGCTATTTGATCTGTATCAAAAAAGACTTCGGGACTTAAGTATTAATAAGGAAATGAACAGAGGACGATTCAGAGAGAAGATTCTGGAGTATTTCCCATATGCCCAGGAAGTGAGTGATGGCAAGAACAAAATCTTAGTTTTTCAGCAGGGAATTCAGGAAATGCTCAGAGAGACAAATAGACAGAATTTTGAAGGAGATACTATGATTCTTGCAAAAGCTGCTAGAATCATACGCAAGGAAATCGTCAACTTTACTGGATTCAAGTTTGCAGGTGCCTTTCCATCTAGTTGTCAACAGGAATCGGTACCTACAACCTTGAAAACCCTTATATCTATGATCACAAATGGTGCTGACGTGAAGGATCAAACACCAGAAGACTCCCCTGCAACTCTCACTGTCTCGCAACTTATCCTTTTTAATTTTAGGAACAAGCATACATCATCATCTAAGGTTCGCCATTCTTTGGAAAGAGAACCACCATTGCCTCTGTATCTTGGTCTGAAAATTCATACTGAAATTCGGTCAAAATCATTAATTACACCACTATATGAATTGGGTCTCAGTGTGAGTTATGACCGAATTTTTTCAAGTCGAAAGCCAACTTGCAACAGCAGTGTGCCAGAACTTCAAGACCAAAGGAGTGGTTGTACCAGCTCAGTTTCGTCATGGACCATTTATTGTTGGGGCACTTAACAATCTGGATTACAACCCATCTAGTACAACTGCCGTTGGATCATTTCATGGTACAGGATTAGTCTGTTTCAGTTCCCAACTGTCTCAAACTGTGGAACCAAACAAGGTGATTTTGTGCTACCTTCTCTAGGTTCAAAGGACTTGGAGTTACTCATGTCCTACTCAATTGTACCAGCTGTTGCAATGGACAAAACCAAGGTAGAAGTCCTGAAGTTGTCTAATGTGTCTGACCCTGTTGAGGGACACTACCATGAAGCATGTTTCCAGGAAAAGGAGTGGATGAAAGAAGCGTTCAGGATCTTGGAGAAAGACACGATAGGGAAGGGTGATGTTATATCATGGTCAGCATACCACGCTACAAGGCAAGAACAAGATGAAGATCAAATGAAAACCCTTTCCTACCTCCTTCCCTTATTCCATGAAAAGGCCGCTACTCCAGCGATGATCAAGCATGGAATGAATGTTGTTCGGTCTGCTACTGAATTCCTTAACCCCGGGCAAATACCAGTTGTTGCATTCGATGCACCCCTATATGCCCTTGGTAAATTCATTCAGTGGAAGTGGCCAGACACCCACGGAGAAGACAAGGTCATCGTCATGTTTGGAGGTCTACATACAGAGATGGCCATGTGGAGAACGTACAAGACCAGTAGCATCTAAAGCTTGCAGCGAATTGGTCAAATGCGGCTGCAAGAGCAAGAGTGGATGTGGCACCAGGTGTGCTTGCAAGAAGGCCAGGTGGAAGTGTACAGAACTGTGTAGCTGCAACTGTGCAGTTTAACATATAGCGTCGAGTGGGGTGAGTTGGGACAGTTCGGGACAGGGGGTGAGTTGGGACAGTAGGCATTGCAATGCTAAATGCAAGATATTTCCATTTTATGGTGCCCATTTAATAGCCCTGCCCTTACTCTACAAATGTTGTTAATACAAGTTTTCTATAGAACCACGAATAATGCATGAAAATTGTGCAAATATGAAAGGGTAGCATTTTGACCTTTGTAGAATTTCATTTTTTAAAATGCACATATTTTGGCAATTTTCCTCTCCCACATTCAGTTATAGAGCTAAAGGTCTACTTTTTGGTGGGTGAAATCTTCAATTGTTATAGTTTCGTTGGTTTTTCTTAAACATGGTTTTCTTGAACATTGTTTTTGTGTTAAAATATTCACGATTTTCACTGTATATGTTGTACGAAGTGTGATTTCTGCAGTAAACATACTTCTGATCAGCTTAAAAGTTGTTTTATTGATCTGATCATGCCAAAAAACATATAGTTTGATGCCAAACATGCCAAGGGAATTCTCTATTGAAACTTATATCAGAAATTCCATTTTGTCTATGGCGGCCATCTTGAAATCCAATATGGCGGCCAAGTAATGGTCTCTGAAGGTGGTTCCGGGGATATTTTTAATTGTTGGTCCAAAATATACAAGTAGGGAAAGTTTGGTGCTTTTGTCCGGATTGTCCACTTCAACTTGTTTAGCTGCCCTACTAATGTCGACCTCGACCTGCTTTTACCTGAATTTTTGGCCATGTTTGTAAATTCAGTGAAAAATATAAAGCATTAATAATATGTGTAAATTGTGTATCCTTTAGTCGAAATTAAAATTTTGGGTGTATTTTTACAAATGAACTAAAAACGGGTTTTTTTTTTCAGTTTCTTAACTAAAAGCTTAAAATAGGCTTAGAAAACGAACTAAAATGAAGAATAAACTTCTTTTTTTTTTTACGTTACAGAGACCCGTTTGCATTTCGTTTGTACAAAAATTAAAATAATTGAACATTTTATGCATGAATTTCGAATGCTAAGATTCATTACGAAGAATTCCATTTTCTTAATCTTAACTTTGTGTTTGTAATTATGAATACAAAATTATTAATTAATTTTAAGGGTTATTTAGGGTATCACAGTTAATCGTACAATTAAGTTCCTTCCTCGTTTTTATAAGCATAATTTTCCTTTCTCGGTCTATGTAAACAATATTTATCGTAACTTCTGAAAGGGCGTTAAACCTTTTAAGATTATATCACCATGCAGAGCTTAGGTTTTAACAGGACGTTCATTTTACATTTTCACTATGGTTGCGTCGGGTCTATTTCACTTTTAGGTTCCTGCCTCTTCATGAGCTAACTGAGAGTAGATTTCCATGCAGGGTCTTGTTAGTCTATGGCTTAATTCTTCCCAGAAAACATCGCCTTCATCGCTGGAATGCCTGTGTATAGTTCACAAGTCTGAGTAGTTCAACTTTTATTTTCTCATCAAGTTCTGCACAATACACATAGGCCTGAATTTAGAGATAAACCTTCCACCTAGAAAATTAATAAAAAATATGTAAATTTCTCCCATACGACCTATGAACTAATAATAATAATAATAATAATAATAGTCTTGGACGTGGGCGCCGCGCCTGCCTGGTCACCTACGTAATTGCATGCAAGTACATGTGGGTGTGTGGAATGTAAGAGGAATAATTTATGAAAAAAAGAGAGAAGTGGTGCAGATGTTCAAGGGTTAAAGGTTTGATGTCCTGCGATTGTGTGAAACATAGATGAAAGGAGGTGGAGAGTGTGAATGAAGCGGGGAGGGGGTTAAGTGTGTGAGGTCGGGTGTGAGCGAGAGGGCGAGAGGAAAAGAAGGTGTGAGCGAGAGGGCGAGAGAAAAAGAAGGTGTGAACCTTCATATATGGGGCGAAGCGTGTGTCAGTTCCCGGATTCTGTGTGTGTGAATTTTAAGTAAGGGTACCTAAATGTCACAAACTGTGCGTGATAGAAGACCTAAATGGAAAAGTTGGTATAGGTCCGGAGGATGAGGTTTTGAGGAAGCATGGTGTACCAGGAGTAAACGATAATGGGTGTAGGATGGAAGAGTTATGCAGTGAGAGAACTGTATGTAACAAATACATTTTTTTGAACATAAAAGAGTAATAAATACAAGTATACTTGGTATAGAACAAATAATATACACAGAAAAAAAAACTCCCGCAACCTCCTATAAATAGAAATATTATCTTCTATTTTCTCAATTCAATCAAAATAGAAGTTTTGAAGACTATATCTTCTACCGAAAGAAGTTATATATCATCAAAAGAAGTTATTCTATCATCTGAAAAGAAGAATTTGATACCCAAAAGAAGAAAAACTTTCCCAAGAATGTACCCTCAAAGAGAAATTATTTAATCTAAAATAAGGAAGTTTTATTTTGAGTGTACAGGGTGAAAGAAGTTTGATAAACTACGTACTCGTGAAAAGAACTATGCAGAAAGAGGTATATGATACACGTGTAGTGAGCAAGGAAGGTTCCGAGGTGGAAGAAGCTGTGTAGATCAAGTGTTTGCAGTGAGATAAGTGATTGAGAAAGTATGTGAAAGGGATTGCAAGGTATGCATGGCTTTTATGGATCTTGAGAAGGCGTATGATAAAGTAAATAGAGAAAGAAGTATTGTGGTAGGTCTTAGGTATCTATGGGGTTGGTGGTAGACTCATGAATGTGTTGAAGAGTTTTTATGGTATAAATAATGCATGTTTGAAAATAAATAAAAGATGAGTGAATGGTTTGATATAAGTGTTGGTGTGCAATAAGGATGTGTAATGTATCCGTAACTGTTCAATCTGTTTATAGATGGAGTGATGAGAGAGGTGAACGTACTACTGCTAGAAAGAGAAATGAATCTAGTGTGTGATGGGAATAAGTGGGGCCTGTCGTATCGGAAGATGATGTACTATTTCCTTTGAGTGGGTGTGATGTACAAGAGGCTGTTAAGAGTTTTGGAGCGGTGTGTGGGAGAAGATTGTTGAAAATGAATGTGGGTAAAAGCAAGTTACTGATTGTGGAGTATGAGGGGAATTAGGACTGTCATGCGATGGTGAATAGCGAAACACTAGATTTGGTAAGGCCTTTTAGGTGTTCTGGATGTGTTTTGGACAAAAGAGGTACGAATGTGAATGAAGTTATTAGTAGGTGGATCAAGGAAGAAAGGTGGCGAGTGCACTGAAACTGGTTGTGAGGAAGCGGATACTGGGTAGAGATGGTGCGAAATGCTTACATAAAAGTGTTATTACCGACACTTTTGTATGGGTGTGAAACACTGACATGACATGAAAGTCAAAATTCAAGGTTAAGATTAGGTGAGATGGATAATCTGAGAAGTATGTGTGGTGTGCGCCGGATCGATAGATTGAGAAATCATGTGGTTCTGGACAGATGTGGTGTTCAGAAGTCAGTGGAAGTAAAGATTGAGGAAAATGTGTTGAGGTGATTTGGACATGTTGAAAAAAGGAAGATGACAAAATCGTGAAAAGAGTGTATAAAAGTGTTTCCAAAGATAGGTGGAAGAGAGAAAGGTCGAGAAGATGAGTAGACATGGTGAATGATTGCGTGAGGAAGCGTGGACTTGATCTGGGGGATGTACAGAAAGTGGCTGCAAGTAAGTTGGAATGAAGGAGTTTTCAACATGAATCACATAAATAAATATTTTTGGAGGCGGAGACTGTAGACATCAATCGATCAGGGAAGTACTCTTAGGGAAAACGTTAGGCAGGAGACAAGGAGTGCTGGAACTCCCATTTCTTGTGTTATTGTCCTCCTTAGCTGATCTTTTTCCGTGTCTCATCTAGCCTATGAGCAGTCCAGCATGCTCTTAAAGAACACACTTCTTCCTTTATTCCTCACTTGAAGATCTTGATTTCGTCTTTCTTCTTCTTCTTCTTCTTCTTCTATGTAGGGGATATGTTTACGGGCGCTCGATCTTGGCCCCACCTTTCTATATTAAAAAATGTAAGTTTGGGGATGTTTATTTTATTTTTGACAAAGCCTGGAAGCACCACCACGCATGGTGTATGAAACGCCACAGGTGTGGAATTTTACTATGTGAGCGTCGGGGGTGAGGGGTCTCCACCAGGATGACGATGTGAATAAACGTGTACGTATGCTTCAATTTTTATCTTTTCTTTTCTTCATTACCTTCTGTATTTTATATCCGAGCCGACTGCCTTCTCACCCCAACTCATTGGGAAATGAGATTGTTTTTTACGATGTATGCATGTATGCATATAAAAATGAAATAGTTTATCTATACTAACAGCTATGACCATAATCTATCTCATCCAATACTATAATGTCTCATTTTACACACACACACACACACACATACATATATATATATATATATATATATATATATATATATATATGAGCGCCTCGTTTGGTGTAGTGGTTAGCGTCGCTGACTATGAATCCATCGGCCCCGGGATCGAGACCCAGTGACGGCAGCCGGCGCGTAGCAAAACCCAGCTGTTCATTCTTCCACACAATAAAGAAAGTGGTTGGTAGATAAATGGATACCCTGGGTGGCCTAGTGGTTAAGACGCTGGGCTGCTGGTGGGGCGTGGTTCGGATTCCACGTTAAACCGTAGGTCTAAGGTGGCGTGAAAAGCTTGACCTTCGTCAGAATGAACAATTCGGGCGGAAGCTAACCAAAGGTTTATATATATATATATATATATATATATTATATAAAGTTTGTTAACGCCGTTTCTTAAGTGAAAAATGAGATTAAGATAATCTTTTTTTCAGGCTTTTTAAATTGTGACGCGAATGTGGCATCTTCTATATTTTATGCCGATGGTTTTCATGCATTCAGGAGTCTTCCAACTGAATATGTCAAATTATGCCAAATTATGCAAAAACTGGCATAATTGAAATATTACACGGGCGAATGCCAAATTCTATGCAAAAGTTGTGATCATAAATTTAACTTATAATTGATTCGTCATCCTTAATCATTTCTGCATGGAATTTTTATGCAGTATATAGGTATATATATGTATACAACTTCCTATACTGTGTTATATATATATATATATATATATATATTATATATATATTATTTTGTAAGATAAGTAAATTATTAAACAATACTACAATTATTTGATTGTCACACCTATTTAACGAAGCTACTGATATATATATATATATAAATTTTTGTATATATATATATATATATATATATATATATATATATATATATATATATATATATATATATATATATATATATCAGTAGCTTTGTTAAATAGGTGTGACAATCAAATAATTATAGTATTGTTTAATAATTTACTTATCTTACAAAATAAACAGTGCGTATTAAAAAAAATTACCGCAATATATATATATATATATATATATATATATATATATATATATATATATATATATATATATACACACAAAAATTAAGATAAATTTTGTAAATCTTTTGTATCATAATTTAGCTTTAATTCTCGCCACATCAATCAAAATTTTATCTGAATCTACATACATGAAGTGGATTATATTTGAATAAAATTATGCTTAAAATATAAAAGAAAATATATTTGGAATGTAATAAAGGATTTTATGAAGAACTTCCACGTAAAAAGTCACAATTTGCATTTTCATATCGGGTTTGTGTATATATATATATATATATATATATATATTATATATATACATACACAAAAACCAAAATGTCCGGTTTGAAATTACAGTGATATGAGAAATAAATATATAATTAATGGGTTTTGTTCGCTAAGATATTAAAAATAGTGTAGGGAATATTTTTAACATCGTTAGTAGCATCGCGTATAAGGTCATATGACGTTTTCTCACCTTCGCAGACATATTTCCAAACGCATTTATATTCTTTGTTAATTTGCATTCGAGAAGTAAATAAAGCGTTTGTTGTCAGTTGTTAATGCAATATAATGCAGTTAGCATATTTGCCGTCTTCCAGCACACGATCTCGCTCGCTCGCAATTTCAGTCAGCGAGTTTAGAGTATAATTCATTCTTAGTTTGGACTTTACAGTCCTTTAAATCTAAAAATTGAGTCTTATAACTACCGTGCAAATACCCGACAGCTCACCAAATAAAAGAAAATGCATTCCCAGACAAGCGTGCAAAAGGCTCAAGTTGTTAATATTTTATGGGTACCATTTATCATTTAACACATTTAAATTGGTAATTTTTCGACTCGTATAAAACAAATTGGAATTGGGTATTTTTTAGGGGTAAAAAAAAAGAAGAAGAAGTACGAATTGTTTACGAGACGTTAAGGAGTGATAGAGTGTGATACAATTCTTGTAACAGTGTGATAAAATTTTTTACTCTTAATTGTATTAAGGGAGAGATTTAAAGTACATTATTGGTATCGTTTAATCAAAGAACAAACAATAAAAAACAAACAAAAACCTTTATTCAGAAAATGAATACAAGTAACGGAGTTTTACAGTATTTTTATGAACAATTTAGATATTTGATATGGCAATAGTACATTCACAGTATCCTAATCTGAATATGCCGTTGAAAGCATGGAAGCTTTTTAGGCAAAGGAATTAATTGTAATAAAGGCAGTTTTATGCCAAGCCTATTAACAATAAAGAACTTAGGCACCTCCCCATCACACTACCCTAGCTACTATTAAATGCTAACTGGACAGATTCTTGTGTAAAGTCTTTGATCAGCCATACGTAGCTGGCTATGAGGGTAGGATGAGAGTTGAAAACAACTCTTTCCTTCATCAAATCCCCCGAAATGAGGTGAGATGCTGCAAGAGGAGTCGAACACATATCAACCCTGAACAGTTGTTCGAGGCTATCAAAAGTATCGAAGTAATAATCAGTGAATTTGGTTGCAGACTCTATTCTGATCTGGGTCAGGCATTTCACTCGCGTGACTATTACTGCTTGAATGATTTTGGTATAACAGCGACCCACATATGAATCCCGCTTTGGAAATCAACATAATCATTTCTATTTTTCACTTCCTCTGACACTAGTCTTGTATAATGATATGTTTGAATGAGAGATTACGAGAAAAAATAAACACCGCATGATTATATATGTAACTAATTCATATTTCTAAATAATAAAGTTACAATTTGTATGAGGGTTGTTTTTAAAGATTATTAAATTACTCGTACAATTATCCAAAACTGACTAGAATGAAGGTGGTCTACGCTTATCAAATTTCCTTTTTTAATTATTAAAATAGATGTAAAAAATTTTAATTTTAAACTGTAAGCGTAGATCGATCAAATTTGGTTCCAATTTTGATCTACGTTTTTCTATTGAGGGATATAATGAAAAATAGGGGGGGAAAAATAGCCTAATTTATGTTAACACTAAAATATCAAACTTAGGTGCTGATAAAATGAATTATTTCAGTATAGAAATTTTAAAATACACCTTTACCAAATATATATATATATATATATATATATATATATATATATAAAATCTTTTGAGTGTATACATTTTATGTTTGCAATATACCATTGTGGGAAAATACAATATTTTTCTTGAAGTGCATTCATATGCAATGTAACCAGTTGAGCTTGACCTATATGTAAATTAGACGAATAGGAAAATAAATATTGAAGACTAACCCAAAACTGAATTTGGGCATTACCCATAAAATAAACAGTAAAAAGGAAAAAGACTTCCTTTTCTATGCTTTAAAAGGTGTTTTCGAAAGCAGCATTTCACGCACCATTTAATCGCGTCTTCCTTTTCATTGTAAGGAAAGTATTTTTTGTCTCAGTTGTCCTTCCTCTTCCTCTTTCTCCTCCTCTTCCTGCTCCTACCCTCCTCCTTCGTATCAAATTCCTCCCCTTTAGGAACTTTCCGAGGGGATCCTGGAACTTTCTGAGAACGTACTGGAACTTAAGAGAAATTTAAAATGTTTCTTTTAAGTTGCTATAATTTTTTGCCAAGTTTCTTTTCAGTTTTCGCTGACTTTAAATGAAGTTTTCCCCGCGTGAGACTCGCGTGAGAGTCGAACGATTCTCGTGCTTCGGTGAAGGCAGTGCCGACACTTAAATTGGTGGGTGTTCAACTCGTCATGATCAGTCCGGTTAAGATGAAATGTCCGCGAGAGAAAATGGTCTTTCAGGAAACCTTTAGAATAGTAAAATTCACCCATGCAAAAGAGAGAGAGAGAGAGAGAGAGAGAGAGAGAGAGAGAGAGATAACCTCGTGTAAAAAACGATGAGAAACGTTTTTAAGAATGAACAATGATATGTAAAGGGAGAAAAGCGTTTCGTACGTGAACACACGCAGGGAAGGACTTGTGTAGACCGAAATGAATTCGTGGTAAATTGCAAAAGAAATGAAGATGTGGAATGTGGAGCATAAAATAATATAAATGCGAACTTTCATCACGAACGTTGAAATAAAACTTTTAAATGCTGTTAAACTCAATCTAGGTTAATATATTTTAAAAGAAAACTCGATATATATGTATATATGTGTGTATATATATATATATATATATACATATGATGAAAATATTTTCATCATATATATATATATATGATGAAAATAGTTTCATCATAGACAGTATATTATCATAAATATTATTCACGTGTTACTTTCGTGAAATAATTTCATATATACATAGAGAGAGAGAGAGAGAGAGAGAGAGAGAGAGAGAGAGACGATAACTGTTTAATGAAGTTCAGTAACATAGATTGTTTGCGAATTAATTCTTAGACAGAAAGTCAAGATTTCATTGTTTTACAAAACTCATACCATCATTACTAAATATATAGGGTGTATCAGAGCAGTGAGGAAGCATCCGTAGAGAGGGGCTCGTCATTGCTGAAATAAAATGTGCTTTGATTTATTATATAAAATGACTACTCCAATCCATAATCCATTTACGTGTCTTTGTTATTAAAGTTTACATTTCAGACACACCTGGTTTTATCGGTCCAGGTGCATGATTCACCAAGATCAACACGCGCACACACACACACACACACACACACACACACACATACACATACAGTACACATACGGGTGGAGAAAAGTAAACGTGTGAATTAGTGAGGCTATTATCTTGTTTTCAATGAGAAATACCTTCTGTCCTTAAGCACATAATTGCCTCATGTCCTAAATAATAGTCTTCATATTATGAAGAGTTGGTTTAATGCAAGAAACTGGCTCCAAGCGCTCCGTTGACCATAAGAAGCGGATGGTGGTGGTGGGGGGGGGGGGGGGGGAGACCGTCCCTCCTCGCAATGATAAAAGATAGTGACGAACGAATAAATCCGAGCGTAGTTCATCACCCAATTGTACTCATTACGGAGCCCCTAAATCATTCGTTCTAGGAAGGGCCCCAAAAAGAGATCGCGCGTAATCGCGTATCAAAGAAAGAAAGCTACGTTTATTATCACTTATTACAGCTCAGTACATTCAATTACGTTAGTAAAAAGGAGTCGTTTGTTGTCTGTGATCATCAGTGCTTGGGAGGAAAAAAAAAGACCTTTTAATTTCGATTATTCTCTTTGCATAAATTTATTTTCAATTTTAATTATTCGAAGTCAGTTGTTAACATTAAAAGCATTCCATTTCCATTTTTTTTTAATTTCTGATTAATATCACGAATTAAAATTAAAATTAAAAAAAAAAAAATATATATATATATATATATATATATATATACACAAACGTTCTTATTAGCATGAAACTTGTTCTTTTGCATAGTGACGAATACGCACATACCCACACACACACACACACACACATATATATATATATATATATATATATATATATGATACACACAGACAGTGCATGGAACAAGGAACTCTTCTGGGATAATTAAATCCTATAGTCCGAATAAGTAATGGTAAATGACAAATACCATAGTTTTTCTTTTTCATGATGCTAGCCCGACGTGGGCAACGGGTCACTCGCAAAGAGGTCCCATAAATATAGCTTCCCTCACCAGCTATCTGCAAAGCAGACAGGATCCAGCTTTGGGACATGGATCTAGGGTTTAAAGCACCTAGCCATGCTACATTTAGAACCTCAATATAAGCAAAAGACTCGCTGCCTTCACGTCAGATTGAATGCATCAAAGAAAAAGAAAAAGGGGTAACTATTATATTTTTAGCCAAAAACCAAAACTTAAACCTCTGCCAGTTGAGGTTTAAGTTTTGGTTTTTGGCTAAAAATATAATAGTTACCCCTTTTTCTTTTTCTTTGATGCATTCAATCTGACGTGAAGGCAGCGAGTCTTTTGCTTATATTGAGGTTCTAAATGTAGCATGGCTAGGTGCTTTAAACCCTAGATCCATGTCCCAAAGCTGGATCCTGTCTGCTTTGCAGATAGCTGGTGAGGGAAGCTATATTTATGGGACCTCTTTGCGAGTGACCCGTTGCCCACGTCGGGCTAGCATCATGAAAAAGAAAAACTATGGTATTTGTCATTTACCATTACTTATTCGGACTATAGTGGATTTAATTATCCCAGAAGAGTTCCTTGTTCCATGCACTGTCTGTGTGTATCATAAAAAACTCAGGGGACCATTCTGAGTTCATTCCTATATATATATATATATATATATATATATATACTGTATATATATGATACACACAGAGACCGGAAGTTCAGGCAAAATGCCATAAATGCCTTTTTTTGCCTATTTTACTCATTTTTAGGGGAAAATGCTTTGTTTCGATATGAAGAGCCTAATTTCCCTATTCCACCTGTTTTGAATGAAGAGTTTCGTTTTTTTTTACGAAATTATCACATTTAGCAACTTCTAATGATTAACTGGCAACTCCACTTCTCCATATGTCGTACATATGGCAGCACTGCATATTTCTTTTCAGTCGCTGTTTGTTTGCATGAGTGAGCACGTGTGATAATGCCTAAAGTTAAAGCATCTTCTTCTAAGAAACTAAATGATTATGTTCAGCAATTTGGGAGCAGTGTGTTCTCCACTGACGGCTCTATATTATTCTGTAAAGCCTGTGAAAAGGCAGTAAATTCAGAGAAGAAATACTTCGTGATCCAACATATAGAGACAGCTAAACACAAAAGTGCCGCTGACAAACCGAAGCTTGGAGGAGAACAGTCATGTCTACTTACTAACTACGTTGCTGGCTCCAGCCGTAAGTCACAATTTTTAATGGACTTGTGCAAAGCATTTGTTGATGCTGGCATTCCCTTGTGGAAATTAGAAAATCCGTCTCTGAGAAAATTCTCGGAGAAGTACACAAATGAACGCATTCCTGGCGAGTCATCATTAAGAAAGACCTATGTAGAAGACAGCTATCGGATTATTATTCAAATATTAGAGATGGAGTTAAGAACAAGTACATTTGGCTATCAATAGATGAGACAACCGATTCTGTTGGAAGGTTGTTGTAATGCTTGTTGTTATGTGTAACCAATCAAATAAATAAAGCTATACTTCATAGATTTATTTAGCATTATTTTATTAATGTATGGAGATGTCTTACCTATAGTTTCAGCTTATGTTATTCAATGAATTTTGATTTAAAAATAAATGCCTTTTTTTGCCTATTTTCATGTTTTATTCTGCCTTTTTGCCTGCCTATTTCACTGTTTTTTAGTGCCTGAACTTCCGGTCTTTATATATATATATATATATATATATACATATATATAGTAAGCATAGAAAAAAATTGTGGGAGGAGCAAACACATTTGTATGGGAAATTGACACTTTTAGCACTTCGGCCGACATTCAATATAAATTCAAATGGCTTGTTTATGGAACAGGTCACAAAAGAATAAAGAAATAAAAATAAATATAAATATAAATTGGAGGAAAAAAAAAAAAAAAAATTAATTACAAAATAGTGCCTTAGTGATATATATGTCACAGCCTAAATAACCATAAAGAAATAAACCAACAAATAAAAAACCACAAATATATATATATATATATATATATATATATATATAGTAAGTAAAGAAAAATTGTGGGAGGAGCAAACACATTTGTATGGGAAAATGACACTTTTAGCACTTTGGCCGACATTCAATATAAATTCAAATGGCTTGTTTATGGAACAGGTCACAAAAGAATAAAGAAATATCAGTGTAGTTTTTTCATATAACAATATTGTGAAAAACATCATAGTGAAAAATAGCCCTACCAATAATTTAGGCATTATCTATAAAATTGGGTGTAAGCAATGTGATTCCTTTTACATAGGTCAGACGGGAAAGGATTTGCAAACGCGTGTAAAACAGCATCAATATTCCGTTAGAACGGGACAGTTGTCCAGTGCCCTTTTTGTCCATTTGTCAGAGTTATCCCATTGTATTGATTGGAATAATGCTTCAGTTTTGTTTCACTCTAGCAACATTGTTAATAGAAATATTCTTGAGTCGGCTATAATTTAACTTACAAATAACCTTAACATGAGTAAAGGTCTGTTTCAACTCGATCCCGTTGCTCTGAATTCCTTCAGAATGGATTTAAACAAAAAGGGCAGGTTGTTAAATCTTTGGTAAAAATTTGTTTTTTGTCTTTGTTTCCTTATAAATCTGTAGGTTTCTCTTACAATTTTATTTTTCAATTTTTTGCTGTATGCGTGTATGTGTATGTATGTATGTGTATGTGAGTATGTGCGTGGTCATTGCAGTTAAATGTGTGTGTATGTATATGTGTGTATATGTATATGTATGTATATATGTGTGTATATGTATATGTATGTATATATGTGTGTATATATATATATATATATGTATATATGTGTATGTACATTACCTTACCTTACAACCTTACAAAGGTTCCGCGCGATGATTTCTCATTTCGCGAAGGTCAAGCTTGTATGTGTATATATATATATATATATATGTGTGTGTGTGTGTTTGTATATATGTATGTATATGTATATATATTTGGTTATGCGGGTATACATGTGTAGTTGTATTATTTGTAATTTTTTCAATTTATATTTATTTTTATTTCTTTATTCTTTTGCGACCTACCGTTTTTTCAGACAATAATTATAAAAACAAACCTTTGGTAATTTTTTCCCTTATGCATATATATATATATATATTCGGTATATATTGCGTTTATATTTCGTATATATACCTTATACAGGGTGGGGCACGGGAACCAAGTGTTTTTGGAATAATCAGGAAAATGATATTTATTTTTGTAAAGAAAATATATTGGTAGAACAACATTCGTAAGAACATAGCATTTCATGTCATAATAATCATGTACCGAAAATTATATCTGGCATATGATGTCCTTGGCCGTCGACGCATTGTTGAAGGCGTTTACGAAAATTGGCCTCCACTCTTCCCAGCAGGTCTCTGTTGATTTGGATGATTTGTTGACGGATCGCTTCCTTCAATGCATCTAATGTACGGGGCTTGTCCTCGTAGACACGTGACTTGAGGTACCCCCATAGAAAGAAGTCACATGTGGACAAGTCAGGGGACCGAGGGGGCCATGCAATGTCACCAAATCTCGAAATGAGATGGTTGGGAAACGGGGGCGAAGAACAGCCATTGACGCTCTGGCGGTGTGTGGCGTGGCCCCATCTTGCTGAAACCACAAATGTCGACGAGCAATACGCCTTCTTCGTAACTCAGGGATGAAAAGGTGTTCACCATCTCAATGTAACGCCCAGATGTTATGGTAACGGTAACCCCATTTTGTTCGAAGAAATAGGGACCGATGACGCCAAACTTTCCCACCGCGCACCAAACTGTAACCTTAGGGCTATGCAGCGGTTTTTCATGGAGTTGTCGCGGATTTTCAGCAGCCCAATACCGACAGTTTTTGATTGTTGACGGCCCCATTAAGGTGGAAATGGGCTTCATCACTCATTACCACCATCATGTTTTCATTCTGCTCATAAAGTGCAAGCATTTCCTGTGCAAAATTCAGTCGTTGGGGGCAATCGTTTACATTCAATTCCTGCACCATCGCTAACTTGTATGGGTGAAAATGTAATTCTTCATGCAAAATCCGTCTAACAGTACGATTGCTGATTCCGAGTGCAGCTGAATGTCTCCGAGCAGAGCGGCCTGGGCTTTGCAACATCGCTTGTCTGACCCTTTCAACGTTCTCTGGAGTACGCACAGTGCGTTGCGGCCCCTTCGGTTTTGTTTTCATTATTGAGCCTCCTGTTCGAAGATTGTTAACCCAACGTAGATTGTGTCACGAGCGGGAACAGAGTCATTTCGATGAATGTTGAATCTGCGGCGAAACGCACGCTGAACTGCTGTCACTGACTCGCCACTCCTAACAAAATGATCATACGCGAACATGCGGTGTTCTAACATCCACTGCTCCATGATGGCACCTGAAAGATAAAGGTGAGTGTTAGTTAAAGTTAAATGCTATGAACCCAGGAATGGAATGCTACCTACCGCACGCCCCTTCCATTCCTAATGGCCGATTACTAGCTATTCAAAAAACACTTGATTCCCGTGCCCCACCCTGTATATGTTATATATATGTTTATGGTTCTTTATATATCATCTAGGCATCATTTTGTTTTCCAATTTATATTTACTTGTACTTTTTTATTCGTTTGTGACCATAGTATGCATGATTCAGACAATAACTAAAAACCTTTCGTAATTTTTCCCTTATAAATTGGTGTGCCTCTCTTAAAATTTATTTTTCAATTTATTATTATTATTATTATTTTTTTTTTTTTTTTTTTATTTTTTTTTTTTTTTGACATATGTATATATCAATTTGGCATCATCTATTAAATTGATTGTAAACTTCCCTTTTGAGCTTGAATTTGTAGACCACTTACAATTTTTGGTTTTTTATCTGTTGGTTTATTTCTTTATGGTTATTTAGGCTGACATATATATCACTAAGGCATTATTTGTAATTTTTTTTTTTTTTTTTTTTCCCCCTATTTATATTTATATTTATTTTTATTTCTTTATTCTTTTGTGACCTGTTTCCATAAACAAGCCATTTGAATTTATATTGAATGTCGGCCAAAGTGCTAAAAGTGTCATTTTCCCATACAAATGTGTTTGCTCCTCCCACAATTTTTCTTTACTTACTATATATATGTATATGTGTGTATGTGTGTATGTATATATATATATATATATATATATATATATATATATATATATATATATATATATTTGTGGTTTTTTTATTTGTTGGTTTATTTCTTTATGGTTATTTAGGCTGTGACATACTGTATATATCACTAAGGCACTATTTTGTAATTAATTTTTTTTTTTTTCCTCAATTTATATTTATATTTATTTTTATTTCTTTATTCTTTTGTGACCTGTTCCATAAACAAGCCATTTGAATTTATATTGAATGTCGCCGAAGTGCTAAAAGTGTCAATTTCCCATACAAATGTGTTTGCTCCTCCCACAATTTTTTTTCTATGCTTACTATATATACTGTATGTGTGTATATATATATATATATATATATATATATATATATATATATGTATGTATGTTTATTTTGTAACCTATATATTGCCTTGATCTGTCCTTTCACTCCAGTGTTTCCTGAGGATGTCATTAGACGAAAGCGCTTGAGCACCCCTTTGTGTTTCTTTTCCCTTCGTTGTTTTATTCATCATATATATATATATATATATATATATATATATATATTATATATATATAGAGAGAGAGAGAAGAAGAGAGAGTGAGAGAGAGAGAAGAGAGGATAGCATCATACATAGGATGATCAACAGATCTACATAAGCTAAGGTTAACAAAGACCCTAAGATCCACTTTAAGGTTAACCCGAGAGAAAGAAGAGAGTAGGGGGTTAAAAGAAGAGAATAGGGAGTTAAAAGAAGAGAATAAGGGGTTAAGTAAGTGCAAAACCTATCTATCATTCGTGGGTTAACATTCATTCAGAAAAAGAGAAAGAAAGACTCACCATCATCATCCGCCGGCCACTGCCGACAAGTCGGAAAAATAGTCGAAGAGAATAGGAGAGGGGTGAAAGATGAAAAGAAGTAAAATAAGAACGCTTACAAACCATGCAAATACAGTCTTAACTCAAAGAAACACTGCCATACCATGCAAACTACAAACATGCAAGTAGAGAGAGGATGAGAAAAAGGAAAAAAAAGTATGAAAAGTATAACAAAAAGTGGGTTAGTAGTTTACACTACGAGATACATCTAAGTTCGTGTTAGTCTAATTTTTATTTTTTTTAATAATATAAATTTAATGCTGGCATATCACACGCTGGCATGTCACTAGCTGGCATCAATCGTCAACAGACTCAAACCTCGACTATCCCCCACAGAGCTCCTGTTGCTAATTGTTTTATTATTTTAAACTACGTTAATATTTTTAAAATGCCTATCTAAACGGTTTTTAAAAATATTAACGCTGGTAGAGTTCACGACGGACGCGGAAAGATTATTCCATTTATCAATTACGTTAAACGTAAAAAAGTTTTTAGCGATGTTAGTAATGAAACGTCTGCCACGTAATTCAAATCCGTTATTACGAGTATTGCTATTATCGAAAATGAACAATTTGTCAAAGTTTACGTTATCGATTTTGATGATTTTTGGTGATTTTTGATGATGATGATGATGATCTACAGATCTACAGAAGCTAAGGCTAACAAAGACCTTAAGATCCACTCTAAGGTTAGCCCGAGAGAAAGAAGAGAGTAAGGAGTTAAAAGACGAGAATAAGGGTGATGCAGTATGAGGTGTTAATGATGCATCTATCTGTTCTATGTTCGTTTATTCACGCCTAAACGGCAGGGTAGTCTGCATCAAATTTAGTATACGCAATAAGGGAGAACCAGGGAGGGTTTTAGTAACACACCCGCCCCTCCCAGACCCACCTTGGGAAGCGACAAGGAAGGGGGGGTCCCTATGTTCGTTTATACGTACCTAATAGCTAGGGTAACCTGCACCAAATTTAGTATACATATTGAATGAGAATCAGGGAGGGTTTTAGCAACACACCAGGCGCTCCTAGTCCCCCTCTAAATTATGTTTCGGGGTTTTTTGCTGGGCAAGTCACAGCGGGCGTTCTAATGAATTTCACAATTTCCTTGTGGGTTTGCCTCAACCATAACCTTTGGTTAGCTCCCGTCCGAATTGTTCATTCTGACGAAGGTCAAGCTTTTCACTCCAGCTTAGACCTACAGTTTAACGTGGAATCCGAACCACGCCCCACCAGCAGCCCCAGTGTCTTAACCACTAGGCCACCCATGGTACCCATTTATCTACCAACCACTTTCTTTATTGTGTGGAAGGATAAACAGCTGGGTTTTGCTGCGCGCCGGCTGCCGTCACCGGGTCTCGAACCCGGGGCCGATGGATTCGTAGTCAGCAGACGCTAACCACTACACACCGAGGCGCATATATATATATATATATATATATATATATATATATATATATATATATATATATGTACGTACTGTATATATATATATATATATATATATATATATATATATATATATATATATATATACAGGGTGGGCCGTAAGTTTCCATACATAGGAAAAATAAACATTTTTTTATGGACAACCATTTTTATTTATATAATATGCTCTACATGGTTGCCATTGTTTTGAAAACACATTTCAATACGTGTTCCCCACTGTTGATGAACACGCATTAGCACAGTTGACGTTATGCTTGTAATGGCGTTGGTGATACGTTCCTTTAGATGATTTATGTCTCGTATCTTTTCCTGATACACCATGGCCTTCAAGTGCCCCCAAAGATAGAAATCAAGGGGGGTGAGATCTGGGGATCTGGGAGGACACTCCACAGGACCACGCCGACCAATCCAAGCATCCGGAAACTGCTGATCCAAATACCGACGCACGTGAAGACCATAATGAGGTGGAGCTCCATCTTGCTGGAAGTAAACTGGGAAGTTGCCTTCCTCGTTTAGCAGGGATGGGAAAATCTCTTCTTGCAACATGTTAAGATACCTTTCGGCATTAAGATTTCCACTGACAAAAATTGGTCCAATAATTCTGTCACCCCATATCCCGGCCCACACCATCACTTTCCCGGCACCTTGCATCTTCGTCGGACTCAGCCAGTTAGGGTTAGCATTACTCCAATAACGTATGTTTTGCCGATTAACCTCTCCATTGACGTAAAAATTTGCTTCATCATAAACAAGATCTTACGTCAAACGCATATTCTTAGGGTATCTGAAACATAAAAACAAACGTTTAATTTTTCCTATGTATGGAAACTTACGGCCCACCCTGTATATATATATATCAAAGCTATTGACTTCTCCTTAGGGAAACGGAGCTTACAGATGAAAAGAAGGACCAACACAACAGCAAACATTTTCGTTTATTTTTTGTACTTCAGACGTTTCGACAAATCTTTTGTCACCATCAGTGAATTATAAATTTAAAACCTTAAAACAAAAATAAGAATAAATAATTAAAATTACATTAACACAAAAGAAAATTAAAATCATTAAAATTAAATTAAATTAAATTAAAATTACCTCAACTGGTAAATACACAATAATTACGTCAACCTCCATATTCGGCAGATACTGAGAGAAAACTGTATGGTCAGTTACATTGGAAGGCATGATATATTTATGAAAGTAGGTTAGTTGTTTAGTTAGAAGAGCTGTAATTTGTAAGCTGAACTAGTGTTGTTAATGGAGGGTTTGTTTCTATAGATGTACAAAGATTCTAAAATTTGGAGTTCTGTAAGGTTATTGGTTCTTATTAAAATTTTGAACTGAGTTTTGTGAAGGGGATGGTTGTTTTCATTACTATGGTATCTAATTGCGGATTGTGGTGGGCTACTGAGGGGACTAATTACAAACGGGCTAATAACAAGTTCCAGACCTCACTATTTAGAAAACAAACTTTTACTGGTTTGGGAACCAATTATTTAAGTTGTATGTTTTATAAATATAAGATTAGCGCTATACTAACATTATTAACAAGAAGTTACCGAATTTGTTCAGATTACTTTTCATTAAACGAAGAATTAAAATTTTTAAGACAGTACTTCATTAATAATTACTACCCTTCTAATCTTTTTGACAATCAATTAAAGAAATTTTTAAATGACACTTTTAATACTAAACTCCCCATAATCACAGTACAAAAAGAAACCAGATATATTAAATTACCTTTTTATGGTTATTTATCATTACGTATTCGAAGTGAAGTGTCTAAACTACTTAAGTCTAGTTATCCCCAAATAAATTTTAAATTCGCCTTCGTCAACCCACTTAAATTATCAAATTTTTTAAAGTTCAAAGACAAATTCCCCAAAACTGTATCCCCTAATGTTGTTTATAAATACACGTGCAACAGCTGTAAGGCTGCGTATATCGGCAGTACTCAACTCCAACTGGAGGTACGCCTTTCTCAACACTTGGGCTTATCAGTCCGTACCAACCGTCCCCTCTGTAGCCCACTATAATCAGCAATTAGAAACCATAGTAATGAAAACAACCATCCCCTTCACAAAACTCAGTTGAAAATTCTAACAAGAACCAATAACCTTACAGAACTCCAAATTTGAGACTTTTTGTACATCTATAGAAACAAACCCTCCATTAACAACACTAGTTCAGCTTACAAATTACAGCTCTTCTAACTAACCAACCAACCTACTTTCATAGATATATCATGCTTTCCAATGTAACTGACCATACAGTTTTCTCTCAGTATCTGCCGAATATGGAGGTTGACGTAATCATTGTGTATTTACCAGTTGAGGTAATTTTAATTTAATTTAATTTAATTTTAATGATTTTAATTTTCTTTTGTATTAATGTAATTTTAATTATTTATTCTTATTTTTGTTTTAAGGTTTAAAGATTTATAATTCACTGCTGATGACAAAAGATTTGTCGAAACGTCTAAAGTACAAAAAATAAACGAAAATGTTTGCTGTTGTGTTGGTCCTTCTTTTCATATATATATATATATATATATATATATATATATATATATATATAAAAGGCTTAAATAAATATTAGAAAGTGCGTCATATATATAACGTCATTTAATTAAGTGAAGTTCCGTTTCAAGGATTCATTATTTCTTGAGGAGATTTCTATAAAGAACTAAAGAAATATCCTTCAAGTAGAGATTGAAAAAAGTGAAAATTATTAATTCCATCCTTCCTGATTGCGACAATATATTTCATTAGAATAATAAATTTACTTTTTATGGATTATATCTCTTATCTCTTAAGTCTCTCTTGTAATGATAATAACATTATATACATATACAGTATACACGCATGTATATAATGTTATTATATACATTATATATATGTATATAATGTATATAATAACATTATATACATGTATTGTATATTATTATAATAATAATAATTGGAAAGAGAGAGAGAGACAAACAGAGAGACAGAGAGACAGACAGAATTACAAGGAGTTACAAGGAAATAAGAGCGCCACAACAGCTTTACAGCTGACTTTAGATGGCACCAGAAAGACAAACAGACAGATAGACAAACAGACAAACAGAGAGAGAGAGAGAGAGAGAGAGAGAGAGAGAGAGATGAAATAAGTGATATAAAACCTAACCTAACTTAATCTAACTAAAAATCTTGGGAATAAATATCTTTTTGACAAAATATCGTTAATCTTTCGTTCAGTACTTCAAAACATTCCCATTTTCATCTTCGACTTATCGTTTCGATATCCTGGGTTAGATTAATTTAGGTTAATTAGGTTAACACTTTAAGTTGGGTTAAATTAGGTTAGGTGAAGTTAGCAATTCTCATATAGATTATGAGAATTGCATTGTCACGAATGAGAATGCAAATGGCGAACATAAAGTGGAAAGAAATCTCCAGATCTATTTCAGTTACTCCATTCAATCACCGCCATAGAAATATGGTCTTACTACAGGGTGTCCCATAAGTCCCTTTACCCCCTTTACCCCTCACTCTATTCTTGTAGGAAGAGTTAATGGTAAATTTATTTATGGGACACCCTGTACAATGGTTACCATTACCTAACTTAACTTCATTTAAGATAGAACGAGAAATCTGAAGATGAGAATAGGAATGACATGAAGTTGGAATATATATACACATATTTTGCCATATCACATGTTTAGACATGTTTATTAATGAAAATAAATATGTGTTCGTATGAACTCGATGATAATTGAAAGTTTGCTTAACCCTTTACCTTCAGATTTTTTTTTTGTAGGATTAAATTATGAATGCCTATTTTTTTGAAACGTTACCAATTCGTCCCTTTCGGCGTTAAAGGTTTAGGATATGGTGTTTCAGTTTTGTTTTGAATGAAAGTGCCGACGATTGTATACGTGTTTAAAAGGTTTAGTGTCTTAGAAAAAGAGGTACTGCGTTTTCTCAGTCATATTAATAGTGTTAATAATTATATCTACAGTACTGTACAACAGTACTGTACTACAGTACAAAACATCTGATTACCCTCCGCCATTTGTAAAAAGCGGTTCACGATATTAAACAAAATTAAAATATTTACACTACTGAAGATAATATATGTATAACTTGAATTAATTACAGTATGTGGAAAAGATGGGTGATTTACTTACAGCCTCGATCAAATGCTTGTACTATAAAGTCAAACAGGGATCTACGCAAATACATAATAATTTTTCATAAACGACTTGAGCAATTTTAAAGAATTGGAACAGTTTACGATGAAGATCTACAGACTAAACCTTATCTACTGTCTTAAGCCTAACAGTGACATTCCTGAGAGACCGGTAACTAGTACTGTTGTTGTTTGAGCGTTAAATTAACAATATTATCAGATTCTCATATTAAAAACAATCAGAACGTTATAGATAAACGAGATACTTTATCCAGCCCTTGAAATTCTCATTTGGTTTTTGGGTGTTTGTTCACAAAAGTTTCTGTTCGTGGTTTATCAAATATTGTAAAAAGAAATTCTTTTATTTAAAATTTTCAATTGATAGTGACTCCATTTTAAGGTCTTCTAATTCATGTACGTACATGACATAATAACGATCAAAATTATATAGTGATTTGGTATATACAGATGAAAAAAGAAAATAACTTTCGATGCAGCTTTACCTAACTTGTACTTATTTGTAGTTTCGGGAAAAAAATTCGCCTAAAAACCCAAACTTTCTGAAAAGCGTAAAATGATCATTAATGATTGGCTTTTGTTTTAAAATTGTTATTAATGTCATTAAAAGAAATAAAATAGCCAAAGAAAATCAGATTAATACCAATTAGTATTTTTTATACTTTTTAAAAATTTACTATTTCTACGCGAACTTTTTTTCGAAATCTAAAATCTTTTTAAAGACGTAAATTTTGATTTAATATAATTTAGATATACTGATTACATTGGTGCGTAGTTTAGTTGTTTAACTTAGATGTAAAAGATTTCGTAAAAAATTATATAATTTGTCATTATTTACTGTAAATTTTACATCAGATACGATTATAAAGGGATTAGATCATTTCCCAAGATGTGCAAATTCCACAAATTATAACGTTTATTTGATCTCTTTTCAAGGGGGCATAATTATGTAAAGGGTGGCTCATAAATTCTATTCGGTTATAATTAAAGCGGAAATACAAAAAATCAAAGTAAAAAGTTTATAATAAGTTTAGAAATATTTATTGATTGTTCAAAGCGCAAAATATAGCCATTTCGACAAATACTCTTTCCTTAGTAATCGATTACGTACAGTGTGAGCTCCGCTAGATGGATTTTCGCTTTAATTATAACCGATTGGGACTTATGGACCACCCTGTATAAAGA
The DNA here is from genome assembly GCA_023014485.1 of Bathynomus jamesi. Taxonomy (NCBI): domain Eukaryota; kingdom Metazoa; phylum Arthropoda; class Malacostraca; order Isopoda; family Cirolanidae; genus Bathynomus; species Bathynomus jamesi. The sequence continues at coordinate 844,020 of JAJOZX010000917.1, forward strand.
TCATTTTATATTTTGGGGAACATTTAGACTTTAGTGCTTAGTCTACGAATATTTTTAGTAATAATTCGTAGAAAAATTTCCCATTATTTATGGTTTTGAAAATTGTTTTAAAAAAACAACCTTATTTTGGTTTAGCAGAAAAATATGAATTTAATAGTATTGCGCGTTTGTCTAATCATACGAACTTCTGTCAGTCACTTTACAGGGTTCTCGATCCCTCATCGAATGGAGGTGAGGGTCGGGGACCTTGCTTCTACTAGTTACTAGTACTAGTGTATATTTAGGTATAATAACCAACTCTAGTCGCTGCGGTTAGAGCTGGGCCGTCCACCCACTCTGTGATTACTCTGCTCAGGTGACTCTCGGAGTTCACCTCCACTCCATTCTCCGTGCGGGGAAATTTGGGTTTTGTGAGAGTTACGTGCTAAAAATATTGCTCATAAATCACTCGAATTCATTGTATCCGAACAAAAGAATGCAGTTATCTTGCATCTTTAAGTAATAACAATCATGATAGGCCGATATACAGACTTTTTTTACAAGTAGTAAATGAAAAGAACCCCTGTTTTTGTTTACCCTGTTTCCATTACATAAATTGACAGTTTTAATATCAGTACTGGAATGTTTATGTTAGATGATACTGTTTCACGCCTAATTACAAAATGGACAAACCCGAATTATGTCATCAGTTTAACTCTTTAAAGCAGGGTCTTTACTGATTTTCTTCTGGTTGACGCCAGACAATTTTATTTAATCTTAGGGAAGACTCCTCTTCCACAGAGGGTTAAACGACTGTTTTAAACGGAACACTTGTGTTCGTCTAACACATTTTTCCCCACTGTATAAATTTCCGTAATTTTCCTTTCCCATTTCTTGAAGAGGAGCTGAACTAACTCGACAGTACTTAGAGTCAGTCTCCTGTTTTATTTTGGTTGTATCATTATCATATATATTTGGCAAACATTTTAACAACCGTATGTACAGTCACCGAGTATCGTAAGAACCACTTAAAATAAGTTTAGAAAATAATACGTACTCATACGCAGTTCGGTAAGAAAGCCATAAATAATTTGTTGGTTACTTCACGACATCGGAAGGCTACGTCGTGGCCACGTCGCGCACTGCTTCTAGTTAGATCATCAAAGTTAAAGGTTAAAGTAATTGGATGGTCCTCCGCGTTCAGATGAGGTAGTGACCCGTGGTTCGGATCCCACGTAAAGCTGCGAGTTCCTCGTCACATAACGTTTGTCGTTACGAAGAAGGTTGAGCAACCCCAAACATTATATCATAACATCGGAAGGAGTAGCAAAGAGGAAGAATATCGTGCACATTGCGTGAACGATCGGAGGTCGCACGCACGGCGATCCATATCCGCAAATTTATTTATGTGATTCATGCTGCCCAATAAAGAAGTAAATTCATTCATGTGCTCAAGTTTTAAAACCAATCGAATAATATTCCGGACCCCGCAAACAGTTTAACGTTTTCTCAAACCATTCGTATCGTAACTAAATTTGAATTTCACCTCCCCGTTCAAATTACTGAGTGAGTACAGTACTATCTGTGAGTACAGTACTACCTTTCTGGTATGGGAAATTAAAGAAAATCGTCGAGTATTTATTAATATAAAGAGGCAAAATAATAGAGTTGTATATTTTTTAACAATATTATAATAGAGAAGGATCTCAATAAAATAAAATTCAACTGGAATGAAAGAACAGAGATATTTTGTACTATCCCAGCTGTGGTGGGACAGGAGGCCATGAAAACGATGGCGGAAAGTACTCTCAGAATACGAGGATCCAAACTCTTTAATCCTTTCATGCCTGAAGTATACTTAAAACTTTGAAAAATTTGGTGTCAAAATCATCTCCAAATTGCTATTTCATAGGGGTGGAGATAGCATGCGAGTTAACGTTCACATACGTTGCCAGAGCCGAGATACCATGCGAGTTAACGTTCACATACGTTGCTATAGCGGAGATACCATACGAGTTAACGTTCACATACGTTGCCATAGCGGAGATACCATGTGAGTTAACGTTCACATACGTTGCCATACGGTATGAAGGAGATAATATGCTACCAAAAGCAGTAAGAAACCAACCTAAATACATTCAACACTCATTTGGACAAGTTCTTCAGCGAGATCCTTGACCGTTCATAAGGCCAAGATGAAAGTAGAAATCAACTCTCTCCGACATCAAAAGCCCCCAAACGAGGCGGATGCTGAAGAGGGGTCGAACGCGGGTCGACCCTGAACATATTTTCGAAACTGACAAAAATGAAGTAAATATTTATAACCATAAAATAATTTGACCATTTTTTTTTAATTCTTTCAAAACGTTAAATTATTTTTCATTTTTTATAATTAGGATTGAAAAGATACCTGACAGGTACTTTTTTTCTACCTCTTAAGACTTCTAACCTCTTAAAACTTAACTACCTCTTAAGACTTAACACATACACTAAATTAAAACTGTCATTTAGGGTCTAAAAGTAAAAAAAAATTACATCTTTCTTATATATATATACATATTTAAAATATATATATATATATATATATATATATATATACAGCCGGGAAAGAAAGAATACTGTACTTAGTATTCATGTTTAGTCCCGTATCTCATATATCTGAAGCCAGTTTTAACAAAGAATAATTTTTAAGACTTAAATCATTAAAATTCTCAAAAAAAAAAAAAAAAAAAAGTTTCATTGTACAAAATTTTAACAAGATTCTTTGATTACGTTGTTAACTAACAAGACAATAATTAATACTGTTTAATTGCCATTTATATATATATATATATATATAAACTGATTTTTAAAAACCGCTGCATAATATATATATATATATATATATATATATATATATATATATATATATATATATATATATGCAGCGGTTTTTAAAAATCAGTTTATATATATATATATATATATATAATATATATATATATATATATATACCTTTTTGTCTATATAAGCAAGCTATTCAAGCTAATATTATGTCTAATAAAGATGTGGGAACGAAACTTTATTCTCGAATTTTCAAATTTTATTTTACGTTCGGGCTCCAAAAATTATTTTATTTATAATATAGGAAAACGCTATCTCATAAAAGTTTATATCTTACTATGTACTATAATATATTATATATATATATATATATACGTGTGTGTTTGCTCAATCGTCTTTATCTCTATCATTTAGTCATCTGAGGTCGTGTGTGTATATATATAATATATATATATATATATATATATATATATATATATATATATATTCTTTTTTTAGATTATTTTTACATTCTACCTAATTACATATCAGAGCGAAACTAACATATTGCGATGTGAATGTCCCGGCGTAGGCGATGTAGGTGGTCCTTATAGCTTTGTTTTCGGAACAAGGATCATTACGAATCTATTGAAGTCAAATTAAAGACCACATACTACACTCTCTCTATGATTTTTAAGTCAAGATAAGCTAGATACCAACATATATATATATATATATATATATATATATATATATTATATATATATATATTATATATATAAGTGGGCATTACTTTAAAAAAATATATATTTTTATTTCGATTTTGGGAACAATTAAATAACTTGAAAGGCTTTTAAGTTTTTCCTTTGGAAATTGCAGTAAGGTGTAACCGTTAATAAAAACTTCATTATTTAAGTCTATTTACGAATTGGACTCTATTCTAATATTAATTTTTTCGTTGCTTTTGCGATAATTCGATAACGTCTGAAGCACTCCTGGCGAGAATCAATGAAATTCTAAAAGTACGGATTTGCCTCTTATGACTACATCTATATTTCCAGCTTCGAAGTTAGAACGTTTTTTTTTTTAAATAAGGACCTCTGATGGAATTACGCATTAATGAATATTATAAACCAATGGCGAAAAACAAACTGAATTATGTAATATATACTTTTGTTCGTGCTAATATAAATATCTCGTTCCATCGCCCAGTATTTCAAATACCCAATCTGTCTGCCAGTCATCGGCTGCCCTGATTGAAGAGTGGAGAGAGGCAATTTCCCGAACAAGGCCCGAATTAACTTTGTTCAAGGCCTGCATCGGCGGAATATTTTCAGTCGGTCAACTAATAAGTAGCTATGATTGATGGAGAGACAAAGATCATGCCAAGCCTTTTTTGGGGTTCAGTTCGAGGTTGGAAAGTCAGCCGCTAAGTGGGGGACCCGCACAGTGTCTAGTTTTGGGTTGGTTTTGTGGGGAGGGGGTATGATGGAGAGAGAGAGTGAGAGAGAGAGAGAGAGAGAGAGAGAGAGGGAGAGAGAAGATACAAGAAGGAGAATGAACGTTTCAAAGAGGAAGTTGATTGAGCTGAAGTGTTTCTCTGTTGCAAACGAAAATAGGACCTAAATTCCCCTTAAAGTGGTGAAATTTCCCTGAATTATATATATATATATATATATATATATATATATATATATATATATATATATATCACAAATTTGCGATGCAACTTACCCCTGATAAATCATGCACCCGAACTTATAAAGCCAGGAGTGTATGCAATACAAACTAACAACACACATTTCAGCTTAATAATTGTAAGTATTGTCGCTTCTAGTGGTGATGAATCGCGTACGGAAGCCTTGTTAACGTGTTGACCTTGTATATACTTGGCAGTGAGACTGCAAACTGCTCGTACCCTAAATAGGTATATGGGCAGAGCGGACGGAGAGGTGCTTTTTATCTTTAAAAACTTAATCTATAGACAATCTGTGACCTCAGTGTTGGTTGCAATATATATATATGTGTGTGTGTGTGTGTGGTGTGTGTGGGTGTGTGTGTGTAAATAGAAAAGACTGATTTTTTATTTAAGGTTTTCTCATATACGCACTGCGCATGAGCGAGCGAAAAAGAGAGAATCCTGACTGACTGTGGAGGCTGTTCCATGGATAGCGTGTAAGACGAGCATGGAATGATAATGAACGGTTTATAATTCGTGGTTTGTTTATCTTGAGGATATTGAATTCTGGTTCCCTAAAATGATTTCATAAGCAAACGTTTCGAGATTACACTTCCAGATAACATCAGTTCAGATCAAAGATAAAACATCAAGTTAATTCCATCTTAATTCGCAGGAGCTAAAAAGAGAAGAAGTCCAAAAAGCGAATGAAATAAAATGGCTATTTAATGTAAACATCAAACGTTTAAAATTATTATGTTCCTCTGAACGATATAATTATTATTATTATTATTAGTAGTATATATATATATATATATATATATATATATATATATATATATATATATATATATATATATATATTAGTCATTGTACCGTACGTAGGGAAGTATGTAACCAATGGATGCATATTTTGGATATGGATGTATTATCCTTTATTTTAGACGAATTCAACCTTGCAATATCTTATATTAAGGTTTATAAAATCCATATAATAAAGCTTAATATTCGCCGTTTTTAATATTCGTAAGCCTTCGTCTTATAAATGAATTTAGCATAATTGAATACAGTATGAATCAACTCCTCAGTCTGTAAATATACATGAAGCCTACCTTAATACATTATATATATATATATATATATATATATATATATATATATATATATATATATATATATATATATTACAGTCAAATACACATTTGAACACATTTAAACATTTCAACACATTTGAATTTTCAATATAGAGGTTTTCAATACTAACCGGCCCTTCAATGTTATTCCGATGTCCGCCATTGAAGGCCCGGTTAGGTCAACTGTATGCCCTTGACAATTGGTTAGGTTAAGTCGTGTTATTTTCGTTAAAATTAACGAAAACAACACAATTTACAAGATCATTTGCCCGGTTAGGCAACTAAAACTAACGAAAATAACACACTTAACCTAACCAATTGTCAAGGGCATACAGTTGACCTAACCTGGCAAATGATCTTGCACGAAATGACCAAGATAGAATTTCAGCCATTTCGCGTAATGGCTGAAGATTTTAGTCATTTCGCGAAATGACCAAGTGAAACAGCCATTTCGCGAAATGACTAAAAGTTTCAGCCATTACGAGAAATGGCTGGTTACACACTTTGACTGTAACATATATATATATATATATATATATATATATATATATATATATATATATATATATATATATATATACACACACACGATGAAATCTATATAATTTAATTTGTTACCCCTGGTCCTCTTATGACATGCCCGGGCGAAGGCTGTTCTTGCCTCTCGGGGGAGGCATACCCGAGTGCCACCCACAACGTATCTCTGACCCTCATGATTAGTTCCTTTTTATTTGATATCAGAGATAAGATAGATAAATTTCAAATCATAATTTCTGTCCAACTTTGCTTTATTAGAGAGAACCCGTAATATAAATATAATAAGGCATAATCAGATGCGTATATTATGTAAAATTCGTGGGTATATATATGTATATGTATTACGTGCTGAAAGATGAAGCTTTTCGAGTAAGATGTGTGTGTGGTGTGTGTGTGTGTGTGTGTGTGTGTGTTCACTGTCTAATACACATTATTACCTTTGTAATATTATTATTCACAAGCGTTTTATATATATATATATATATATATATATATATATATATATATATATATATATATATATATATATATATATATATATATAATCCACAACCAATACAAAATTAATGGTACTTAAAATAAAAAAAAGACTTGTTTCAAATTGACCAATACAACCAATAAAAGTTGGTAGATCTATTTTGCTCAAGCTTAAAACTGAACAATTAAACAAATTATATATATTAACATCTAAAATCAGACATGAGAACATTTTCAGTAATTTTTCTCTTGTTGTAGACATAATATCTTTGTACTTAATTTCAGATCAGAACGAACTTCGTACACGAACTTTTTTTTTTTATATAATAACATGTTCGTCCATTAGGCTAATTATTGACCGGGCTTAATAGTATTAATGCCTGAGAGAGAGGGAGGGAGAGAGAGAGAGAGAGAGAGAGAGAGAGAGAGAGAATTTTTAATATATATATATATATATATATATATATATGTGTGTGTGTGTGTGTATGTGTGTGTGTGGTGTGTGTGTGTATGCCTTGTCACTATAAACTATAGTACATATTTTCTTTCGGGAAACCCATAAAAATAACGTATCTTTGTCCTGGGTTTTTTTCGAGGGGTGTACCAAAAACTTAAGAAAATTAGCGAAGGAGTCAGTTTGTATAAAATACCTAGAATATATATTAAGGTGTTACCGACCAAACTCTGACACAAACTAGTGATTCTCAGCATTATTCGTACACGGAACGGGATACAGGATAGTTCCCGTCCAAAAGTGCGGACAGAATCATAGCTAAAAATGGGACAAATTCAAGATTTTTTTGGCTTGTTCCCTCTACTCTGATGATAGCGACTCCCTAACTTAATTAACGGTTTAGCCCGACTTCGCAATAGAGTTAAAAATAGCTCTCTCTACTAAAAAGTGCCCTCAAGTTGTTTTAACCTTTGCTGTAATGCTGTTTTAACCTTTGCTGTAAGAAATGAAGTATATGTTTTAAATATGTTTTACGTAACAGTTTAAATAAAATTGGTTATAAATCAAAGTACTCTAAAATATCACTGGTTTACTCTAATAATTTTGCATATACAAATCTAATTTTTTTTTAAATTAATATTTTATACTTCAAAACACACACACACACACACACACACACACACACACACACATATATATATATATATATATATATATATATACTGTATATGCAGTAGAAACAAATAAATGTATATTTAACCGTTAATTAACTGTATATATTACAGATAATACAGGAATAACTAGAGGGTGCCCACAAAAGAATCGTACAAATTACGGATCACCTGAAGATCAGGGCCCCCAGCCTTCTTTAGTTAGCTTTATAAGGCTAATTAACGAAAATATCACGACCTAACCTAACTAATCGTCAAAGGCGTACAGTTGACCTAACGCTTGGTTAGGTTAGGTCGTGATATTTTCGTTAGTTAGCCTTAGAAGGCTAACTAAAGAAGGCTGGGGGCCCTGATCTTCCGGTGATCCCAAATTTAGCTTATTTCAAATGGAATTTGTACGATACTTTTGTGGACACCCTGTATTTGGATACAACAACCAAATACAGGGTTAAATATTTGTCAACCAATCTAAAACATTAATTTCAGTTTGTTGCGAATAAAATATGGTTGGATTAATCATTTGATTTGTTTGTAGATATTTAGGAGCAAGTGTAGTTTACGGTCCCCTGACGCAAAAGGGGACCCAAACTACACTAGGTCAAAGTTGGGGAACGTAAACTACACTAGGCACTACAGGGGGACATAAACTACACTTGCTCCGGTATTTAAAAATATTATGTCTCTCTCTGCGGTTAAATGTTAATGCTAATGTTAACGCTAATGTTAACGCTAATGTTAACGCTGTGACAGCCATTTTCTTTCCACGTAGATCTACGTGGCTCGGAGTGAAAGGGTTAACCGTATATTTGGTTGTCGTAGCTAAGTATTTTTCCCCGTATACGTAAAGTTTCTGCCTAAAAAATAAATATTCCGATGGAATTTACTTCCAGTCCATAAAAACAACATTAAATAACTATATATGAAGGAGCAATGAACATCCACAAATGTCAACAGTAATTCACCATTTATAACCCTACAATCAAGGCCGTGTTTACACAGTTCGCACTCACGTGTACACACGCACACACACACACACACACACACACACACACACACACACACACTTGCAGACAATTTAAATAACAGCTGCAATTTGAAATAGCTGTGTTTATAGCTTCGCATGTTTCACGCTGTTTCATGGTAAAAAACAATAAATTTCTAATAAGTGGGTTCCAAAATCTAAGAATTAAGAATCGAGCGAAGTTTTTCTATCAATTGTTTATGGCAGGTGAAGCCGCATTTCAACGAAATACAGCGTCTCAGAGTTCTACAATTTATAATACCCTATTAAACGTTAATAGCAATAATTTCCACCGTTCTGACATTGGTTTTATGACCTATATAAATTTGGATAATTAAGTTAATAAGGAATGGTAATATTATTTATGACACAAAGTCGCGTTATTAAGATCACGAAGTATTTAACAAACGTTTCATTTACTTTACTCGCGAGAGAATCCACAGATTTCAACACTAAAAATATCTCCCATTTTTGCGCACATTTTGGCATATTTTATCGAGATTTTATCGATGTACTTTACTTGTTATTAATTGCTATAAAAGGTAATTTCTTATTTTATGACTTTTTTAAATTTTATTAATATAAATTTAACTACCAATATTTTGTAAGTATAAATAAACTTACTATTTATATATATTTAAAAATATATTCTAACATTCTATAGGGTGAGCGAAAAGTCCCTGTGCACCTGTCCACTTCCAGCACAGTGCAGGTACAGGTTCACGACAGTTCTTGCAGGTGCTCAGGGACTTTTCGTTCACCCTGTACTACATAAAAACTTTATATATTATTATTATTATTATTATTAGTAGTAGTAGTAGTAGTAGTAGTAGTAACTATATTATTATTATAATTAATTTTAAAATTTATATTGTTGTCATATAATTATGTAATGAAAATCACATTAATTATAGAATATAGTTTTTCAAATGTGCTAATACGTAATTCTTTGGTTAAAACTGTTTTTATAGATTCATATTTTGCTTACTAATTTAATATTGGCTTTAACGATTTGCTTACTAATTTAATATTGGCTTTAACGATTTGCTTACTAATTTAATATTGGCTTTAACGATTTGCTTACTAATTTAATATTGGCTTTAATGATTTGCTTACTAATTTAATATTGGCTTTAACGATTTGCTTACTAATGTAATATTGGCTTTAACGATTTGCTTACTAATTTAATATTGGCTTTAATGATTTGCTTACTAATTTAATATTGGCTTTAACGATTTGCTTACTAATTTAATATTGGCTTTAATGGTTTGCTTACTAATTTAATATTGGCTTTAATGGTTTGCTTACTAATTTAATATTGGCTTTAACGATTTGCTTACTAATTTAATATTGGCTTTAACAATTTGCTTACTAATTTAATATTGGCTTCAACGGTTTGCTTACTAATTTAATATTGGCTTTAACGATTTGCTTACTAGTTTAATATTGGCTTTAACAATTTTGTTTACTAATTTAATATTGGCTTTAACAATTTGCTTGCTAATTTAATATCGGCTTTAAAGGTTTGCTTACTAATATTTTTGTACATAAAAAATTCAGAACAGCAATTTATGATTCACATCCAGCTTAAAATTTCCTAAGAAGACATTACTATATTTAGAGTTAATTTCAATTTCTCGTATAAGCATTCTGAAATGAAATAGGAGTTGAAATAAATTCATATTTCAATAAGTGGTTCGTTATTGCATGAATTATTACTCGGGCTGTGTTAGTTAGAGGTGAGACCTTAATCGAAAGTGGTCGATAAACACTTATTTTTGCATTCGTCACAAGGGCTATACAATTTCTTGTACGTGTTTTTTGATGTCTTTCATTAGAAACAATATCCAAAGAAGGAAATTGCCTAATGTAACGAATTGTCTAATGTACTGAAAAAGTATTATTTTTATGAGCAAATAAAATTTTTGTTCAACGGTCGATAGTTTTTTTATGCAGGAAGGAGAGGCCAAGGGCTAATGCCCGCAAAAACGCCCCCATGCAGTGACACTGCGTTCGAAAGATTGGAGTTCATAAACAGGGGGAAAGATGGACTGAGGAAGATTGTTCCCGAGTTGACCGGTTGAGTAGATGAAAGATTGAAAATACCGATTAACCCTTGCGTTAGAGAGTTGAACAAAACAGGAATGAGAATGTGTCGAAAGTCTCGCACTGGGTGCTTTCCTTAAAAGAGAAGGCATGCAGTTAGAGAGTTCAGAAGAATAGTGTCCGTTATAATAGCAATAGTAAAGAAAGAGTGGGGCAACAGTGCGGCGAAGAGAGAGGGACTGAATATAGCAAGAGGCGGGGAATTGATGAAACGAAAAGCCTTTGATTCCATCCAGTCAAGTTGAGCCACCCCACACGTGAGAAGCGTACTCCATACAGGGGTGAACAAGACCCCGTACAGAGACAGCAACTGAATGGGGATGAAGAAACTGCGGAACTGGTACAGTACACCAATCCTCTTAGAAGCTGTTTCAGAAAGAGAGTATACATGATTTTTCCAGGAATGATCACAGGAAAAGGAAATGCCAAGAATGTTAAGAGAAGAGGAAGGAGAGAGTTGTGTAATGTTGAAGGTAAGGGGATAGTTGTGTGGAAGATTGTGACGAGTAGACAGATGAAGGAACTGAGTTTTTGAGGCAATGAAAGCCACAAGGTTTTCTCTGCCGCCATCAGAGTTAATAGAAAGATCAGAGGTCAAGTGCATCATAGCCGTCCCACGCGAAGCATAGAGTGACTGTTGAGAGGGACGCTTTGTGAAGCGGGTGGCCGCGAAGAGTGGAATCACTGGCATAGGAGTGGATAGGACAGGAAGTGCAACTTAATAGAGCATTGATAAATAAAAGGAAAAGAGTGGGAGACAGGCCAGAACCCTGAGGAACACCGCTATTAATAATTTTAGAAGAACAACCGCCATCTACAACAGCAGCTATAGATCGGCCAGAAAGAAAATCAAAGCTGAAGGTACAGATAGAAGGATAGAAACCGAAGGAGGACAGTTTCGAAATTAAGGATTTGTGCCAAACTCTATCAAAAGCTTTTGATATGTCTGGCCAAGTGAGCCGTCAAAAATGGAAAAGGGGAGGGAAAGGAGAAGAAGAAGTAAAGTTGTTGGAGAGGTTCTTGGCTAGGTGCCAGAAAGAGCGAGAAGAATTAGAATTAGATAGGTTTTCCCATTTTTGTCTAGTGCAGGAATTTTTGGCGAGTCGAAGAACAGATTTTGCACGATTCCGGGTAGAAAGATAAGTAAGTGAGAGTCAGGAGTTGGATGGCGATGGTACCTTCTCAAAGACTCCCCTCCGTTGCGGTTAGCATTAGAACAAAGTTAAACCAAGGGTTTTCGGATTTTTTTTCATTAGTAATAGGAATAGAATATGGAATGTACGCCTCTATGCCTGAGAGAATCACCTCCGTGATTCGCTCAGTGTTCTCAGGGGACGGGGGTTCTGGCCACGAAACCAGGAATCATTCCATGGGAAATCATAAAAGTACTGCCCCAGGGCCTCCCAATCAGCGGCGCCAAACTGGCGAAGGCATTTTTCTCCTGGGAGGATCCAAAGGCCACAGCGATAGGACAGAAATCAGATTTAAGATTATGGTCGGAGGAGCGCAACGGGGAAAAATGTTGGACAGAGTAAGAAGAATGATGAGAGGTGAGAAATAAATCCAGAATGTTGGGCAGATCGCCAAGGCGATCGGGTGTACGAGTAGGGTGCTGTACAATATGTTCTAAATCATTCAGGATAGAAAAGTTGTAAGCTAGTTCACCAGGAATGTTAGTGAATTGGGAGGAAAGCAATGGGTGAACATTGAAATATTCTAAAATGGAGATTTCAGCAAAAGGAGAGTAGGATAGAATGTATTCCTCTTTGGAAGTGAGGTAGTCAAAGAATTTTGAATAGTCAGTAGAATTAGGAGAAGGGTTGACAGCGCAGATGTATTTAGCTTGAGAATGGTAAGTAAGCCGAAGCCAGAGAGTGTAGAATTCGGAGGATTCAAGTTTGGGAATATGAAAGCAAGTTAGATCATTGCGTACATAAACGCAACGTCCACCTTTCGAGTGAAATTGAATATAGAGAAAGTAGGAGGATACAGAATAGGGGTTGTTGTCAGTCATCCCAGACACCTGAGTTCCAGTAAGAAAGAGAAGGTGAGATTTAGAGGGGGGGGGAGGTGGTGTTCAGCAGACTGAAAATTTGAGGAAAGGCCACGAATGTTGCAGAGATTTATGAAAAGTGAATCAGGCAGAGGCCCAGAACATCTCAAATGGTCAGCAGCAGAACCAGCCCCGCTGCCTGGGTCTACATTCCCATTCTCGGCATTTATGATCCTCTCCCTAGGGGATTCCGAAGTTCTTGATCATGTATATATATATGACGCGTAGCAATACGTTCAAGCGATGACATTTGCCATCGAGCCGCAAAAGACTGCACAAGATCGGTTCTGAATTGACTATCGTTTGTGTTCCCCGAAATTAAAATAATGAAGAGACACAAAGATATTCTCTTCCGAAAGTAAACGGTCCGATAAAATGGAAGCAAAGGCCCGGTGCTGAACAAAAGCAACACCTTCGAATTTCCTTCACAAATATGTTCACACTAAAATGAACAATAAAAAAAGGCTTCGTATTGCATGGATGGCAGAAATTACACTTATATATATATATATATATATATATATATATATATATATATATTATAGTGTGTGTGTGTGTGTGTGTTTTGAAAAAATATTGGCGAAAACATAATTGGTCATAATTTATTATAGTATATACTTTATGCGAGTTCGAACGACGGTTCATGATCGACCTATGGGATATATATATATATATATATATATATATATATATATATATATATATATATATATATATATATATATAAATCATCGATGCATTCACAGTTTAAGGGGAAGTATGAAGAGTTAAACATCTTTTTACACAGCGCACCATTCCGCCCATACGCCCATTTCAGCGTTGTTTAAATTTTTATATCGTCCAATTTCAAAACATTTCTACACGATGTCGAGCATTCGTCGTTACAGTGCGTATTCGACGGTTGAGCACTATTTGAAAAATTAGCAACATGCTCTCGTGGAATGGATCCAATAATTTTTCTGATTCTTTTGACGGAGTTCTTTATATATATATATATATATATAATTTACTAAAGGTACAAATTACGAGCAAAAGAAAAAACAAAATAATTCTCAAATTTTAGAAAAATGGTTTCAAAAAGCTTCTCGCATGAAACACCTGTTACTGTTTTTTTGTCTGGACTGTTATTTGCAGTTCTCTATTGATTGAACTGTAATTTGTCTTGATAGAAAGGTTTTTCAAGCAAAGATTCCTTCTCACTGTTTATAAGGTTTTCTGTTTTGTATTTGCATTTAACAAAGGATAAATAGTATTTACTTGTGGAGTTGAACTTAAGTTAAACTCTCTCTCTCTCTCTCTCTCTCTCTCTCTCTCTCTCTCTCTCTCTCTCTCTCTCTCTCTCTATATATATATATATATATATATATATATATACATATATATATATATATATATATATATATATATATATATATATATATGGGATGAACTTCACAATTAAATACGTAAAATAAATAAATAATTAATAAACGATCCAAGGAAAACTGAAAAGTGATTCCAAGTCCTTTCGTGATTCGACAGTACAGTACACTTCGTATTTTCCTGATGTACTGTTGAATACATGAAAGGTCTTGAAATCGTTTTTCAGTTTTCCTTGGGTTTGTGCATCATATATATATATATATATATATATATATATATACAGTATATGTTATGCAACCAACTATTTATTTTGTGATTTTGTCTTGTTTCGGAAAGCTCCGAATCGTTTCTATTGACCATGTGTACCCTTGTTTGTCCACGCGGTCCAACTACAGGGTGTCTCTTATTTGTGCTGAAAGCGAAGTCACGACCTATTTAATGGTCTAATTTACTTGTTCTCAAACCTATGATTAACGTCATTTAACTACATCCACACTATATATATGTTGCGAGAACCTTATGAAGACCATGCCTTTAACTCGAAACTTCTCATTTAGCGTTGTAAATGCAGGCTCCCAAAACGGGAGACTACACACACACACACACACACACACACACACACACACACACACAAGTATTTAGCTATATATACTAGAACGTCCGTTGCGCCTTGCGCAGCAAAAGTCCTCGGAGACACAACCTAGGGATGGGGGACTGGGAAGGGCTGGTATGTTACTAAAACCTCCCTTGGTTCTCCCTTAATATATATTATATATATATATATATATATATATATATATATATATATATATATAATATATATATATATATATATATATACTGAATTTGGTGCCGTTTAGGGGTGTATAAAAGAACATGAACAGACATTGTCATCATTATCATCATCCTCGGTGGTGTAGTGGTTAATATCGCTGACTACGACTCCACCGGTCTTGGGTTCGATTCCTGGCGAAAGCAGCGGGCGGGCAGCTTTTCCAGCTGTTCATCTTCCCAGAAAAAAATGGGTTGGTAGATAAATAGGTACCTTGCGTGGCCTAGTGGTTAAGACGCTAGGCTGTTGATTGGGAGGTTGTGAGATCGAGTCCGGGCAAGAACTTCATAGTTTCTGACCACACGTTGCGGGTCGTGGTTTGGATTCCACATTAAACTATAGGTCCAAGGTGGAGCAACAAGTATCTTGATGTTATTATGATAAAAAGACACCTCTGTGTGCTAGTTTTGAAAAAGTAAAATATAGCAAACACCTTATTAATTAAATAGTAAAAATTGAATGCATATCAAAATATTAGAATAACTTATCAAGTATAAAAAAATATAGAATAAATTCATTATGTTTATTGAGTACTGTCACTATATTAAACCTTTATCAAAGACTTTTTTAACTCTGTGTCTTAGTATTTGGTTGGTCCACCTTTAGCCCTGATTACGGCCTCCAATCGACGTGGGATCGAGTTGACAAGCCTCTTGCATTCTTTTGTAGTTATCAAACACTTCTTCACTTCACTAAGTGTTCCTGGTTTACGCTTTTGGACCTTCTGCTTTGCATTAGTCCAAAGATTTTCTATCGGATTAAGATCGGGTGAGCTGTCTGGATGATGGTAGTTATTCAATTTATGAGCATCAACCCACGCAGATGCTGCAGGAACCGCAGGAACTGCAGCCAGATGATGTTGAAAAATAAATGGTTCGTCTCCATACAGGTGTTCTGCAGACTCCAGCATGAATTATTCTAGATTTCTTGAGAAACGTGACTACTGACAGTTCTGTTTACAAATGCGAGTGACCCCACATCATTTGCATTCATGCAATCGCACACTAACACACTCGCCGCCTTTATAAAATGGGATTTCGGTCACGAAAGCCGAAAATGAAGCCGATGTTAAATGCGAAGCAAAAGCGAAGCCAACTATCTTGGTGCAAAGAAAGAACTGCATGGAATGCAAACGAGTGGCAAAAAAGTGCTATTTTTCAGATGAATCAAAATTTTGTGTTATTTGGTGACGGGTCCGCGAGTTTGGCGAAGAAAGTCTAAAATGTATCATGAAAGCTGCCTGAAGCGATCAGTCAAATTCACGGCGTCTTTTTATCATAATGACGTCACAGATACTCGCTATTCTTCACAAAGGTGTATAACTTAAAGGTATTATCAAGGTCAGGAGCGCATTTGAGACAGTATTTATTTTCTTGGTCCAAAGTTTGTGTGTGTATATATATATGATGCAAACCCACGAGGAAAAAGAAAAATGATTCCAAGGCCTTTCATGTATTCAGAAGTACACTTCGTCAGGGGTGTACTTCTGAATACACCAAAGGCCTTAGAATCATTTTTCTTTTGCCTTGTGGATTTACATCATTCATTCATTTCACGTGTTTAATTGTGAAATTCATCGCATATATACAGTATATATGGGAATGAACTCAGAATGGTTCCCTGAGGTTTTTTATGATACACACAGACCGTGCATGGAACAAGGAACTCTTCTGGGAAAATTAAATCCACTATAGTCCGAATAAGTAATGGTAAATGACAAACACTATAGTTTTTTTCTTTTTCATGATGTTAGCCCGACGTGGGCAACGGTTCATTCCCATCATGAAACGGACATGTTATGTGCCTTGAAAAGTGGACGCTCACTTCTGCCAGTTGAGGTTTAAGTTTTGGTTTTTGGCTAAAAATATAATAGTTACCCCTTTTTCTTTGATGTATTCAGTCCGACGTGAATACAACGAGTCTTTTGCTTATATTGAGGTTCTAAATGTAGTTGGGCTAGGCTGCTTTAAACCCTGGATCCTGTCCCAAAGCTGGATCCTATCTGTTTTGCAGATAGCTGGTGAGGGAAGCTATACTTTTGGGACCTCTTTGCGAGTGACCCGTTGCCCACGTCGGGCTAACATCCTGAAAAGAAAAAAACTATAGTGTTTGTCATTTACCATTACTTATTGGGACTATAGTGGATTTAATTTTCCCAGAAGAGTTCCTTGTTCCATGCACGGTCTGTGTGTATCATATATATATATATATATATATATATTATATATATATATATATTATATATTATATATATATATGTATATATATATATATATATATACCTCGTAGCAGTTCCATGCGTTGTTCTCTCTTCACACGAAGGTCAAGCGATTGAAACATTAATATTTTTGTTTCATGAAAAGTTATTTTAGAAATATATTTGTACGTTCTGCGAAACATTTTTTTTTTTAAATCAGTTTACGTACATAATTTCTACGTTTCGTCACGTAAGAATAAAAATTGTCCCAAACAAAAAGGAAGGATCGAAGTTTTAGTATTTTCTTTCCAAATGAATTGTTCTTATAAACAAAATAATTACAGTGAACATCGGGTAAGAGACTTTTCTATGAGAGGGCATTTGTATGTACCCATGAGAAGAACGAGTCGACGCATCGTTCTTCATTCCAGTTCAACCGAACTTACAGGGATGAAGAGAACGGGAAAAGCTGGGCTCGAATCCTGGTGAGGAATATTTGCGTTATGCAAAATCATGCGTGTTCGTGCATGATGTTCCATATGTGTGTGTGTGTGTATATATATATATATATATATATATATATATATATATATATATATATTCTATGCTGAAAGAAAATTTATTTGGGATGACCACCCATGGGTAATGGAAGCCTCAAGACATCGCGGGTTAAAGAACAATAATTTCGACCTTAATTCCAGTGCTCCTCTCTCTCTCTCTCTCTCTCTCTCCAAAATGCTGAAATGAAGGAGAGTATTTTTATTTAGCACAAAAAACTATATATATATATATTATATATATATATATATATACACGTATATACACACACACACGTGTATAATATTATATTATATGCAATATATATACACCACATATACATATATACAATATATACAACAGCAACTTCGTGTGGAAAAAAATTCAGCCATATGCCCATTGCCCAATACCCACTTCAAAATATAAAAACAAGGTTTCCTAACATGAAGCATTCAGACTGCTCAAATGTTGATCCGCCATTTTGTAAATTGCACAGAGAACAGCTTGTTTTGGAATGATCACATGTGCAATTTATCATTGCAAATGTTGCGTCGAACCGAGGACAAACATTCAACTCCGAAATACATCAACCTGTAAAAGAAACGTTTTTTTATTTACGAATATTTTTTACAATAGATTCGTAAATAATTATATTTTATAGCGTTTTTCTATACATATTTTTTAAAAATATATAAATTCATTGGACAAAACTTGGTGTTGAGTATTCTTTACACGTGGACTCGAATGAGGAATGTAGAAATTCGTCCGACTGTGAAATTATGAACTACGATAGTAAGATGTATAACTACAGTTTAAATAGCACACATTTAACTAACTTTACTCTTGACAAGTCTATTCACACCAAAAACTGTAATTTTGTACAAAAATAAGTACGCGGTTAGGAGTTGTCGGTGGAGGTACTAAATCGAAAATTACCGGGTGGTTTTTTTTTCCATTATTAAAGAACAAAATAATAAATATAAAATTAAACCTCCTGGGCACCAGAGTTACTGCCCAGCTTTCTTTTATGAGAAAATGGGTATACCTACAAGCGCGTTATACAAATGGTATGAATGTATTCTGAAGTAGATGTTAAATATTTTCAAAACGCTCCTATTTAAATTTCTTTAAAATCCCCTCACACGCAACGAGCAGCGGGATCTATTTTTTGTATAGGGTGATTCAAAAACTGTTAACGCTTGTATGGGGTTTTAGTTTTTATTCCCAATTTATTTGTAAACATTTTTTGTGATGCAAACGGTGCTTCATACAGTCTCTACTCGCTGTCCACGGATATCTATGGGTGTATGAAAGCGGTCAAACGTTGCTTCCAGAGGTCAAAGGCACATCTCTGGTGGTATTGATTGGATGACATCCCATATAACAACCAATATAAGTGTTAACATTTTCTGAATCACCCTGTACATTGGTAGGAATTTTCTCCGATACCGACTGAAATCATGTGACGTCAACCGGAAGGAAATCGGTAGTTTGGACATATTAATTATGAGTGTAAATAGATATAACTTATTGCTATTGTAATCGTAAATGATGAAGGAAGGACGTTTCCGAAACTTATCACAAAGTTTGTACGTGAAACAAGGGACACTTCTGGGATATTAAATCCACTATAGCCCGAAATTTACCTAGTGGATTTAATAGTAGGATTTAATATGCAAGGAAAGTCCCTTGTTCCACGCACATTTGTCCTGTATATTCCATAAAGGTTATTTCAGGGACCACTTTAAGTTGGATCATATATATATATATGATATATATATATATATATATATATACAGGGCGTCCCAAAAAAATGTATACACACTTTAACAGCTGATAGCTCAATTGATGTTTCTTTCTTTCCAAGTTAAACCCATTAGAATTAATAATGGCAGTCAGACTAAGCTTTGAACAAAGGAAATTCATTCTAAAATGCTACTGGAAGTGTGAAAACGCGGTTGAAGTGCAAAGACAGTTTAGGAGGGAGTTTCAAACAGATCCACCAACGCGACTTACCATCACTCGAATTAGAGATAAGTTTGAAGCCGATGGAACTGTTCAGAATGTCCACAAGAAGCGTTCCGGAAGACCACGGACATCGACAAGCCCCACAAAGCAAGAAAGAGTACTGGAAACGTATCACCAAAGTCCAAGAAAATCTGTGCGGCAAGCGAGTCGTGAGGTAGGAATTTCAGAATCGTCTGTCCAACGCATTTTGCGCTGTCAATGGAAAAGTTACATTCCAAGATTAGTCCATGCTATTAATGAAGATGATCCGGACCGAAGAGTGGAGTATTGCGAGTGGTACTTGGCACGATGTGGATGTGGATTGGACGAAGGGGTTTCGTAGAATACCCTCCGCGTTCACCAGACCTCACACCAGTAGACTTTTTTTATGGGGATACTTAAAAGACAAAGTCTACGCTATAAAACCTGCAACAGTCGCTGAATTGAGAGCAGCCATTGAACGAGAATGCACACAAATACCAAACGAAATGTTTCGTGATGTTTGCGATTCCATTGCTTCGCGTTATCAGCAGTGCCTGGACCAGAACGGACGTCAGTTTGAAAACAGGCGTTGACAAAACAATTAAATAATGTCTGTAGATTCTATTACATTTTGAAAATGAAATGTATTTTAATAAACACTGCCTTTATAATTATTTAAAGTGTGTATACATTTTTTTGGGACGCCCTGTATATATATATATATATATATATATATATATATATATATATATATATATGCACACACACAATTAATTAAGTTTCGTTATGACATTTTTGGGAAGAAAGTGTTTTTTTATGTGCTATAAACAGTGGGGTTAAATGTGATAGTAATTATTTACAATTTTTAATAAAAAAAAAATCAACATGAACACAATCATTATCAGGAGTAATGATTCTTCAGCCTATTTTCCTTTATCAGGTGTTGAGACATCACAATCCTGAAATTATATGTCGATTGAATAATAATTTTCATGTACCTTATAATCAGGGCATCGATATACGGATCTGTGGCGATTCGAGATACCCTCCGGGCACTAACGTCCGCTCATCTAAGGAGGCTTACCTCAGAGCTTATTTTAAACAACAAATTTTTATACTTATAAATTATTTGAAGTTGTATGCGTGTGTGTATATATATATAGAGAGAGAGAGAGAGAGATAGATAGATAGATAACTGAACAATCGAAGAATACGCCCAGGAGATTATATAATGTATAATGTACTTTTAATAATATAGCATATCTTAAATATTACATAGAATATGCATAATTTAGATTTTAGTACATTTAAAGCATGGCATTATCAAACAGTAATAGACGTAAGTGGTCGTTTACATTCTGCCAAAAACACATGGCAGCGGTGGGATTCG
Source organism: Bathynomus jamesi (assembly GCA_023014485.1). NCBI lineage: Eukaryota > Metazoa > Arthropoda > Malacostraca > Isopoda > Cirolanidae > Bathynomus > Bathynomus jamesi. Next base: position 865,238 of record JAJOZX010000917.1, read on the forward strand.
AACCCACGCCTCCGAAAAGACTGGTGCCTTAAACCAGCGCCTTAGACCGCTCGGCCACGCTACCAACGAAGCTACCTTCTTTTCTTGTTGGTGTAAAGCGAAGGATTTTTTTACGTATACAGTTTAATTTTCAGTAAATGAAATGAAAATGAAAAGGTTTATTGGCAGACTATAGTCCATATGACAGATATTATTAATACAATGACAGTTCATATACTAAGGATAGAAATATATACACAATTGATTAGAAATAATACTGTAATGTCGAAGTTAAGTGGAGCTTACAGACAGACGTTTTCGTACCACGAAGTCGTAAAATAATGTCACTCCTGTTTTTTCATGTTTCAAATTTAATTTAAAAACATGTTAAATTCTAAACATCATATTTTTAACTAAGATATAAATAGGTGATGGATGAGATAATGTTATGCAATCAATTATACCCCTACCCACCGTTATACCCACGTTCGAAACTTTATAATAATAAGCAAAACAAATATGGGAAATCGAACTTTAAACTCATCTCTGTCGTCTGCATCATATTCATTGTACAGGGTGCACCATAAGTCCCTTTATTTATATATATATATAATATATATATAAAGGGATAAAACAAAGGTGGTAAAGGGACTTATGGAACACCCTGTATGTGGAAAGTATAGTAATAATGAATTTGTAATGTAAAAACAGCCGTAAATTCAAATTTTTAACAGTGTTTATATAATATTTGTTCATCAAGTGAAATGTAGCAACCGAGTCATGTAAAATGATAACACTTAATTAAGGAGTCCAAAAAACATTCAACATCTCTGATCGAACCTGGGAAAGGTGTCACTGAACGGGAATTTTCTTAAATATATCATAATACAGACTGATTTTTTTATTCGAGAACCCATAATAATAGCTTTCATGGCGTCATGGTTCTCGAATAAAAAAATCAACCTGTACATATATAATATATATATTTTTCTCTCTTAATTTTTAGGTCTTAATATATATATATATATATATATATATATACTATTTAACCACAGGAATTTTAATTAAAGCGTTCGCCAACTCGATGTTTATCAGTTATCAGAAGCTGTTGATTCGCACTTTCATCTGAAAAGACTATTTTTATTTAGTTTATTTTGTTTAATATTTATATTTTCCATCATCGATCATATATATATATATATATAGAAATTATTTTTATTGATTTTATTTATTATTTAGTATATGCTCGAGACCACATGTCAATATAGCTTAAATATAAGTGGGAGTAAAAGCTTTACATTTTTGCCCAAAGCACAGCACAGCTGCACCCATATAGCCATTTACGGTAGGAGTAGCTCGCAGTATCATTGTCAAGTACATCAAGGGTCAACCTATTAACGAGGATCCGGTACGTGGTTCATAATAAGTGGAAGCAACATTGCTCTGAAATATCATAATCCAGTGAACAGACTCCTTCATATCCATTCGTATCCAGCCTATGTCGTTGGTTTGTATTGCACACACTTCTGTCTTTATAAGTCCGGGTGCATTATTTATCAGGAGTAAGATGCACCGAAGTTTGTGTTTTTTCCCCAAGATTTCAGACATGTATCAGCTCCAATCACATGTATATTCATATCACCTTAGTCTTGCTCTACACAAACTGGAATTTCAACCCTTCAGTTCACCCTTATTTTTAATTTATTTCTGTATAATATACCATAAATATACTCTTATATACACAGTATATCAGGTATAGTACCTGTATAGGTATAATGTATAGAAATAAATGAATAGGTACAGTTATAGAAACAGAAATTAATTTCGTCGTGAGTAACCACAGATATTTTCCTTTCTAAATAACATTAACAAAAAATGGACCCCCCCCCCCCCCCCCCCAAAAATAGGTCTTTTCTTCCTAGAAAAATATGTGTATTTACTAAAGATGTTTACTGTTCTATTTTAAACTCATGAACGATAGTATTGATATAAAAATTGTATTAGGTGTAGGTGTTGAAATGAGCTTCGAATGCCACCACACACACACACACACACACACACACACACACGTATATATGAAGTGATTTATCTATACAGTGTTATCAGTTTTGTTCTGAGACTTTCTTGAAAAAAGATCTCTGATACACTCCTATAAAAGGACCCTCCTTCAAAACATCAGTCTTCCTTCCTCCATCGATAAACAACATCGTACTTTAACATACTAATTAAAAGGCAGCTGCGCGGACCCACAACTAGACCTTCCCTGCGCGCGGTGCGTCCATGATAATATCAACGTAGATAACTAATGTACAAGGATTGGCGAAATTATCGATAGACGAACTGTTTTACTCATTGTTCGAACGAGGTTCCCGTGAAGGTTCGATCCAGCTTTCTGTAATCATATTTTCCATTAGTTTTCACACTTGGGCTTCGATCGGTTTCCAGATACGATTTCGACGTACGAAGAGATCGTTATCTGAGGACACTCTTTTCCAGCTTTTGAACGTTTTCAAAGGGACATAAATCCGTTTATTTTCAGGATTCATCTTCTTTTATATATATATATATATATATATATATATATTATATATATATGTATGGGGGTGAATCTCACATTTAAGCACGTGAAATAAATGAATGATGCAATCCACAAGGAAAAAGAAAAAAGTATTCCAAGGCCTCTCGTGTAGTCAGCAATCCCATTCCCTGACGAGGTGTACTGCCTAATACGCGAAAGACCTTGGAATCATTTTTCTTTTTCCTTGTGGATTTGCATTATATATATATATATATATATATATATATATATATATATATATATATATATATATACTGTATATATATATATAATAATGATGAAAATGAACTGGACCGAGTTTTGAATCGCTATTTTTCAATTTTTGCAAGTGTATAGTTTGAATTTTAGCCACCCTCAAAAAGAAGTTACAAGTTCTACATTAAGAAGGTTTTATTTTGAGTAAACTTGCTTTAATACGTAATAAAACGCTCCAATGACACGTTTCTGGCAGTTTTTGACTTAATTCTTTGAAATAAGCATATCTGGAATCCGGGGCCAGTCCCAGGATCTCATTTCCATCATTATTATTATTAATGTGTAGATATATTTTTTCTTTTTCATATACAGTATTTGTTCGTTCTCCCTCCTCATCTTGCGCGGAATGTTCTTCTATACAAGCGTCGTCCTTTACGTTAATTATACTGCGTGTTGTTTGCAGTTGAAATGTGTGTGTGTATATATATATATATATATATATAATGCAAACCTACAAGGAAAAAGAAAAATGATTCCAAGTCCTTTCGTGTATTCAGAAGTACACCTCGTCATAGAATGACGTCATTCCCTGACGAGGTGTACTTCTGAATACACGAAAAGCCTTGGAATCATTTTTTTTTCCCTTGTGGGTTTGCATCATTCATTCATTTCACGTGTTTAATTGTGAAATTCATCGCATATATATATATATATATAATATATATATATATATATATATATAAACATATAAATATTATTATCAATTTACAGATGCGTTTCTCATATATATATATATATATATATATATATATATATATATATATATATATATATATATATATATATATGATCGAGAGAAACTCTTTCGTAAACTGATAATAATATTTATAACCTTTATCACATTTAAACCGCTAATCGGAACCGATCAGATGGCTTCCATTCCTCTTAAACCTTTTAGAAAGACAAGAGAAAAGCGTACATCTAATATCATCTATGTAGCTGTTCCTTTGGGGCCCAGAAAGACCCCATCAGAAAGGTTTCGGAAGGACAGATGTCGCATCAGAAATCTTAAACATTCTTTAAACACGACATGTACTACAACTCGGATGTCATGTCACAAAATATCAGATAATTCTGACATGTCGAATAATTTCCATTTAGTGACATCAAAATTTGAGGAAAAATGCTTGACCTTTCTTATTTGTTAAATGGACATTTCTGTTTCAATTTCGCGTACCTACATTCTGCCAAAGTTTTATGCTCTTCTGCTATAACACACACACACACACATATATATAGACGTGTATATATATATATATATATATATATATATATAAAATGCAAACCCATAAGGAAAAAGAAAAATTATTCACTCCATATATATATATATATATATACACACACACACACACAAGGACTTTAAATAAATTTTATCCAATTTATAATAAATTAAATTCGTGTTAATTTATGCCTGTAATTAATTAGCTTAAATAATTGTATATTTTTGTGGTTTATATTAAATTTTGATAATAAATAAAAATATTGAAACTGAACATCTCATCAAACTAAAAAAAGAGAAACGAACTCTGCGTCCAATATGTAAATGGAAGTGCGTTGAATATATTTATTTATTCACTAAATTTCTTTTTATTTACTCATATTATATGAGTATATTTCAATATGAAAGGAATAAATTAATCCAGTAATATTTCTATGCATAATAAATTGAGCCGCAAATGTTTGTAGGCTGAGTCAGACATGATAATCTAACTCAATCTGACTCGATAATCCTCAAAATATGATACAAAACTTAGTTTTATGAAACACATATACTCGTACATCATTCCCTGACGAGGTGTACTTCTGAATATACTAAAGGCCTTGGAATAATTTTTCTTTTTCCTTGTGGTTTTGCATCATACATCATATATCATAGATTAGTGATATAAGTTAAAATATCAAATAAAGTATCAATAAAGTATCAATAAAATATCAAAAAAATATCAAATAATAACCTATTGGAATTTTTATTACAAATCAGAAATCAAATTTGAGTTACTGTTACCATCAGTAATAGTGTCCTCTGATGAGGTCATTTATCAATTAAATCCAATTCTTCTCTGTGTTAAATATAATTTACACATGTTTACTAATTTTTTATAAAATTTACTGATTTTGCTCGCTCTCAAGATGTTAATAAAACATAATTAACGTATAAGAATACAGTAATAGTCTTAAATTTCATTTATTCTTCAAAGAATAAATGAGGCGCTCCGGATCACAAGCTACCAAGCGCCAAAATTAAAAAAGGAGAAAAATGCAGTTAAAGTTTGTCAACTTGCAAAATGCCAACTTTTGAACCAATAACGATATTTGATTGATTTCGACCATACGTACGGGTCCACAATCCGCTTCCTGACTCACCCACAGGATGGAGGAAGGGTGGGAGAATATAGTGGTATAAATAACTCAATTCTAGCCCTACTGGCGCTTGGCAGGTTGTGGTCCGGAGTGCCTCAAATATATATTAATTCGTAATGTCAAATTGTGATATAAATTTGTAAAAACCATTACTGAAATTTATGAAAATAGTTATTTCATTATATTATTTTAAAAAATGTATTCAGAGTCCCTGTTTTTTATTTTGAAAGGAGTTTGAACACAGTAAAGTAGAATGCATATTACAGCTCAATTACAGTTCACCAATATTTGTTGTTTGCGGGAAGAGACGCCCAAAAGCTTCATTCACATCAAAGACCCAGATAGGTATAAGAATTTACCTTCCACGAGTAAAATGATGGCTACTTTCGTGCAGTCACTTCGTATATGTGACACCAAAAGATCTCGGCTACTGAAAATCAGACTTGATCAGGCTCCCTTCTCCCAATTTCATTGATCTACATATCCATGATCTAACGGCTGTAGTTGGTAATAATCAGCCAGGAGGTCCAGAAACTGGCACAGCTTTCAGGCCAGCTAATGTCGTCCATTGAACTAACGCCCAGATTATTACCGGCACCAGCAGGAGTCGAACCCAAGAACTTCAATGTGTTCACTTCGTTTACAGAGAAACGATATTTCTGACTGACCACTGAGCTACAAGGGCTGGTAATTCATACATATGCACGCTCGTATTCATTAACTCTACGGATTTTATCCGACGAACATGAGTGAGTAGCAAATCTGGACTCGAAGGTTTTCGTTTTATTTGAACGCGATACGCGCGAAACCTAAAACGAGTGCATTTAATTTACGTTTCTAACGTTTCTAATGGTTCTAATGGCTTGGAAGTGTTGGGAATGTTAGAGAAATTAGTAAAAAATACTGTTAAAATTATGTACACTGCAAACGCGAAAATCCCAACAAAATGACTTTCTCTAATGTTAACATTTCGAGTAAAGAAGGATTCCTAACAGTGACCGTATGGGTTTAGCTTTTCGGTATACTGGGTTAATGTCTATGTGTCTAGTGTCTATCCTGGTTAGTGTCTATGCTGTCCCGAATTTGGAACCTAATTTTAGGAGAAATTTTTCTTTAACTTATTTTGACATGTAAAAGGGAAATATATACGTATATATATACAAACAGAATGGTCCCCTGAGAAACTTATATGTTAAACACAGACCGTGCATGGAACAAGGAACTCTTCTAGGAAATTACATCCACTATAGTTCGAATAAGTAATGATAAATGACAAATACTATAGTTTTTTTTTCATGATGGAAATCCCAACGTGGGCACCGGGTTACTCGCAAAGAGGCCCCAAAATATAGCTTCCCTCACCAGTCACCAGCTATCTGCAAAGCAGATAGGATCCAGCTTTGGGACAGGAGCTAGGGTTTACAGCTTACACCTAGCTTACTATATTCAGAACCTCAATATAAGCAAGAAACTCGTTGCATTCACGTCGGATTGAATACATCAAAGAAAAAGGGGTAACTATTGTATTTTTAGCCAAAAAACAAAACTTAAACCTCAACCGGGACATTGAGCGATCCTGTCTCAAAGCTGGATCCTATCTGCTTTGCAGATAGCTAGTAAGGGAAGCTATATTTTGGGGCCTCTTTGCGAGTAACCCGGTGCCTACGTTGGGCTTTCCATCATGAAAAAGAAAAAACTATAGTATTTGTCATTTATCATTACTTATTCGAACTATAGTGGATGTAATTTCCCAGAAGAGTTCATTGTTCCATGTACGGTCTGTGTTTAACATATAAGTTTCTCAGGGGACCATTCTGAGTTTGTGTATATTAAACGGATGTGTTATGTGCCTTGAAAAGTGGACGCTCAATGTCCCGGTTGAGGTTTAAGTTTTGTTTTTTGGCTAAAAATACAATAATTACCCCTTTTTCTTTGATGTATTCAATCCGATGTGAATGCGACGAGTTTCTTGCGTATATTGAGATTCTGAATGTAGTAGGCTAGGTGTAAGCTGTAAACCCTAGATCCTGTCCCAAAGCTGCATCGTATCTGCTTTCCAGATAGCTGGTGAGGGAAGCTATATTTTGGGGCCTCTTTGCGAGTAACCCTGTGCCCACGTTAGGCTTTCCATCATGAAAAAGAAAAAAAACTATAGTATTTGTCATTTACATTACTTATTCGAACTATAGTGGATGTAATTTCCCAGAAGAGTTCATTGTTCCATGCATGGTCTGTGTTATATATAAACCTTGGTTTTGTTTCCGCCTGAATTGTTCATTCTGACGAAGGTCAAGCTTGTTGTTCCACCTTAAACCTACAGCTTAACGTGGAATCCGAACCACGATCCACCACGGGTGGTCAGAAATTAGTCCTTGCCTGGACTTGATCTCACGACCTTCCGATCAGCAGCAGCCCAGCGTCTTCAGCACTTGGCTACCTGGGGTACCCATTTATCTACCAACCAATTTTTATTTTACGGAAAGATGAACAGCTGATTGCTGCGCACCGACTACCGTCACCAGGAGTCGAACCATATAATTTATATATATCGCGTAGATTATGGTCATTTATGAGTGTGAGCAGGTTTTTAATTCACTGTACTTGCAGCGAACTCTTTTTTTTAACTTTTCTTTTAAACGATATTGAAGTGAACTTCATCATATTTATTTATAAATTCATTTTGTCTTTATTTCCTCGACCTCACCTTTCAGCTACTCCTTTTTTTATTATTATTATTTCTCTTCGTATTTATCTATTTTTTCCACTCATTCTATAACTGAACAATTGATTACTCCATAAAATTTAACGTAAACCTTCATTGAACGACTTACTTGTCAACTTGTTCATTTCAGCCATGCACTTTAAAACATCAATAAAATATCTCTTTGTTACGCCAAGAAATTTCGATCCTTTAGTTGAATTTCTAAACAACGGAGGAAGCTCACATGTCGGACTAGTGGAACATAATAGAAATTTTAAACTCCTCGGTCAATCTTATGAGCTGAAAGGAATTAGAAATACGTAACTAGTTAACGTTTCAATTCGAGAGAGCCGCAGTCGGTCGGTCCGTAGTTCGGATTGATTGATGCTTCATTCTTCGCGTGCATGCTCAAATCACACACTCATTATTGCATCAATGCATCCTCCCTTTCGCTGTACGTATAGGCATAAATATATTATATCCGTTACGTGTTTCAGAGCACAACTTTAGCATTACATGTGCGAACTGTTAAGTAAATCTTATATAAAAAAAAAAGTTACGAATTAAATTTTAGTGATGTCTGTAAAGTATTAAGTAAAATGTTAACGAATCGATAGCAAGATTTAAAAAAAGAAAAAAAAATATATATATATATTTGGCAAGTTGGTGGTGGATTCGTGCGATGATCTCTCATCGCACGAAGGTCAGACTTGTGTCTCTCTCTCATATATATATATATATATATATATATATATATATATATATATATCCACAAAATGGTTGTATACTGGTTTCATTTATACCACGAGATAGACGCATTATTGAATCATCAAACACTAGTCCTTATAGTTGTTAATAGCTATCTATCTATCTATCTATCTATACAGTATATATGTAACTTTTTTGAATAAAATATGTCTAATTGTTAACTATAACTGAGTAATTTCAGTATATACATATTATATTTATATTTATTATATACGCATTATATTTAACTCGTATTCTATATAATTATAAAAATATAATTATTTTTATAAGAGAGACTCGTTATTATTACATAAATAATTATATAATTAAAATTGAAATTATAATTTTTTCGACCTTTTTTTTCTCAGTGTGAGAGTGTATGTATCATACTTAGACAAGCCTCTGAATACACATAAATATAATTAAAAATTGAATTAAAAAAAAAATAAAAATTCAACGTATCACACAGCTATATGAAACCTATTTTTATACCTTGTTTCTCTTAAGCATAGTCGGTATACGTAAATCTATTTAAAGCTTTTGGGTTTTCCTTCTTTTTTTTTCTTTTTTTTCTTTCTTTTTTGCCAAGTTTCATGATAGAAGCGGCTCGTAATTATTTGGAAAAGATTTCATTAACTCCAAAATCTCTTTATCCACAGCCTTCAACGAAGGTTAAAACCCACTTTAAGAAAATAAAATATGTGCAATTAAAACGAACACATCTGACCCACCCCACCCCACCCACCCACCCTACAAGCCAAACTCCCTCCCCCCTCTCTCTTACCCCCCCAAACCCCAGACACTTGAAATGGGATTCCCATTTTTTCTTGCGTTTTAATAATTATGAATCCCTTTTTGTCCTGCAGGAAAAAAATATATATTTACTCAGCTGGAATAAAAAGGTGAACCAACAATAATATATATATATATATATATATCCTCAACAACCACAGCAGAGCTGTCCAATAAATTACTTGTCCCATTGATCGAATTCCGAGTATGAAAGACGTTCCAATACAAGCGTTCTAAGGTCCTTTTAACGATCGGCTGAAACCACTAAAAACAGGCTTAAAACAGACCTAAAACTAACAAATACTCCAAAAAACTAACAAAAAGTCCGCGGGAAATGAGTCTTTAGCAATTAAATGGGTAATCTGGAAAATGTCAAAAATGTGACATTTCGGTAAGGTTTTACGAAAACTTTACCAAAAGTTAAATTGGGATAAGACCAACCAATTAAATGGGCAGAAGGAATTGTGTAATTATTACATCATTCGATAGTGGATACTTATTGATTACATCTTTTTCTCAGACATTTTAATTTCAACATTTTAACTTTGGTTTATATAGAAAATATTAAAAGCAATTCTCATTGCAATTATTCATTATAAGTACGTTAAAAATGTAAAAACGTTCTATATATATATATAATATATAAATATATATATATATATATATATATATATATATGATGATAAAACCACGAAGGGAAAAAGAATTTCATATTAATATATATATATATATATATATATATATATATATATATATATATATATAATATATATATATATATATATATATATATTAGTATAGTTATAGAAAAAACAATATATAATGTTTTTTTCTTCTATAGCTAAAAGGAACCTTTTATCATATCATATCTGAATTTGAAGAAGAATTTATACCTCGTTCGTGGGTCTCTAAACCAATACCATCGAGAGAGATAACTAGAAATATCTTTTATTATTATTAAATTATCGTCATTTCCTATATTTAATTTCGCATTAGGCATCCGAAGTGTAGTCGTAACTTTGGCTTGAATGAAGTGAAGATTCCTTCATAATTTATTTGTGCTGCCTCATCCGTATACCGACGCATGGAATTTGGATAAAAGAAGATTCGTCAGCAAGCAAACAATCGGAGCCAAAATGGCGCGTAACTTGTGAGAGACAAAAGGTAGTTTCAACCCGTAAGAATATGTAAAATAAAATAGCAAATGAAGAGACGGAGTTCGCCCTTGCGAGCGAGTATTGCTGAAGACGGCTCGGTCAACATTTGAATAGGTAATAACAGAGCGCAAGGGATCCTCTCCTTAAGAAGTTCGCCATAATGGGTCATAAAACGGAAATAATGATCCCTACTTGTTCCACATTATTTCGTACAAGTGCCAAAAAATTAAATAAAACCTCTAACTTTATTTTTAATTAGGCAATTTGGGAAAGATTATATTAATATAATGATAAGTTTTCACTTAAATGTTTCTTTATACGCGAAATGATAGATTAAAACCTTTGAACAGCCATAAATTAAAGCAGACAGCTATTCTCCTACGTAATAAGCCACTCGCAGTCTTCCTTAAATCCGTATCCCCCAAAATAAACAAACTAAATCTTAAAGGATCGCGGGAACTACTCCGTTAATCTTAATCATTTATCCCTAATTGTTGGGTTGTGAAGACTTGGGTTAAACAAAGTAGGTATGCCCTGTAAACTTCAAGGCTTCCAATCAAACGTGTTGCCCAGCCTGTTAGACTCATTATGACAGATCTCGCGGCCGTGGCGGCACCTTTGTCCGGCCGCTTGATGATCATCCCCTATACGAAGCCACTTAATAGACCTAAAACTCCCAGAAAATCTAAGTATATTAGTCAGGTGTACTTATATGCGCTAGAACGAATGTTATCGCGTATTATTTTATTTCCAGATTTGCATAATCGTGAGGTGAATTTCTCCATGACAATATATTTGATGTTGCATGCATATGTCGGGGTTATTCATGCCATGCCCGAGGATACCCACAGAAATAAACATCATAAATTTAAATTTTGATATAATATACATATACATTTATTTTCCACGAGATGTACTAATGCAAGTATGCACTACTTTGTATGTTAAACAAATGTGTATAAATAATTCATTGTATACAAGCATGCAGTCATGTGATATATATATATATATATTATATATATATATATATATATATATATATATATATATATATATATATATATATATATATATATATATATATATAAGCGTTACCATATACCTCGGTAAGTAAACACTCTCTCATTGAACGTATGATTATTATTATTATTATTATTATTATTATTATCATTATCATTATTATTATTTCTAATTGCGAATGTTGCTGCTTATAAGCCAAAAAATTATAATAAATATTAAAACCTAAGAAATACGTCATATTTTTTTTTTTTATGGAAATTATTTTTTCCTTATAGAAATCTGCCTTCTTCCATCAATACATCCGAAAATCAAAAAGGTTTTCGTTTAACCTCTCAAAAACGGGGTTTTTATTGCGAACTTTAATGAACTTTCATTTGCATCCCGACAGGTTTATGAGGCCACTGCTACAGAAATGGAGATAAAATGGTAATAGAATTTAATGATTTAAATAAGGTTCTACTCTGGTCCTCAAAAACACTATATATATCTATATATATATATATATGTGTGTGTGTGTGTGTGTGTGTGTGTGTGTGTGTGTTTACGAGTATGTACATCTATATACATTTGCCGCATGCACGATTTATGGAACGCAAGACCTAAACTCCTCCGATACTTCCAGACTCTCCTTTTTAATGAATATAAACGCGATGAACTTGAACAATGGACAGTTCTTTTTTAATTTACTGTATCGACTATAAATGGGAGAGTAAATACAGATAAACAAATAAATTTTAATTACATGTACTGTCCACGGAAGGGATAATTTTCTCTTCAGACACATTAATTAAACGATTCTTCTCAATTGCGAGATCCTTTCTCGACGTCAATTCCAACCTTGAACAATCATAAATAATCGGCCTAAGAAAAGACAGTCAATAAGGAGTGTCTGAAGCCTTTAGCGATCATTCCTTCAATTATGACCTCTTATTTCCAGTATTATTATCCCTTTTCGAGTGTCATTCGCGGGTCATTCGAAGGGCGAAAGTCGATAATGGAAGAAGACCCGAACGCAGATGTTTGTTTCAAAACGTCTTGGCGTCGCTAAAAGGTGAATGAGCTATGCGTGTCACTCCTTTTCCCAAATTAAAATCTATTCCAGTTCAAAGTTTCCACTCCTCGCTAGAAAACTATTATTCCTTTACAGTCTCTAACTCTTCACTAATCTGTAAAGAAATGAATGGTAAAATTGTATCATACAGTGTTTAAATATCAAATTTACAGTTGTTACAGTTCATTATTATTTTAATTTCAGCGACTGTATTTGGGTTAACATGATAAATTTAGATAAATTCCCTGAAATAATTTATCATCAATCAAAGCTGTCACAAAGTTCTGGTAATTAACCTATAATTAATTAATTAATTTTAATTTAAACTAAAAACATTCCAAAGAAACGTGTTATCAAGTCTTTTATTATATGGGTGAAGAGAGAGAGAGAGAGAGAGAGAGAGGAGAGAGAGAGAGAGAGAGAGAGAGAGATAATATTTATTTCGTAATAAAATATTAAAGTTTCCCATAATTAATATATAAAAAAGCAAGTGAAAAATAATAATAATTAAAATTATTAAAAAGTGTTTACTGCATTTTGGAATTTTCTCACAATTTCCAAAAATGTAATATTGCTGTCAGTAAATATACACAAGTGTCCTCAAGCATTGCTCTTATATATAAATATATGTCATCCCAAAAACCCAAAAAACCCGAGTGGGATATGCGTGGGATCATTATGATAAAGTGTGAAAGAAGGAAGTTATTTCAGCGCAAATGTCCCACAGCTGATTTTAATCTATTCCCTGATAGTGGAATTTGAATGAAATGTCCTCTGAACGTAGTGATCCAGGCACTCCTCAAAGGGATCAATCGTCTGTTTCGCCTTTCGTCGACTCGCAGGACAAAAAAATGGATGAAAACTTAGAAGGACCCACCTCAATGAGACACTCCCTAATGACACACTTTCTTCCATGCGTTTCTTCCCACCGGGAGTGAATCCAAAGTCATAGGTTGTATTCAAATACGGAAGTGTATATATATACGTATATATATATATTACAGTAAGATTGTGAAAGTAGTGGTTTCACTCAGGGACTTTAGGTTAGTAACTTCCCGAAGTCCCTGAGTGAAACAGTAATTACGCGAAATTACTGAAACTTTCAGGGACTTTATGAAATCACTAGTTTTACAATCTTATTGTAATTATTATATATATATATATATAATATATATATATATATATGAGGAGTGGAAAGTCCCTATTCGGCCTGTTCTTGATTTGTATTCGCTTCTTACCTGACGTTTCTGACTACTTAATCCATGCAGGAGAACAATTTCCATTTTCTCTTTGACTGTTGATGAATCTACATTTTCCCATCAACCATTACCTGCACCTAACTTGGGAAAAAAAATCACGGTGAATAGAAGAGACTTTTTTCATACACTTTGTGCGTATGTACACTATATCAAAGTATATCAAAGGCTTTATAAAATAATTAAGAATTGAAATATATAAAATAATTAAGATTGAATATATAAAATATAATATTTAGTATAATTTCCTGAGCCATATATTACGTAAATTTAAATTCATATTAAAAACTATGAAAATAATTAACGTATCAATCATTAATATTTATTACTATATAATTAGAGGTACTTAACCGAAAATGGCCGCGTTCGCTTATATGCGCATGATAGGGGCAATTTGGGAGAAAAGGGTGGCTGTTATGGGACCTTCCTATTAACCAAAGATTCATTACCGTTGAAAACAAACGAGTCAAGAGGAAATTACATACATGAAACCCTGGAAAATAAATTTCCTGCGACGTTCGAGGTACAGAACTCTTTCGGAGCCAATCAACCCCCATAAATATAAAACCAAATAGGAATATGTATCCGTTGAGAAAACACTACAATTATATATATATATATATATATATATGCATATAACTGCAATGACCGCGCAGTATATAAATGAATAGAAACGACATAAGTGTTAAGGAACGTTTCCGCACACGAGGAGGAGAGATAACGAATAATGAAAAATGAGGCGAACCCCCGGGAATCGAACCCAGGGCCTTCCAATTGCCGGTTGGATGCTCTACCATTATGCTACGGACCTCACTCAATCACAAATCGAAATTCTCCCACATAGGGCAGAAACCAATGCCCTGAGAGGGCACCCTCGCAAATCGTGAATATGCGCATATAACTGCAATGACCGCGCAGTGTTAAGGAACGTTTCCGCACACGAGGAGGAGAGATAACGAATAATGAAAAATGAGGCGAACCGCCCGGGAATCGAACCCAGGGCCTTCCAATTGCCGGTTGGATGCTCTACCATTATGCTACGGACCTCACTCAATCACAAATCGAAATTCTCCCACATAGGGCAGAAACCAATGCCCTGAGAGGGCACCCTCGCAAATCGTGAATATGCGCATATAACTGCAATGACCGCGCAGTATATAATGAATAGAAACGACAAAGTGTTAAGGAACGTTTCCGCACACGAGGAGGAGAGATAACGAATAATGAAAAATGAGGCGAACCGCCCGGGAATCGAACCCAGGGCCTTCCAATTGCCGGTTGGATGCTCTACCATTATGCTACGGCCCTCACTCAATCACAATCGAAATTCTCCCACATAGGGCAGAAACCAATGCCCTGAGAGGGCACCCTCGCAAATCGTGAATATGCGCATATAACTGCAATGACGCGCAGTATATAAATGAATAGAAACGACATAAGTGTTAAGGAACGTTTTCGCACACGAGGAGGAGAGATAACGAATAATGAAAAATGAGGCGAACCGCCCGGGAATCGAACCCAGGGCCTTCCAATTGCCGGTTGGATGCTCTACCATTATGCTACGGACCTCACTCAATCACAAATCGAAATTCTCCCACATAGGGCAGAAACCAATGCCCTGAGAGGGCACCCTCGCAAATCGTGAACATGCGCATATAACTGCAATGACCGCGCAGTATATAAATGAATAGAAACGACATAAGTGTTAAGGAACGTTTCCGCACACGAGGAGGAGAGATAACGAATAATGAAAAATGAGGCGAACCGCCCGGGAATCGAACCCAGGGCCTTCCAATTGCCGGTTGGATGCTCTACCATTATGCTACGGCCCTCACTCAATCACAAATCGAAATTCTCCCACATAGGGCAGAAACCAATGCCCTGAGAGGGCACCCTCGCAAATCGTGAATATGCGCATATAACTGCAATGACCGCGCAGTATATAAATGAATAGAAACGACATAAGTGTTAAGGAACGTTTCCGCACACGAGGAGGAGAGATAACGAATAATGAAAAATGAGGCGAACCGCCCGGGAATCGAACCCAGGGCCTTCCAATTGCCGGTTGGATGCTCTACCATTATGCTACGGACCTCACTCAATCACAAATCGAAATTCTCCCACATAGGGCAGAAACCAATGCCCTGAGAGGGCACCCTCGTGTGCGGAAACGTTCCTTAACACTTATGTCGTTTCTATTCATTTATATACTGCGCGGTCATTGCAGTTATATGCGCATATTCACGATTTGCGAGGGTGCCCTCTCAGGGCATTGGTTTCTGCCCTATGTGGGAGAATTTCGATTTGTGATTGAGTGAGGTCCGTAGCATAATGGTAGAGCATCCAACCGGCAATTGGAAGGCCCTGGGTTCGATTCCCGGGCGGTTCGCCTCATTTTTCATTATTCGTTATCTCTCCTCCTCGTGTGCGGAAACGTTCCTTAACACTTATGTCGTTTCTATTCATTTATATACTGCGCGGTCATTGCAGTTATATGCGCATATTCACGATTTGCGAGGGTGCCCTCTCAGGGCATTGGTTTCTGCCCTATGTGGGAGAATTTCGATTTGTGATTGAGTGAGGTCCGTAGCATAATGGTAGAGCATCCAACCGGCAATTGGAAGGCCTGGGTTCGATTCCCGGGCGGTTCGCCTCATTTTTCATTATTCGTTATCTCTCCTCCTCGTGTGCGGAAACGTTCCTTAACACTTATGTCGTTTCTATTCATTTATATACTGCGCGGTCATTGCAGTTATATGCGCATATTCACGATTTGCGAGGGTGCCCTCTCAGGGCATTGGTTTCTGCCCTATGTGGGAGAATTTCGATTTGTGATTGAGTGAGGTCCGTAGCATAATGGTAGAGCATCCAACCGGCAATTGGAAGGCCCTGGGTTCGATTCCCGGGCGGTTCGCCTCATTTTTCATTATTCGTTATCTCTCCTCCTCGTGTGCGGAAACGTTCCTTAACACTTATGTCGTTTCTATTCATTTATATACTGCGCGGTCATTGCAGTTATATGCGCATATTCACGATTTGCGAGGGTGCCCTCTCAGGGCATTGGTTTCTGCCCTATGTGGGAGAATTTCGATTTGTGATTGAGTGAGGGCCGTAGCATAATGGTAGAGCATCCAACCGGCAATTGGAAGGCCCTGGGTTCGATTCCCGGGCGGTTCGCCTCATTTTTCATTATTCGTTATCTCTCCTCCTCGTGTGCGGAAACGTTCCTTAACACTTATGTCGTTTCTATTCATATATATATATATATACTGTGTATGTGTGTGTGTGTGTATATCTATATATATATAATATAACTGCAAGAATGCAACCGTTGAGCCCCTGTATTGGATATGGAGGCAATCACTAGACACGGGAGAAATACCCGGCATCCTGAAGAGCGCGAACATAGTCCCAATATATAAAGGAGGAGATCGATCCGAGGCCAGAAACTACAGGCCAGTGTCGCTTACATCTCATCTCACCAAAATATATGAAAGAATAGTTAGACAGAAAATCTATGACTTTTTGGAAACTCCGAAAAAATTCAATGATAACCAACGTGGGTTTCGGTCAGGCAGATCATGCCTATCACAACTAATGGAACACTACAACAACATTATTGATGCACTGGAAAGTAATGAAAACTATGATGTAATATACACAGACTTTGCCAAAGCGTTCGACAAGTGCGACCATGGAATCATAATACATAAACTGAAGCATATGGGAATAACAGGAAAAGTAGGGAAATGGATATATATTTTTCTTAGTGAGTGGCGGCAAGTCGTTACAGTACAAGGAGTATCTTCATCAGAATCACAGGTCTTCAGCTCAGTACCACAAGGAACAGTATTAGCTCCACCACTCTTCATAATCATGCTAACTGACATAGATGAGGACGTTACCAGAGACAGCACAGTAACATCCTTTGCCGATGACACAAAGATCAGTAGAAAAATAAGAAACTCAGAAGATATAGAATCTCTACAAACAGACATGAACAGAATCTACAAGTGGACGGAAGACAACAATATGAAGTTGAACACTGAGAAATTTCAGCTGTTACGGTACGGAAAAAGAGAAGACCTAAAATCTATGGGATATTATACTCCAAATAGACAGGAAATTCAGAGACATTCTAGAGCAAAAGATTTAGGGGTTGTAATGAATGATGATGCGAAATTTGAAACACAAAATAAGATAGCAGTAAACAGAGCAAAGAGAATAACTGGGCAGATACTGAGAACCTTTAAACGAAGGGATAGGAGTATTATGATTCCTCTACTGAAAACACTGATCATATCCAAATTGGAATACTGCTCGGTCCTAACATTCCCATATAAAAAAGAAGACATTAGACAGCTAGAAGAGATTCAGAGAAACTTCACAGCCAAGATCAAGGGGTGCAAAGAACTAAATTACTGGGAAAGGTTACGCGAACTAAAGCTATATTCACTGGAAAGGAGGAGAGAGAGATACACCATTACTTACACTTGGAAAATAATGGAGAAACTAGTCCCTAATCTTACTCTGAACCCTGTAACTCCCCAAACAACAGTGGAAAGTAGAAAAGGAAGACTGTGTCGTGTTCCCAAATTAAAGACGAGACAGGGAACATCCTTAACCCTGAAAGAAAATAGTTTTGTTGTGAGAGGACCAAAACTGTTTAATCACCTGCCCAAAGACCTAAGTAGCATGAATGGTGTTGCAGTGGACATCTTCAAAAGAAGATTAGACACCTGGCTCAGAACAATCCCCGATGAACCGGGCGTACCTGGCTATGTGAGGTGGAGAGTACAAGAAACCAAGTCACTACTTCACCAGGCCAACTCGAGAGGAGGGGCGACAAGCTTGACCTTCGTGGAATCATCGCACGGAACCTTTGAAAGGAAAGGTGTGTACACACACACACACACACACACACATATATATATACAGGGTGGGCCGTAAGTTTCCATACATAGGAAAAATAAACATTTTTTTATGGACAACCATTTTTATTTATATAATATGCTCTACCTGGTTGCCATTGTTTTGAAAATACATTTCAATACGTGTTCCCCACTGTTGATGAACACGCATTAGCACAGTTGACGTTATGCTTGTAATGGCGTTGGTGATACGTTCCTTTAGATGATTTATGTCTCGTATCTTTTCCTGATACACCATGGCCTTCAAGTGCCCCCAAAGATAGAAATCAAGGGGGGTGAGATCTGGGGATCTGGGAGGCCACTCCACAGGACCACGCCGACCAATCAAGCATCCGGAAACTGCTGCTGATCCAAATACCGACGCACGTGAAGACCATAATGAGGTGGAGCTCCATCTTGCTGGAAGTAAACTGGGAAGTTACCTTCCTCGTTTAGCAGGATGGGAAAATCTCTTCTTGCAACATGTTAAGATACCTTTCGGCATTAAGATTTCCACTGACAAAAATTGGTCCAATAATTCTGTCACCCCATATCCCGGCCCACACCATCACTTTACCGGCACCTTGCATCTTCGTCGGACTCAGCCAGTTAGGGTTAGCATTACTCCAATAACGTATGTTTTGCCGATTAACCTCTCCATTGACGTAAAATTTGCTTCATCAGTAAACAAGATCTTACAAACGCATATTCTTAGGGTATCTGAAACAAAAAAAACGTTTAAATTTTCCTATGTATGGAAACTTACGGCCCACCCTGTGTATATATATATATAATATATATATATATATATATATATATATATATATGCCTCGCGCAAGGAAAAAAAATGGGTCATATATAATATAATAATAATGTATCAGAAAAAATATATATTCCAAAGCTTAAAAAAAAAAAATTATATTCTTTATGTTTGCATCGCAAGTCAGCTTTGAAGGTTGGTTAAATGGCGAAATTATCAATTATAGAAATCAAGCCAAAAGGGCATAAATCATTGCCCAAATAGACCTAATCGATTATACCTGTTTCCTATCTTAAACTCTGTGTTTTATTACGTTTAAAATTAATGCCCGTATCATATAAAAGCTTCAGCAAACGGGCACAATTTTAAAAAGTTCTGAAATTCATTTTTATCCTCGCCATTTTTGGTCTCATATATATATATATATATAATATATATATATATATACACACCTTGGTTAACCTTGGTTTTGCTTCCGCCCGAATTGTTCATTTTGGTGAAGGTCAAGTTTGTCGCTCCACTTTAGACATACAGTTTAACGTGGAATCCAAACCACGCCCACCGCCGGCGGTCATATGTATATATATATATATACACAGTATATATATATTATTTTCATATATATATATATATATATATAATTTAATAATTAAGATATTAATGATAGCTAATTTATATAAACGGTATGGGAGTGAATGTTGTTCTCACATAGCATAGTTTATTATATAGTTTACGCACGACATAGTTTTTAGCCATGGAGGGGTTCGTTTAATTGTTATTGCCATTTGGTGATTAGAGAACATTCGAACAGACGCCAAAACACTGAGGAAACATTTCTTCAATTTTTTATTAGTTTTATTATTGCATTCGCTCTTCATGTTGCATTATGGAGGACCGATAAAGAGTTTACAGATAATAATGAGGTTGCCAAAATCAGAAAATGTTCCTCTACCTCACTATAATTAAAGACCATAAGAATTTTTTATTCCTAAAATATATATATATATATAATATATATATATATATATATATATATATATATATATATATATATATATATGTGTGTGTGTGTGTGTGTACAGTGTGTATATATATATATATATATATAGACGGTGGAGCAAAAAAAAAAATTGCCAATTCATTGTTCATATCTTTGTAATGAAAAAAATATCAAAACGCGGTTTTTAGATAGTTGGAGAGATAATTTAGTTGGTTTCGAATTGGTTTCGAAATTTTTTTATTTTTTTTTAATATTTAGGAAGAAGTACGGGTTATTAAAGATTTTCTAAAGTGTATACAGAAAGTTCGCTGCCAAGTCTAAGTGCATTGCAGCGTAGCGGAAAAATTTCTATTTATGTGAAACAAATTAACGTAGTCACGTAGGCAAGTGGTTTGGAGGACTTAGCGTACGCCTGAATGTGAGGGTGTCGTGTTTGATTTGTGTAAGTTGGTTTACTGCGTTGGGTAAGATCATTCTAGCGGTGCAAAGGGATGAAAACTTTCCGAGAATTTTGAAAAAATTTTCATGGAAAATTTCGGGAATTTTGAATACGTTACGAATTTTGGTAATTTAAGTAATTTTCAATTTTATGTGATTTTTGAGGTTTATTAAATAGATTTCCATCTTTTTTTGGCAGTAAGCAATAAAATATAGTATATTTAACCATTTTCTACCCCTCCCCCCCAAAAGTGTCTTCTTACATCATTTGTTTTTTTTGAGTTCAGGTGAGTTTGCTGGGAATATACCTGGCTATAAATAGGAATTTGGAGTCAATATGCAGGAAATTCACGTTTTAATATTAACTAATTGGTAAGATTTACTTTTCTATTTGGGAGTTCCCATTTCACTATTTTGGGAATTTCCTTCTTGTGAAATAATTGAGGAGCTAAAAAAAAATTTCGAGTAGTGGAGTTTTCCATTTCAACATCTCTAACGCTACGTTACTAATAGATGCCAGTATCACAATGAAGCGAATCATTTGCTAACATCACCAATTGAAATTTAAATTGCTTTTCTTGACTGCATTATTCTACACTTTTCTCAAACAATTAAACTTGACCTGAGTCAAGAATACAAAAAAATACAAAAGACACCAAACAGCAACAGACCGGCTGGTCCCTACGAGGCTCTCTGCAAATAAACATCTGTTTGTTTTAGAAAAATTAAAGTGCTTGAAAATTCCGCAACGTTTCCAAAATCCCGAAAACTACTGAAAATTCCCCAAATTCCCAGTAGAAATTTGCCGCTCTCAAGATTTCCAGGAATTTTACAACCGTAGTGGGTCTATTTTGTTGTTCATTGTTTTAGAACAGGGTGTTCACAATACAGTTTTAAGCGAATCAGATAAAGTATTAATCGGAATTCTGTATGAAAGGTCACTCCGTGAGCCAAATTATCAGTGAGTATCCTAAGTGTAGCTGGAAATAAAATTGTAAAGTATTGGTTGACAAGGCTATGAGGTCTACACCCTAAATTATAGTAAACGTTTGATTATATTATATATATATATATATATATATATATATATAATATATATATAATATATATACAGGGTGTCCCATAAGTCCGGCATCATAGGAGAAATTCATAGTTTTCTATTTCTACAAACCATAATTCATATTTTTCTTATGCTCGGGATGCCAATTTCCCGTCCACCATTCTGTTCAGTGACGAGGCTGGTTTTCATGGAAATGGTGAGGTAAATCGACAGAACACCCGCTACTGGTCTCAAAACAACCCTCACTGGTATACTTCTTCAAAGGAACAAGGTGCATCTCGGGTGATGGTATGGTGTGGCATTTGGAAGGATCGCATCATAGGCCCCCTTCTTTTTCGATGAACATGTCACTGGAGGCACCTACCTACGTATGCTCAAGGAAGAAGCATTTCCCAGTGTCTTGAACGAAGAAGGAAATTTCCCAACATGGTTCCAGCAAGACGGCGCTCCTGCACATTACAGCACCCAAGTAAGGGAATACCTGTACCAACAATTCCCTGGTCATTGGATAGGACGTCGAGGGCCTGTGGGATGGCGAGCTAGAAGCCCGGATCTCACGCCACTAGATTTTTATCTCTGGGGCCACTTGAAAGCGCTGGTATACGCAGAGAAAATTAGGAGTGTTGAACATTTGCGGCAGCGCATTATTGGGGCATGTAACACCATTACTCCTGACATCATTTACCGTGTGCTTGCTGACTGGCTATCACGTCTGAATTTGTGTATTGAAAACAATGGTGGACATATTGAGCACGTTCTGTAAATAAAAACTTTTGTTTTGCCTTTTTGTATTATTTTTCCTATGATGCCGGACTTATGGGACACCCTGTATATATATACCGGGTGTCCCATTCGAAATGAAAAACTTTGAAACCTTATAATTTTTTATTGAATGATGCAAACAATGTAATATTCACACAGTAAATAATCAATGTCATAAAGTTTCATATAATGTATGTGAATTATAACATTTAGATACATTAGATACATTGTGCATAGCATAATGTTTCCTTTTGTTAAGATCTTCACATGTTATATGCTGAACAATTTGAAGCTTATATGGATAGAGCTGCAGCCGCTTGCGCACGACTCTGTGCACAGTTGAACGAGGAATCTGCAGTTCGACACTGGCACGACGGATGGACTTTCTCGGGCTACTACCAAAGGCGCCGCGTATTCGTTCAACATCATCGTCCGATCTTGTTCGCCCTCCAGAGTGTTCCTTTAGAACACTGCCAGTCTCCTCAAATTTCTTGGTCCATGCATACAGGTCTCTTCTGACGGGTGGTTCCTTGTGAAAGGTTGTACGGAATCGCCGTTGTACCAGAGTAGGGGACTTCAACTCAGCCATCCATAACATACATTTCGCTGTTTCTTGTGGGGTATACATAATTCAATCTGAAACAAACAAAAAAAATTATGACAAAAACTTATGCATATGGTGTAGTAATTGGCAAAGTTTCAATATTCTCACATTAATACTTTAAAAATTACAGGGTTTCAAAGTTGTTTCATTTCTAATGGGACACCCGGTATATATATATATATATATATATATATATATATATATATATATTATATATATATGTTACACATAGACTGTGCATGGAACACGGAACTCTTTTGGCAAAATTTAATCCACTATAGTCCGAATAAGTAATGGTAAATGACAAACACTATAGCTTTTTCCTTTTCATGATGTTAGCCCGACGTGGGCAACGGGTCACTCGCAAAGAAGCCCCAAGATATAGCTTCCCTCACCACCTATCTGCCAAGCAAATAGGATCCAACTTTGGGACAGGATCTAGGTAAAGCAGCCTAGCCCCACTATATTTAGAACCTCAGTATAAGCAAGAAACTCGCTGCATTCACGTCGGATTGAATACATAAAAAAAAGGGAGGTAACTATTGTATTTTTTACCAAAACCAAAACTGTCAAAATTGAGCATCCCCCCCCCTTTTTCTTTGATGTATTCAATCCGACGTGAATGCAACGAGTTTCTTGGTGGGTCGTGGCTCGGATTCCATGTTAAGTTGAGGTGTAAGGTGAAGCAACAAGCTTGACTTTCATCAGAATGAACAATTCAGGCGGAAGCAAAACCAAGGTTTACCAAGGTGTGTATATATATATATATATATATATATATATATATGTGTGTGTGTGTGTGTGTGGTGTGTGTGTGTGTATATATATATATATATATATATATATATATATATATATATATATATATATATATATATATATATAATATACACACTGTATCTTGGTTTCGAATAAAAGAAGTTGACTGTTCTATGATCAGAACTTTTGGAAATAACTATATGAAGCTGTTCTGTAGTAAACCTTTATATCTGAAGCTGTTCTGTAGTAAACCTTTATATCTGAAGCTGTTCTGTAGTAAACCTTTATATCTGAAGCTGTTCTGTAGTAAACCTTTATATCTGAAGCTGTTCTGTAGTAAACCTTTATATCTGAAGCTGTTCTGTAGTAAACCTTTATATCTGAAACTGTTCTGTAGTAAACCTTTATATCTGAAGCTGTTCTGGAGTAAACCTTTATATCTGAAGCTGTTCTGTAGTAAACCATTATATCTGAAGCTGTTCTGTAGTAAACCATTATATCTGAAGCTGTTCTGTAGTAAACCTTTATATCTGAAGCTGTTCTGTAGTAAACCTTTATATCTGAAGCTGTTCTGTAGTAAACCTTTATATCTGAAGCTGTTCTGTAGTAAACCTTTATATCTGAAGTTGTTCTGTAGTAAACCTTTATATCTGAAGCTGTTCTGTAATAAACCTTTATATTTGACGCTGTTCTGTAGTAAACCTTTATATTTGAAGCTGTTCTGTAGTAAACCTTTATATTTGAAGCTTTTCTGTAGTAAACCTTTATGCAACTGAAATTTAAAGTACAGCGAAACTTCACGTTATAATTCGGAATTTTTTTGAACTTTTAAACAGTAAAATGCTTTCAAGCAGAGTCGCTTCCAAATATTATTTCTAAGACCGCATCCATTTTGCGTTATTAGCCCGGTGAAGCCAAAAGCTTAAGGGCAAAATTGTTGCAAAATAGATAGCAGTACTCTTAACTTTGTTTTATGTACCATGTTAACTGTATTTATTCTTTATATAACCTCACAAAAAATAATCACAAGGATTTAGGTCAGGGGGTATGAGGGTTCAAGACCAGCCCGTAACCAAAACTTCCTGAGTGAAGGTTAGAAATTACCTTAGCACGATCTGTCGTTCATTTTGATACCTATATCTAAACCTTTATTCGTCATTTTAACCTCTTTTGGACCACTGGGTCGAATATGTACCATTTCCCATACACGCACTCATAACTTAACCCTACAAAAACTTTGGTAGTTAAGAGTTTAAAATAAAAAATTAAATTAATAATAATACATAAAGTTTTCTTAATTGGATCATTCTTATTATTTAACGAATTACCTTTAGAGAAAAAATGCAAGGTGAGAGGTCATGCAGAAAGAACGATCCTATCTTTTTGGCTCCTTTTTTACGGTATTTAGAAAGAAGAATATTCGTGGCTGTTTCATTATTTATAGTCAAACTAACTCGAAAATATATGAAATTATAGTTTGACCGCTTTTAACTAAGATTTAACACACTTAACTGTGTTTTCTTCTCTTAACAGCGTGTAAAATGACTTTTATTACCTAATAATAAAAGTACCTGACACATTTATAAGTATTTATAAATATTTTATTTGATAAGACTCTAAAACTTAATGGAACCATTCATAAATGAAATGTAGAAACTCCTAGAGAGTGAAGTAGAGGAAAAGGGTCATGTAACTAAGCAGTAAAATTAATTAGAAAGATAATATTTAAAGAAAAAGCTACACAATTTGATTTAGTAATTATCGGTTATTTATATTAGTAGGGAATATTTATAAATGTTATAGTAAGACTGAAAGATGGATGCTTGGCAAGCCTGCAATAAATTGACTTATAAACATGCTACGTTTTTAAGGAAACCTATAAATAGGTTGTGAACTCTCTTAAAATGCAACTTTAGGTACTATGTACCTTACCTAATATGTACGGCATATGGCTTTACTAACCTAACCTAACCTAACCTAGTGTACGTTTAACTGGGAATAAGTACGCCTAATCCGGAAATAAGATTTACTCCTCTTTACTAACGTAACTTACCTCTTATGGTGGATAGTGATATCGCACCATCCCTCAATTATGAACGCTGATCTTACGATCCTTAAAGATAATAGAATGATTTACTCTAAAATGCGTGATCCCTTTTTTTACCTAAATCCTGGTAGGATTTCCGACCGTCCTAAATTATGCACAAGTAACTAATAAAACTTTACTTTAACTTAGCTGAGACTTGTCAAACTATTTTTTTGTCGATAGGAATAATTTAAATGTGCAAATAAACATGAATTTCTCACCCATTTCATATAAATTACAGTGGGCATCATATTTCATACAAATTACAGTATCTTTCACCAATTCTTTAAAATTGTAAATAATTAACACTTCATTTTATTATGTACAAATTCCATTAAATCTCAAAGTAAACAAGTACAGACTTCTCTCTCCGTTATTCAGCAAGCAGTAAAAATTACTTATTCGCATAACATATGACGTATAACGGATGCAACATTTACCAGGGACGCTGGAACAGGGGGGCCGCGGGGGCGACTGCCTCCAGAACTTTAAAACCGTGGGGACAAAGCCTCCAACTTTTCATAGTTGTCATGCATCATACTGGCCAAATCATTCTACGCATCAAAGAGTTGACATAAATTATTACTCAGCAGTACTTCTCAATTTGGTTTATAAGTATTCTCCTTTCCATAACTTTGAACATTTGTTAGTTAGGTTGGGTTTAGAAAGTGCTTGCATGAATTTTGTGCTTGTCTCTTGATTTTTGCTTAACTTTTCATAGTAGATTTTAAGGTGTGCTAACAGCGCATTTCGACATTTTATGTGGAAGTTTATGCGAGGCAATGTATGTATTTGATTGGAGTTGAACATTCTTTACGAGATATATATCCTTCTTAATACATCTGACTGTTTAGCCATGTGGTTTATTTCTGTAATATAGTGCTTGTCAATCTAGAGATTCCACGTGGAAAGCTTAATTATATAAACGATTAAAAAGATGTGGTTGTACACAGTAATTCATGAACTACATGACAACAGTAACCAAAGGCTATTTACATTTTTGAGATACTGCTTCTAGTTAAATATTAATGATGCACGACAAAAAACAATGATGTACGTACCTATGATATTCCCTGTTCAGGCATTAACTATGACTAAATATGCAATCTGAACGTGTAACGAGTGATCGAAAAAGTAACAGTGGAATTAGCGATGATATGATACTCTCCATGAATGAAAATAGGACATTTCCGTTCTTAAACTGTTTCAAATATACTACAATAATAATTTTTTATGCCAGAAAAACTAAAGCTTTATTTGTGTTACCAGAAACAGTGGTGAAATAATTTATTTTATGTGCGTCAAAGATGGCTTATTCTGTAAATTTTGAAGCAAATTGACTTATGGTTTTGCTCGTCCTTCACCCTTGCTCGTAATATCAGATGATGTGTAGAGGATAATTGATACCTTAAAAGTTACTGAATTGGATTAAAGTTCATTGAACTTGGAGAAAACAGCTTTTTCAGAGACTGACGGGTGTCACTTCCAGATAAATGGTGTCATCATTTTTGTTGCTTAAACAAATTAGCACGCCTAACAATTTTACTATTTACTTCCTATCAGATCGTTCCCTAAACAATAAGTATTTTTGAAGTCCGTGCTAGCTTGATTTTTTTATTTTTATTTTTTTACTTGAATAATAACATTGAAAACGTTTATTAAGTATTCGCAATTTTTTTTTATCTTGAAGAAGTTCTACCATGTTAAAACTGCG
Source organism: Bathynomus jamesi (assembly GCA_023014485.1). Classification (NCBI taxonomy): domain Eukaryota; kingdom Metazoa; phylum Arthropoda; class Malacostraca; order Isopoda; family Cirolanidae; genus Bathynomus; species Bathynomus jamesi. The sequence goes on from JAJOZX010000917.1 coordinate 893,228, forward strand.
ATGTAAATTGACAGACTTCTTCTAAAAACTAAAAATTCATAGGTAGGCTGGACTTCCTTGCCAATTATGAAAAAGACACACGGCCGGGATCTGCCTCTACCCCGTCTCCAACTTCAGAATACTTACCGCGCCACTGAGATTTGCCATGATTAGGCGATAAAGAAAAAGCCTAACCATGATTAGCCGAGAGCTCATGATAACGTCATCAACTTTCAACCAATCAGGAACCTTGTAACAAATTTCGACTTTGTCCAAAAACCGGTGTCTCGAAACTTAATATTAGCTCAATTTTATTATCATAAGGTTTCGCAAAGGCAAGCTTAGCTTTGCGCGAACGTTTGCTTAAAGCTTAGTAAAAGAGATATTTAAAAATATCCTCTCGTGAACATTTCCTTAAATAATATAATTCTTACTTTTAATAAATTAAAAAATTTTGTACTATATTTTATTTATCGTTATCACCTTAACTTGTGATATTGTTACAGAAACAGATATACTCTGGTATTAGTAACTATGATGAAGATGTTTCATTCACGTACCCAAATAATAATAATATTTAAATGAATGATACCCTTAAAAGTTTAGTACCTTAAATTTGGAGGGTATTGTCCGACTAATTTTAAACACAAAATATTTTTAAATTTACGCTCATCATGTTTCGTACGAATTATGACCACTTACTCACTTTGCATTCTGAACAGTTGGCAATGTTTTCGATCTGTTACGAGCCGATCACAGGCTTGTAATACACCGAAGTTAGCAGAGGTCATCAACAAATTACTTAGACAGTGGGCGTATTCGAACCTAGACATTTCGTTGAGGGAAATTTAATAGATATTCTAAAAATTTAACCTAACCTGAACCTAGAAAACTTAACCAAAATGAATCCTTACGACATCTGATCGACTTGACATTCTATCAACAAATTATTAATAGGTTAATTTAAGTTACGTTAGGTTAAGTTAGTTTATTAGAGTGTCGATGCTTCGGTCTTGTCGACGAAATGGGTATAGGTTCCGAATTTAACTCCTGAAAAACCTTGTCGACTGAATATTGTGCAGACAATATGTCGTTACCCGGGCGTATGTACTAGTTTTCACTACTTATATATTAATTCGGGAGTTAAATTTTATATAAAAAATATGCCTTAGACCAGTGGTTCCCAACCTGGGGTCCCCGGACCCCTGGGGGTCCGCGAAGGTAGTACTGGGGGTCCGTGAGCTTTCAATATTTCGAGAGGCTCCAATGGAAATCGTACATTTACCCACGATAAGGGCGCTTAGGCTAAAATTTCAAGTTTCCTTGCTCTTGGCTGGAATTATTAATACTTTATTTAATAGGCTGTATTTTAATTGCATACTCACTTATGTGTCCTTTATTTGATAGTGAAAAATGAGAAAACGAGTTAATTATTAGTTAATAAAAACAGTTTGTTTGGTAGACGGAATCTTTCAAAAACATGGGGTCCGGGGTCCGTGGGAAAAAAATAAAAATAAAAGGGGTCCTTTGTGGTGGAAAGGTTGGGAACCACTGCCTTAGACTATGCCTTTTATATATGTATATAATCTATATATATATATACAGTATGTAATATATATTGTGTGTGTGTGTGTGTGTGGTGTGTATGTGTGTGTGTGTAGTAGCACCTGCTTAAAGTAATCGCTGTCAGGATCAAACGAAAGTGGTCACTTTAGGCAGATGGTCACTTTAGAAAAAAAAAAATTATTTTTAATTTAAATTCAAATTAAAAATTAAAACTGTAATTACATTTTTTTTATTTTTACCACAAATAATTAAAATAAAAAGCTTCCATACTTGCAACGGCATATCAGATACCTAAATTGTACAGAAAAATATTGAAAAATATTGTAAAATTTTGTGTAAATTGTATTCTTTTTCTGATTAAAGTTTTTTGGCATTCTGAATTCTGAATATTAAATGTAATTTTTTACATTTAATGATCCCCTCCCCCCTCCCCCCTTATAAAGGGAATATTATCAGGCCAGCAAAAATACTGTAAGGGCTTGGCTAAAAAATTCAAAGTTTTAAAGTTTTTATATATTTTGTATTTTAATCATTACAAGGTCATATGGTCACTTTAACAGATTAAATTCTAAACAAAAAAATATGGTACTTACGTATTAACGGGGGGCCACCACATATTGATGATTGGTTAGGTTAAGTTGTAATATTTTCGTTAGTTGAAAATTTCTAATACATCATATTTTTTAAATAGCAATATTTTTTTAAATATTTTTTTATACAATTTTCTGAAAAAAAAAAAAATTTTTTAGGCTTCCAGAAACAAATGTTTCTAATGTGTAACATGTATTAATCATTGTAAATATTTGAAATATAAATCATTGTAAATATTTTTAAAAATATTGCTATTTAAAAAATATGATGTATTACAAATTTTCAACTAACGAAAATATTACAACTTAACCTAACCAATCATCAATATGTGGTGGCCCCCCCCGTTAATACGTAAGTACCAAAAATATTTTTAGCTTGTACAAACCGGTCACTTTCTACAGTATGTAGGTGGTCACTAATACTGACAGAAAATGTACATTGTAAATATATGAATTTTGCCGCGGGATGACAAAAAAGTAGTCACTTTAGTCGGGTTGTCACTGTGTGAAGGTGGTCAGATTAGCAGATTCTAACATATATAATATATATAATATATATATATAGAGAGAGAGAGAGAGAGAGAGAGAGAGAAAAAGAGAGAGAGAGAGAGAGAAAAAGAGAGAGAGAGAGAGAGAAAATGAAGGTTTATACAATTTATGCACTGATAGACAGATAGCACTTTCAGCTGTCCATTCAACAGTTTAATTTAGGGACTAGGTCCATGCTTTGCTTAAACTATTTATACAGGGTGGCCCATAAGTCGCAATCGATTACACTGGTCAACACTCATTTTATTGCCAATCATATTAGAGTGATTTTGGGGTAACTTTGTGGTGCTGATTCCGAATATGACATCGGTTTTGCTAGATTGGCTCTAATTTATGAGATAATTGGTACCCCCATTGAAACACGTAAAAATGCAAAAAATTTAATGTTCAGGCGGAGCCTACTTACAAATCGCATTGAAATTGTCTCAAATCATACAAAAGTAAACACATGAAATACATAATGGCATTTTATTCGGTCCACCATCTAGAATGTTCCGGTTTTCCCATATGCACGCGTTATGGTTACGTTTCCTATTAATTGAGGGTATTCATTATCTCAAAAACTAGAGCCAAATCGGAAAAACTACTTTCATTTTGGAATTCAGCAACCCAAAATACCCTAAATTCGTACGAATTTCCTTGGCAACGAAAAAAAAATGTTTTTTTGTTGACCTGTGTTATAATTAAAGGGAAAATACAAAAACCAAACAAAGTAAAAAGCTTAAAATAATTTAGAAATATTTATTGATTATTCAAAATGCAAAATAACCATCTCGACAAATATTCTTTCCTTTTTTTAAAATCTACTCGATAGATTTTTGCTTTAATTATAACCGATTGGGACTTATGGGCCACCCTGTAGTTCGTGAAACAAAGGAAACTCCCACAGAACAAATAGATGATTATTCAGACTAATACTGGAGTAATTCCACTGTAAATATTTACTAACCTTCAGGTAACTTTCACATGTACACCACCAACTTCAATGCACTTGAGTCGACTAAGAACAATTTATTAGCTACTTCAATACACTTCAGCGCTTTGATCGCGATATCATGACCAAAATTGGAAAAATTTTATGTAGAAACTCCCGGAATACCAGCCTTTTTTTAAATTGGCCAAATTTCGGGGCTTTGTTGCATAACTTTGGACACTACATAGCCTCACAGATCCACTGGAGTCAGGTCAGGTGACCGTGGAGCCCAAGGAGTTTGTCCAATCAGGAAAGGGCTAATGTAAGACCTACCGAACTTCAAGTGCAAAATGAGGAAGGGTTCCGTCCTGCTAAAAGATAATTTCTTCGAGGCCATAAGATTCTAACTGAGGCAAGGCGAACTATTGCAGCATTTCTTGATAATTTCCACATTGTTTGTCCATCAACATATGGGAAAGAAAGGTTCAGTGATTTCTTTGACCGAGAAAGCAAACCAGACATTGGGTTTTTGGTGTATCTCTCTCAAGTTCATGACCTACTCTTGGCTTTTCAAGTCCCCAGATGCGACAATTATGTCTGTTAGTTTTCCCAGACACATAAAATGTCGCCTCATCGCTAAACCAGACACTGTCCAAACAAGAGGGATCGTGCTCAAAATGTATGGTTTCGTTTCAGTGTTCTTATTAAGCATTCGTTGAATGACAAAGTAACTTATGTCCAATTCCAAAAGCTATACGTCTGATGGATTTGGTCTGGCCAGCAGAAAACGCTTCCTCAACCACTTGCTGGTTCTCTTCTGTTCGAGTAACTTTGGACGTCCACTGTGAGGTTTCTATAAGTTTTTTATGATGTATCTTTGTTATCCAAAAACGAGCAATAAGGTTATTGTCTGAAGTTGATTTCCATGATCATTCTAGTGCATTATTTAAAGAGCTAAAACTACTGAAGCTCAAAGAAGTAATGAAACTGGGACGTTTTATCCTTATTTACGAGTGTAAGAACAAAATCATTACCTTACAATGGATAAATAAATATTTTGTAACTCATCAACAAATCTACTCATATCAGACTAGAAATAGATGAAAGCGCGTTTGTTATTCCTCAGTTTAGATTGTCATCTCAAAAATTACCCATTTTCATTGGATTGAAACTATGGAATGAATTAAATGCTGATAAAAAATAATGTGAATGTAAATTCGTTTAAAACCAAGTTAAAATCTCGGTTAATAATGGAATACTAATAAAAATCTAGGATTAAATGTACATTATTTGTTATTGTTCATCTCTCGTGTCTAATACCGACTTGTTTGTATAGTATTGGTATCATACCTTCAATAATGACTGTATTTGTTTTATATCTATAATAATAATAATAATAATTTGAAATTAATACATACTCTAATTAATAATCCTTATTCATGATGTATTATTAATAATAATAACTATCTGTTTTATTTTCAACTAAGAGCCCAGTAAAGCCTAAAGCTTAAAGGTAAAATAAAATAAATAGTCCATTTTCACAATTATTTATGTTAAAACAAAAACAAAAATTGTAAAAACTAATTATTTTGTCAATAAAGGTAATTCAATTCAGTTCAATTCTGGCAACAGGGCATGGCACAAGTTGAAATAACTCCACTAATCCTAAAGTACCCATCTTAATGGTCTCACTGGACATCTTGCACCGCTGCAAAATTCAGTGATTCTCTTGCCATCTTAAACAACACATTCAGAAGCTTAGTGATTAAAAAAAAAATCCCTCACAACTGCTAGTTAATTTTTATTATGTAATTTTAATTTCTTGTAAAACCACAAGATAAACAATTAGACGAGGACTTCTGAATAAATCTCTGTAATTTCAATCTATAAACGGGGTCATTAAAAATACTATTTACCTAAAAATTCATGAATTATATAATTTTTATATTGGCTTCATCGATTCAAAATTATTTACATGAGAGACGAACAACACCCACCAAATTACACACCAACTTGCAGCGACGCTGAAGAATGATTTACAGCACCATAGGTAATTTCCAAAATCTGGTGAAGTGAATAACTGAAAAGTTGTCAATTTGAAATTTGAAATTATTAAGCCAATCCTTATCCTTTCTTACGTAAAGATAGAGTGTGAAGTCTTTCCGAGAAATCACCTATGGTAAATTGTGAAGTTTTCCCGAGGAATGACCTATGCTAAATTGTGAAGTTTCTCCGAGAAATGACCTATGCCAAATTGTGAAGTTTCTCCGAGAAATGACCCATGCTAAGATGTGAAGTTTTCCCGAGAAATGACCTATGGTAAATTGTGAATTTTTTCGAGAAATGACCTATGCTAAATTGTGATGTTTTTCCAAGAAATTACCTATGTTAAATTGTGAAGTTTTCCGAGAAATGACCTATGCTAAATTGTTCCTATTGTTCCGTTGGTCTTATGTAGGTAAGTAAAGTATAGATAAATAAAGAAATAATATTTATATACCTATTGGAAAGTTTATGTCTACAGTGCGTTCGAAAAGTCTCCCCGCAGTGCTATGTTAAACGCATAGGAAATTAAAAAACTACAATGTTTTCATTCAACCATGATTTAGTGATTTTATTACATAACCTTTTGATTTTACACCATGTGTTCAAAGTGGTTTCCACCATTTTGCAGGCACAGAGCAACTCGTCTACACTTGTTGTCAAACACTTTTTTAAAGTGTTGGTTGACTGCGGAGAGACTTTTCGAACGCTCTGTACATACGTAAACGTACGTGAACCTTCTGGTGCCAGTGTCTTCGAGAATCCACAGAGTGGCTGCAGTGAAATCTGTTCACTATTCCTATACCGATATTAGCATGCCATTCCTGATATACTACACACTCACACACACACACACACACACATTATATATATATATATATACACAGGGTGGTCCATTAGTTCCAATTGGTTATAATTAAAGCGAAAATCTAACTAGCGGAGCTCACACTGACATAATTGATTCCTAAGGAAAGAATATTTGTCGAGATGGTTATATTTTGCACCTTGAATAATCAATGTCTAAACTTATCATAAACTTTTTACTTTGTTTAATATTTTGTATTTTCGCTTTAATTATAATCGATTGAAACTTATGCGCCACCCTGTATATATATATATATATATATATATTATATATATATATATATAATATATATATATATATATATTCGTTAATTTATTGCATCATAAACTTGAAACTTGATATGGAAAACAGCGAGCGTTTCTTGATCGTATTTTGGATTCTATTAAAAATAAGTCAGAGACAAATTACCTTTTGAGGCGAAACCATTATCTATTTAATCGTTCTCTCTTATAAGTTTTATATGAAAGTAGTCGAGATTATTGCATTATAAACGGTAACTGACAAGCAATTAACGGGAATTGGCGTCCTCTGAGCCTGCAGACCGAGGGAAATGGTTCACTACAACAAAGGATCATTCAATCGGTCCCCTGATACCATTCATGCCACGATCCTTAATAGAATAACTGCTGCATCGTTAGTCAATGATTTATTCATAAATGTTGAAATACAAATAGAACCTTGTCTAAACACCAAAATGCCACCTCTTAATACCATTTACCATCACTTAATTGGACTACAGTAGATTTAATTTTCCCAGAAGAGTTCCTTGTTCCATGCACGGTCTGTGTGTATCATGGAAAAACCTCAGGGGACCATTCTGAGTTCAATTCCATATATATATATAATATAATATATATATATATAATATATATATATATGTGTGTGTGTGTGTGTGTGTGTGTGTGTGTGTGTGTATATATGTGTGTGTGTGTGTGTCTGTAAAATTCTTCGCTTCTTTGATTTATTATATTATTATTATTATTATTATTATTTGTTCCATGAATCCAAGGTAATATGGAATGCATATTCCAATATAAACCTTGAAATATATGTATAAATCTTATCTGTATGAATGAATAATATTAGGGTAAGAATAGAATTTTATTTATCAGTAAGTTTAATTGAATGAATTTATTACACCATATTTTTACACTGTGGGTAAATGTACTTTCTTAACTGATTAAAATTGAAAATCTTTGTTTGTGAATTATATTGTATTTCGTTCGTGAAAATTGAGTAAAATGTCCAACGTTAATGCCCATATTTAAGTGTCCCCGTATCGGTAAGCATAGAATACAATAGCGGTCTTCCATTGTATGACATTGGGACATATCCTACGATTACATATTTAAAATGAACTCAAAGATTGTGTGACATTTGACGTGTTGACCTCCTGTTGTGCTCAGTAAGGGGCCCTGATAATCAGCCAATCAGAGCCCTTCCCCTCGCCAGTTTGTTTACTAGCCACCAGGGGGCCTCAGCAAAAATAAGAGAGGTGAAAAATGTTGGAATTTATGTTGAAGTTGATTAAACTTATTACATTCAAGTTTGGGTAGGCTTTAATAGTTCTCATAAAAATTAGTCAATTAGATCAGGAGTCTTCGATAAGAGGAAAAAAGGAGCTTTATAAATTATGTTGCGATACTCGGCGCAATTGTAAAGAAATTTACGCGTAATCATAAAATAAACATAAGATCATTTAATTCCGTTTGTAATAAGATGTCTCTCTCTCTCTCTCCCTCTCTATTTGTAGTCGGTCGGCACAAATCTTGAAAATTTTTCAGACAAGATGTGCCAAGTTTAATCTTTACTTCGTAAATTTCATACAGCTTGGTTAAAATAGTAAACTAGCTCGCTTATTCTAATATACATACAAACCATCAATGTAATATATATATATATATATATATATATATATATAATATATATATATATATATAATTATATATATATATATATATTATATATAATTAAAGAAATTTAAATATTAATAACAACTTAATTATTGGTGATATTTTAATAGCAAATTCATCAAATAATCACTTTACATCCACAGGTGGTTAACTTTGTTCAAAATTACAAAATAATAATAAATCCCCATTACACTACATGTCATCTAGTCCACTACATTCTTTATCTTTTGTTGCTACTACTGCTGGAGAAGTCGAAGGTAGTTTTGGTACGTGGAGTAGCACTAATAATAACATCTATAACATTTCTGTGCCCATGATGGACCTTCTTAGAGAGAAAATATCCATGAATTTAACTAAAATTGTATCAACCTCAGTATTTCCAGAAGTACATTTCCTGCGCAGTTACTGTAAACTTATTTTGACCAATGTGTTCATTAACTGTATTTAGCGAAATTATTAGAAAATTGTAAAAAGTACGAAGCATTATCAGAGAATCAAAGAATTTATCATCTCTACAAGGAAATGCTTACAAGGAAACAATTAACCGAAGTGATTATCTCGAATTTTATATCGCTGTAGAAAATCAAGAACTTCAGGATTTCCACTTTATGGACTTGAGTTTAAGTTTTTTGATAGACTACATCATAATATCCTATTCAATAAACTGTATTATTATGGCTTCAGAGGTGTTATTAAAAATTTAATTTTTCAGTATTGTTACCGTGACCAGGATTCCACAAACAAATATATATGTCCCCTTTATAGCGCGACGCCGTCCCAGTCAGGAACAGTAAAACATTAAATTACGAAACTATATATGAATAAATACAAGGCAAATGAAGCTGCTTACACAAGTTATCATTACCCTAAACTTAACCTAAACTTAACCTAAACTTACAATATTAAATATTTAAATATCTGGCACTTGTTGTACAAATAGGGGTTTATTTACAGAGAAGTTGCGAGGTCTGGCTCCCAACTCGGTGTCCTCTTTTGCAGAGGACAACTCTTAGATTACTGGTATTACAGTATGCTGTCTCTGTCCGACCAAATTTAATACAAAAATTCGGAAACCTTCAATGATACTTATTTCTTACTTTAAATTTTACACCCTTTAATCACCGAAATTACCACAATTTAAGACCAGCTGTCCGCTTTCAAGCAACCAAAATTCAAAAGTTCAAGGACGCACGAGATTCAGTTACGTATCACATACCATACAACCAACCACCCAACGGATCATCCAAAAATCACTACATACACCCTGTTACAGTATATATCAGTTTGTAGCATTCATTAATATTTGTTCTACTAAACTATAAAACATGGTGTACCTCAGGGGTTAGTTTTGGCACCTCTTTTAATTGTATATAAATAACCTTTAAACTTCCTGGCCCAACGTATTATATAACAGTTATGGCCTTCATGACCCCTAACAAACGTTTTAAATATCAGTGGAGTGACTTTAATTGTTCTCAGTAAAGAAACACACGCAAAAAAAACCGTACAATTGGATGAATTAAATGTTAAACATCTTGGGAGTAATGCTTGACAAGACGTTACTGCCCAGGTAGCACACTTGGTTCATTGACTGTTGATACATGAATACACAGTTGACATACTATAGTTGATATCAACAATGCGGCAACAGTCTATCGACCAATTGTGCTACCCGGATGTAGAAGGAACACATTAATTATAGTATCTCTCAAAGGATTTCTAAGCGCGTTTCAATGATGTCTGAACGTAAACATAGAATTTTTAAACATTTTGTTAACTGTATTAAACGCTTGTTCTTCTTCATACAATGTACTACTGCTTTCTTTTATACAGAAACTACGCTGACAACATCTTAACCCATTAGTGCCGAGCGTCACTTTACTGGTTTTGTTCTGGCTAACGCCAGACAATTTTATTCAGTCACGGGCAAGACCTCCCGGCACTAATGGGTTAAACACTATCTTTATTGAACGAGCGATAAGAACATTAACTGATAATGATTTGTATTCTTATGTACGAGCGTAATCTTTAAAGAGTTAAAAACTATCAAAGATAAAAGACGTTATCAAACCGGAACATTTAATTTTTTTTACAAGCGTATGAAGCTCCAAAGTTATTAATTTACAATTAGTTAATAAATATTTTGTACTTTATCAAAGCTTGTACTTTATCCTTGTACTTTTTGTACTTCATCTTTTCCGACGAGGAATAGAATTAGGTAAGTTAACCCTCAACCTAATTTACATTATTTTCCAACCGAAATTTCCCTATTTTTGTCGAATTGAAATTATATATATATATATATATATATATAATATATATATATATATATATATATATATATATAATATATATATATATATAGTATTGCTTGCTTCATTTCTCATATTTTCTTCTGAGTTTTTGTATCTTTTAAACTAATTAATATTTTAGTCAGAAGGTGTCTCGTGTATTACTCATTCATGTATCTGTCATCCCCCATTGAAATGATAATGTTACCTTTCACTTAACATGATAGCCCGATAAAGCCGAAAGCTAAAGGACCAAATTATGGTAAAATAAACATAAATACTCCATAATATTTCATGTTAAAATTATCGTTAACTTTATTTTATCAATAAAGAGAGTTTTCTTCGTACTTGACCAACTTCGTCAGAGTAAAAGAAATTAACATTGGTTAAAAGTTAAAACCAAACGTAAATGTTGGATAGATAAAAGAATAAATAAGTCTATGCACACCATTACTCTTAAATGTTTTAAAAGCCAAGTACGTACCTCGTACCTTTCTTTCAAGAAGCAATGATTAGGCCTAAAATTTTAGCCCTCACAATCTCCTGCGGTTTTTCATTATTAAATATCTTCGTATGGTTTTCTCAAAGTCCATTTTGGAAGTCAAAATGACGTGATTTTATTCCGAACAAATTTTTGGGCTGGACGAACATTTTAAGTCTTAAAACAAAAGCAATTAATGTAAATGAAAAATGTATTATTTGGTTTCGAAAACAATTTTAGTTTTTGGTGATTTTTAAATTAACTTCAGTTCTGAGATCAACAACCACCTAATAAAGAAAAAAAAGAGTAGTTTTAAGATCTGTAAATTTGTTATGATTTATCATGTTACACACACACACACACACACACATATATATATATAATGAGGCAATACGAAAGTAATGCCTCGTATCGTATTTACAACTGAAAAATAAGAGGCATTACTTTCGTACCGACCCTCGTATATATATATATATATGTAGAGAGAGAGAGAGAGAGAGAGAGAGAGAGTTGAATATAAGTTCAGGCAAAGTTCAAATTCTTCATATAAGAAACGTGCTGTCTTGTGAAGTTCAGTCTTTTTATTAATTCAACCCTTATAATTATAAAATTTCTTATTCATCTGTGTGGAATAGCGAAGAACGTTTATTAATTTCTGGACGCGGATAATAACCGTTCCTTTATTAAACTAAATAAAAATTAAATAAATTCATGCCTCTATTATGTAAACCGAAGGAAGCTTAAAACAAAAGATTCTCAGATAAGTTATAACCGAATTATATAGATTTTCTTCGACATGTGACTGACAGATGTGGACAGAGTCTGTAAACCTTTTGCGTTTGGGGCTTAAACGGTTACGCTCACCCGTCTTTTGTTTACCCACTTTCTTATATGACATTCATTTTTAAATTTCGCTATTGGGACTTTACTGTATACCCCGATAATAATGAAAGGGCTTATCATAATAATAATAATGATGATTAGGCTTATAAGCTCATAATTCTAATATATTCGATTTTTTTTGCGATGTTGTGAAAGCTGCAGTTTAAAAAAGTATATATTTATTAGAAAAAAAGTACGGTACTGTAATTAGTGTGTGTGTGTGTGTGTGTGTGTGTGCGCGCGCGCCTTCTCTATAATGATGAAACTATATAAATCTTATTTGTAGGCATAAAACCTGATATCTGCCAACATATAAAGGGGGGAACAGATTGTTTGCCATGTCGACCGACAGGAAAGCAACATCTGTAGAAATGAATTGACCCTCATCCCAGTGTATCGTCTAGATCAGAGTTTCCCAAAGTGTGGGAAGGTTTGAATTGGTGTCGCGAAGGTTTGAATTGGTGTCGCTCGCAAGCACTCTGAAAAATATTTTATTTTTCTGTAAAATTTACAGAAAAAAATAGCAGTATTTTATATTTTATTTACTTGTCACCTAAAAAGAATAAAATAAAATTTAAGACACTTATTTTTTAGTAAAATGTTATCATTAATATTAATATTATTATTATTATTATTAGTATTATTATTATTAATATTATTACTCGTATTTTTATTTAGTTTCGCGGAATTTTTTTTAATGTGGGGTCGCTGCGAAGGTGGTATTTCTTGATAATGTGTCGTGCCACGAAAAAGTTTGTAAACCATTGCTCTAGATCAGTGGTTCCCAACCTGGGGTCCCCGGACCCCTGGGGGTCCGCGAAGGTAGTACTGGGGGTCCGTGAGCTTTCAATATTTTGAGAGGCTCCAATGGAAATCGTACATTTACCCACGATAAGGGCGCTCAGACTAAAATTTCAAGTTTCCTTGCTCTTGGCTGGAATTATTAATACTTTTTTTAATAGGCTGTATTTTAATTGCATACTCTCTTATATGTCCTTTATTTGATAGTGAAAAATGAGAAAACGAGTTAATTATTAGTTAATAAAAACAGTTTGTTTGGTAGACGGAATCTTTCAAAAACATGGGGTCCGAGGGAAAAAAATAAAAATAAAAGGGGTCCTTTGTGGTGAAAAGGTTGGGAACCACTGCTCTAGATCAAAAGTATCCATATGGCGGTTCCTGAGCCAAATCCGAGTGGTGAATTCAACCTATTCAATTCAACCGGCTCGCCACCGAAAATCAAGATAGTATCGTTTCTGACCCGTTCCAGCTGATAGGAACGCTTAAAAATAAAATTAAAATTAACCCCTAAAATCAAATAAAGTGAAATCCCCCTTAAACTCGGAATGAATATACAACATTTTGAAAATACGAGTGAATTTTTTGACATTTATACAAATCAGTCAAACACAGATATGGACACGAATCCACTGCTACATTTTGAACTCCTTGAAAGGGATATATTTAATGCTTTATCAGAAATACAAGGAAACTCGGCACCTTGCAATTTAAGAGAGCATGTCTAAGCCAATATTCTTAATATGGAGAAAATTACTCGACACGGGGCAAATTTCACTCACATTTAAGCATACAAACATTGTTTCGTTATAATACAAAGGCGGTAACGGAGCAGTGCCTAAGCATTATTGTCCAGTGGCACTCACCTTCCACCTTATAAGGTATTCTGAATGATTATAGGCAAAATTGCGTACATCCTAGAAGAAAAGGAATTGCTTAATCTGAACAAGCATGAAACTTTTAGACCCCCCAAAAGAAACCAGTATTATATCTATTGCTTGTCCCAAGCATATAGACGTATGCTGATTTTACGAAAACCTTCGAAAAAGTGATCAGGGGGATCATATCCCATAAGCTTAAAGAAATAGGAGTAATCAGAAAGCTGGGACAATGAATCTTTAATATTTTGAGTAAAAGAAAACACAGTGCAGTATATAATGGTAAACGGAGCTTCAAATTTGAAATTTAAAAAGTCGCCATTTCTGTTCCACAAGGTACAGTGTTAGCCCCTCTGTTATTTATAATAATAATGATTGCAGACATAGATGTTGGTATTAAAAATAGTGTTTTATGATATTTCACAAATGAAACAAAAATATAATAAGAAATATAAAAGATATCAAAAAGCAGCAAAATGACATCAATACATCATTTAAATGGAATAAAAAATAAACATAATTAAGTTGAAGAAAATTTCCAATTCATGAGATGTGATAACAGCAATTAAGGAGCTACGGACGAAAGGATACAACGCAATCCAAGATAAGGAAACTATACACTAAATCCTCAAGACAGAGATCAAGAAGTCATAGTGTCAACAGATATTATAGAATTCAGAGAACACATTAAAACGTCAGGAAAAACAAAAGGAATTACGTGGATAAACAAACATCATGCTTAAAGTATCGTTCAGTACTCACCAAACCACAGGAAACCAGAGATCACAATCACAGAAGCCATACAAATTAAGGAATAAAAGCGTTCTGTATAATTATTCCTTTATAGCTAAACAGCTCAGTTTTTTGTATTAATATTTGATAGCTGTATTGGTAATGTATTGGTATCATTAGCATATCTATGATAATAACTTGGTCTTTATTGGTTTCATATCTATAATAATAACTTAAGACTAATACATACAGTGTGTGTGTGTATATATATACAATATTTTTTTCTACTCTTAGTTCATGTATTAATCATAATTTAAACGTGACTTATATAATATCAAGTATTTTAATTCGAGAGCCCAGTAAAGCCTAAAGATTAAGGGCCAAGTTATATAAAATAAATATTCCACTTGATAATATTAATGTATTACTTGTATTATTGTAGCAACAAATTTAAATTTATATACTGTATTATTGTAACAACAAAGTGTATTATTGTAACAACAAAGTGTATTATTGTAACAACAAAGTGTAATATTTTATTATTGTAACAAAAGAAATTGTAATATTCCAATATTTATTTTATAAATAAATTTATAAATATAAATAAAAATAAAATAAATATTTTCACAATAACTTTAATGACGTCACAGTGAGTTAAATTTATTGTCTAATTTTCAGTTATTACTTCATTTATGTATTTTAACCCTTTACCGCATGAATTTTTTGTAGGGTTAAAAATTGACAGGTTACAATTGACAGGTTACAAATGACAGGTTACAAATGCAGTGAAGGGTTAAATTAACTTATACGTCTTCATGATTTAAATATTATTAATCATAACTACCTATAAAGTGATGTTACCTATGATGTGATGAAGTGATGTTTTATCTTTAATTTATCTGAGAGCCCAGTAAAGCCTGAAAAGTTTAAGGGCTAAATTAAATTAAATAAATAGTCAAATTTCACAATTATATATTTTATGTCAAAATTATTGTAACAACAAAAATTGTAAATATTGTAATAATTTCTTTTATAAAAAAGAATAAAAAAAGAATGGGTTTATCTACAGTATACCTATCGAATCGACAAAACCATAACATCGAAACTCTAAAACCTAACTTAACTTAATCTAACCTAGCGTAACCTAATCCTATCCTAACCTAACTTGGTCTAAACCACAATATACTTATCGATAGAAAATTAAGTTGATCAGATGTCGTAATCCCCTGATTAATATGTTAATTTTTAGAATCTATACACATTTCGTCGACAAGACAAAACCATCGACACTCTAAAAAAACTAACCTAACCTAACTTAACCTAATCTAACCTAGCGTAACCTAACCTATCTTAATCTAAGATAATAACTTGTCGATAGAATGTCGAGTCGATCAGATGTCGAAAGGCCGAACTTATATATAAACATCAATATTATTTGTTTTAATTTTCCAATCATTTTTTTCATTAACTAATATAAATTTAGTTGTTTTTATGTAAAAAGGGGGCAACGGCGAGTGCCCCCCGTAAAAGCCCTCCCCCCACTATCTAAGAAGGAGAGAGCCAAAATCAAGGTCTCTGAGGCCCACGATGCCATTTTATTATATTTTTTTTTATAAATTTTGAAAAGATTATGTAGTGTGTAAGATGCATGTATGTGTACAAGTAAAGAATAGAGGAAGAAGTGTGTGTCTGAGAGCATGCTGGACTGCTCACAGAGTAGGTAAGACACGGAAAAAAGATCAGCTGAAGAGGGTAATGACAGGAGAAACGGGAGTTCCAGCACTCACTGTCCCTGCCTAACATCCGTCAACCCAGGAGTACTTCCCTGGTCGATTGGTGTCTACAATGTCCTCCTTATATTTGCAATAATAATTTTAAAATCAAGATACGAACATAAATAATAGTTTATTGTAATAGTAAATATGGTGATTTGACCTCTTCAAAGACAAGCATTCTTTAATTAAGAAGGATCAAAAGTTTATTCTCGAATGCAAAATTCTTGATCAAAATTATTTGTGCTTCCAGACGGAGTCTAATAAATAGGTACTAAAATTCCACACCTTAACCAAAACAAACTTTTTACCCTTTCGCTGCAGAGAATTTCCTGACGGTACGAATTTTGGAGCAGCATACGGGCCACCGCAGCGAAAGGATTAATCTAACCCAACCTAACTCAGCGTAGTGTAACCTTACCGAGCATCTCTAATCTAATTTAACGTAATTCCCAACCTATTGAAACTCAACCCAGTGTAGCCTAACCTAACCTACCTAATTACATCTGAATTTTATTTGCATGAACAACTCAGAGTTTCACAGATAACGAAATTTGATTGAAGTGATATTTATAATTGATTCAGACTTAACTTTACTTAGATTCCACTGCACAAATTATTTTTGTGCACACATTGTAACAGGGGGTGTATGGTTGATTATGGATGACCACTGGGATAGTTATTGTTTGAGTGGTTGAGTGTTAGGAAATACATAGACTGCCGTGAGACGGACTCAGATTCTCGTTTCGTCAGTTCAACGCGCCATTTTGGAATACTAAAGGCTGAGTAATTATGAAAATTTAAAAAAATTATGTGTCCAGCTTTATTTCGTTATTAAAATCAGTGATTGTGTATCACTGCATTATATAACTGGAGTTTTACGGCACCGAAATTGAAGGCTGCCACTGAACTGTAATCTTCCCACGGCAGATCTCTTTGGTTGAGACAAGTTTTCCTTTCGTGCCAGTTAATTCTTTATTAGTGTTTAGGTTTAGGTTTAGTTTGAAATTTAATAAACCCGTACTACTCATACTATTTGTTTTAAGCTTCTTGTCAACCCGAGGCAAACTGATTATAATTGTTTTTTGGTGTAATTAAAGTGAATAGTAATTCTCTCTTATCGTTACTGGCTGAGGCGGCCTTGCCCTTTACGGACACATCATCGCAGCCACAGTAACAACATACTGTACGTGTCGCGCGGGCTTTATCTACCGCACGATATTTGCAGGGATGATCACTAAGGACTCAGGAAATTCTTGATGGTCCCAATCAGTCGGTTGTTGCAGGAAGCGTCGAGTCCGTAATTTTCTAATAGAGTTAACTCATCGAGTAACTGGATCACTTTTTCTCACTGTTCTTTCTTATACGTATAATAGTTCAGAATGGAACAATATACCGGGAATTTCTTAATGTTTACTCAAATTAAGTCCACTGAAGTGATGAATGCACAGTAACAAATTAATTGCAATTGAATGGAATCGTTTTCACAGTTAAAATTACATAAAATGGAACAGTTTGGTGATATGAAGTGGACGTTATTTTTTACTCTTTTCTTTTGGTAAGAACAGCTAAAGGATATTTTTAATAAAAATACAGAGAATATGGAGGAACAAACACCTTCAATAAACAGTGTCGGAATTAACTCACAATCATTACTTGATAATAGTAACAATAAGCTACTGTAGGGGTACAATATCTTTGCGGGCGAGAGAGTGTTACTCGAGTTTCACAGTTTCATGGGCGGGTGTTTAAGGGGTACTTTTAATACCCAAGAAGAGTCCCTCGTTCAGTGCAAATTAATTCTCTGTATTCCATAAACGTCATCTCAGGGAACCATTCTGGGTTGGACCATATACCTTTGGTAACTTTGGTTAGCTTCCGCCCGAATTGTTCATTCTGACGAAGGTCAAGCTTTTCACTCCACCTTAGACCTACAGTTTAACGTGGAATCCGAACCACGCCCCACCAGCAGCCCAACGTCTAGGCCACACAGGGTACCCATTTATCTGCCAACCACTTTCTTTATTGAGTGGAAGGATGAACAGCTGGGTTTTGCTGCGGGCCGGCTGCAGTCACCGGGTCTCGAACCAGGGGCCGGTGGATTCGTAGTCAGCAACTCTAACCACTACACCACCGAGGCGTGTATATATATATATATATATATATATATATATATATATATATATATAAACTGTTAAAAACAGCCTTGAAATTTAAAACGCAAGTTTAAGCATAGTTTGTCCCTACTTTTGAGGAACGTTGAGTCTTCATATGTTTTGCCTGCGATTTACTTCTGAACAGTGTTAGAGATTTAACAAGTTAAAAAATAGTATAATGTTGCATTATGACCTACATATGATTGAAGCTAAAATTACAGTTCAGAACTTTGTTTATGAAACAGGAAATATATTTTATAAAATGTTGAAAAATAACACGCTAGTCATTTACAAAATTAAGTCAAGAGAACATGATTATCTGCAGGATGTCCGAAAAGTCTGGAACCATAGGAGAAACACTTTATTTACATGCGCTTCAAAACATCATGGATGGTACTTTTCGATACTCCACTTTCCAAGCTTGTACGCCTGAATGACTTTTTAGGACTAGCATAAATTTTCGCCATTTCTCACGGACTTCTTCCGAAGTTCCGGGACAACCTGAACGTGGTTTGTCTGCTACAGAGCCAGTTTCTTTAAACTTTTTCAATAATTTTCAACCGCGGTATGTATTACTGGATTTTTTTCAGGATGACGACCGTTGGATCACCTGAAGATCAGGGCCCCCAGCCTTCTTTAGTTAACTTTATAAGGCTAACTAACGTAAATATCACGACCTAACCCAACCAATCGTCAAGGGCGTACAGTTGACCTAACGATTGGTTAGGTTAGGTCTTGATATTTTCGTTAGTTAGCCTTATAAGGCTAACTAAAGAAGGCTGGGGGCCCTGATCTTCAGGTGATCACGACCGTTAAATTCATCTGCCACACTTCTATGGGACCAGCCATCACGTCCACACAGAAGAATAATATCTACGCTCTTGTAAACTTAACGCTATCATTCACGGATACCCTGAAACAAAAAAAAAAATTAGAACCAATTTCTCTTCTGGTTCCAGACTTTTCGGACACCCTTTATATTAATTAAGATTCAAATTTGTAAGTAACCAAACTTTGGTATGTATTTATTACTTTATACTTAATCTATTCAACTCTCTTACACTGTTTTATAACTGTAATATAAGATAGCTATTTGTAATGTAGGCTATAACCAAGTATGCTTCAAATTAATTTTTAAAAAAATAATCACTCATGCACATCCTCAATCCTCATGTAAACTGTTGCGAAACTAATCTAAACAAGACCAGCGCGCATACGCAGACAGAATTAATTTGAAAAATACATCCGAATGTATTTTTCATTCAGAATATAAATATAAGAGATTCTTAGTTTATGAAAACATTATACCATGTAATGAATGCTGAAAAATGTTTTTCATGCATTATTTTAAGTGCTCTCATTATTTTTGTCTTACGCCAGGCAGCAAAACAGTAACATATGTTTTCAATTACATTTAATTGCACAACATAAACATGGAAACGTGTTTACCTGCATTTATTTTATTTTAATTAGGGTCTAATAAGCGTATTATGCGTTGTGCAAGCTATGGGACTTTGTAGATAATATTTATTTAAAAGAATATAGTTTTCGTTGCTAAAAATTTTACACCTAAATTACGCAGTTTAAAGGAATATAAGCTAACAAAAAGTTACGGAATGAAATAGTGGCTAAAGTCCTGACGTTTTTTTAACAACTAAAAGTTAGGGAATGAAATAGTGGCTAAAGTCCTGATTGTCTTTGGGACTAGTATGTTTCATGGACTGCTCTCGATTTTCCTACGAAATTGCAAACAAGGGCAGTCGATGACCCTGATTTTGTTTCTGCAATCGGTTTTCTTGAGAAATGATAAAGAAAAATGTTATTGGATATTGAATAAATTTATTTACTGAAACGACGCAATACACTCCATCATCTTTTTGAATAAGTCCGAGCTGGTGTGGCGCTTACGCCATACAAATTCACAAAGGTACGAGTCAAGTTGGTCCTGCGATCTGTTCCGCATCGCAGTTTGTTCGATTGTTTCAATGAATTCCACAAGCTTTCCACCTGCTGAGTATGAGCTCCGGTAGATGGGTCGATAAAGTTCATGCTGTGGTTAACAGTGTAATACGAATAGTTGTACCCAGCGAGCTTGCAAAAAAACAATAGTATAAGAAACTCGATTAGGTCAGATTAGGTTAGGTTAGGTTAGGTTAGGTCAGGTTAGGTTTCTCAAGAAAACCGATTGCAGAAACAAAATCAGGGTCATCGACTGCCCTTGTTTGCAATTTCGTAGGAAAATCGAGAGCAGTCCATGAAACATACTAGGTCCCTATTTTTAAAACAAAAAGTTACAGAATGAAATAGTGGAAATATCGGTTTGTTAAAATTTAAAAAGCTACGCTAATGTTGCACACTGAATTCAGTGCTACATAAAGGTTACGTTAAAGTGCGTAACTGATATGTAACACATATGCAAAAAAAAAAAATTAAATGTGATGGTGTATCAGTGTTCAACGATCCACGGGAGAGGCTTCTGCCTCCTTGTATGAAGGTGAAAGCTGCATATCGGGGAAGACGGCTGCAGCCTGGTTATTATGACGATCCATAGGGAAAAATACCCATAACGTAGCCTACCCCGAGTATTAACAAATAAGGGCAAAGGTAATATAATATAATATAATGAATTATATAAGACTTATCAACCGTTTCATGCATTCATTGTAAGTAACAAAGAAACGAATCATCTTAAGTTATAAACTGTCTGACTTAATGTTAGCGGCAGCTTTAAGTGATACTATTTTTAACTTTTTACTAACTCTAAGTTTTAAATGCTTTATTATTTATAATTTAGATATTTGACTATATAACAGCATAATTGTTAACATTGGCATTAGACAAATGTTTGGTTAACGACAGAAAAACGTTAGAATCACCTGAAGATCAGGGCCGCTATGTAGGCTATTCCTGTTTTTTGCTTTACAGTACCAAATATAATAATAAATTAAATTGAATGCCCGGTTAGGTCAACTGTACGCCCTTGACGATTGGTTAGGTTAAGTCATGATATTTTCGTTGGTTTTAAAGAAGATATCATTTGGTAATTGAGGCTGGGGGCCCTGATCTTCAGGTGATCCAAACGTTAAATATACAATTATACATGTACTTGCTTTGTATATTTGTGTAAATAATGAAATAAAATGAAAAAGTTTATTGGCAGACTATAGTCCATAGTCCATAATCCATAGTCCATAGTCCATAAATTAAAACTAATTGAATGTACCCGTAAACAACACCTCTTAATGGGAAAAAAAGGAAAATATTTCGATATAAATTTTCAAATTATTAGAATTTATTGTTCCAATTTGGAAAATCACTTAAAATTTAACCGTCAATATAAAACTCAAAGCGTCACTTAATTCTCTCACGACTAAAGAAAACTCTTAAAATATGAGATAATAAAACATTAAAGTACACTAAATATCACACACACACACACACATGAGAGAGAGAGAGAGAGAGAGAGAGAGAGAGAGAGAGAGAGGTCCTAGACCTTGTTATTATAGAGTTTACTGGTGCCAAATTTGGGTTAGAAGAGAGTCGCAAGAGAGAATAGAAGAGAAGAAGAGAGACGTTATCAAAGGTTTAAATAAATTATATTTAATATGAACCATTTATTTTCCTTTTCTTCCTTTAAATGATCAACGTTTATTCGTCTCATTTAAAATTTTGATTTATTTCCTTTTCCTAAAATTGAAATTAATCTTCGGTCGAGACACGAACGATTCGTTTTCTTATAACGAAGGCACCTGTCAATTCTGGCTCGTGTTCTCCTTACGTCCGCACAAAAAATATAATATAATACCTTCAAATAAACAAAAAAAAAACGAGAGAGATTCAGAGAGAGAGAGAGAGAGAGAGAGAGAGATTGAGAGAGAGAGAGAGAGAGAGAACTATGCATGTATGTGTCTCTTAGTTCATTTGATGGAACTGGCATTTTTTAACTGTCTTTTCTAGTCTATTTCGACTCGTCGTTTCGGTGTTTTTTCTAAACTGAACTCCGACATTTTATCAATACCTTAAAGTCTAATTGTAAAATCTTTTTCATGAATATCTCCTGAAAGGAAAATGGTTTGGTTGATGGCAAAATATTCAATAGATTTTGTATAAAATATATTTCAACGAGATACATCTCGAATACACTCGCATGATGTCGCTTGCTTTTATGCTGAAAGATACGATTAGATTGGTTATGGACGAGCTAGATTAAAGTTAGATTATAGCTTAAGTTAGGTTAGTTTGGGTTACGTATAGGTTAAAACCAATTTGATTTTGTCTAACATAAAAATCCGATTTTATCGCCTTCAGAAAACCCGACTAAACTACTCAATGGCATGAGATTAAACCTATTTAATTTAATATCAACATTCATTAGTAAAGTGGACGCCGGTAATGTTACGCAATTCTCTTTGCTTCATGTAAAGTTAACTTTGTTTAATGTACGAAGGAGGGGCTAAGGGCGAAGGCCCGCAAAAGTAACCCCCTCCACAGAAGACGGAGATAGCCAAAAACAAGATCTCCAAGGCTCAATTATGCCAATTTTTTTCTTTTTTTTTAATATTAATTTTGAAAAGGTTGTGTAGTGTGTAAGATGCATGTATGTGTAATGAGGAATAGAGGGAGAAGTGCGTGTTTGAGAGCATGTTGGACTGCTCACAGGGTAGATGAGACACGGAAAAAGATCAGCTAAGGAGGACAGTAACAGGAAAAACTGGAATTCCAGCACTCCCTGTCTCCTGTCTAACATCCACCCCAGAGTACTTCCCTGGTCAATTGGTGTCTACAATCTCCTCCTATTTGCTATTATAATAATAATTTGTGTAACTCAAGTTTTCTGTCTTATAGCACTTAATAAGTTGATTAAATTAATGTTATGTAAATGTAGAATAACTGTAAGATATATTTTCAATGTAAATATCGGATTTATTTTATTATTATTATTATTATTATTATTATTATTATTATTATTATTAATATTTATTATCACTATTACTATCACTTATCACTTTCACCTTTGTTACGTAATAAATAAATTAAATCCCATTAATTTTGCCTAAAAAGCCTCCATGCTTCCAGCGACGGCATATTCAGATTAAAGTACTGTGACTATATTAACGTCATATCAGATATCTAAAACAAATTTAACTCCGTCATTTGTATTCTTTTCTGAATAAAGATTTTTTTAATTGAATTTTGAATTTTGAATATGTTACTCAGTGCGTAGGTTAATATACATTACCATTAACATGATTGCAAAGCATTAGAAAAATGTCACCCCACACAAGTACGTAATTTGTTTAATGTTCATTCATTATACAAAAATCTAAAAATCAAGCTTTTGAAATTGAAAAAAAATTTCCCCGTAGCAACTGATGCTTGCATGAAATTTTCTCTTAAACAATTATTCCAAGCCAACTTTTAGTAATGAGAAAAGGTGATAGACAGTAACAGTAAACTCGGTGTCTATAATTTCTATGACTGGGCTATGTCCTCCACATTATATGAGAGTTTTGCTGTTGCAGAAGGTCAGCGAAATTGCATCCCATTAGCACTCGTTGACATAAAGAGGACATTCAGCGAATGAAATAACCAACCCATTTTGTCTATCGATTTTCTCTTTTCATCTGCCATTCAATGAACTTAATTATAATCAATATCGTACCGCGTGTCGTGAATTTTCTTTCAACCAAAAATAACAATTTTTGAGAGGTGGACACACCTTCCGTATAACATCAGCTAACTTTTTTACTACGTAACATCCAAGACCACTCTCTCCCCACTCTTCCCCACAGGGAGGGGATGGGCGTGAACTTCATGCAAGTGTCACCCGAGCCTAGGCAACCGGAGAGTAGATAGGCGGCCCAACTTCAACGCGGCGTAGGCGGTAGTCGAACCTGGGACTATCAGACTTCGATAGGATATTAAACAGTTTTACATCTTGAATGCTAATTAGATTTTCCGCCTTTTATAAGAAGCTTTTTCCTTTATAATTCATTTATAATTCCTTTATATTTCCTTTATAATTCCTATAAAATTTATAATAATTCTTTACAATCCCAGTTTATAAAGGAAACATTTTAAGAAAAGAAAATAAATTAGACTTTAATTTTTTCATTATTTTAATATTATATTGAATTAAACGCAACGTCAATTCAAACATTCAAACGGAAGGTTTGTTGCAGATATTCTCAATTCTTGATCCAGTTTGTGTAGAACAAACCTAAGGTGATATGAATATGGTTGTGACTGCAGCGGGTGTTGCCTCTGGGAGGAATCAAACTTGCGATGCCTCTTGTTACTGAAGAATCATGCACTCGAACCTCTAAAGCCAAGAGTGTCTGAACTGGAAACTAACGACACGCGCAGGTGAATTAAGGGAGAATGGATTGAACAGGTCATTGCGTGGAATAAATAAAGTAGAGCAGTGTTGCTTCCACTGGTAATGAACCACTTACGGAATTCTCGCTGGCTCTATAAATACTTGCAAAGCAGTGATGCTGCGAATTACGAACTGCGAGCAGGAGGCTGTTCACACCCTGAATTGAGTGTATGGGCAAAGCAGTGAAACCTTTACTTTCTAACACTTAATCTGTTAGCAATCTGTGTCTAAAGTCTAATTACATATTTATAAGTTCAGATAGCAGCAAAATCAAAATATCCAAATAACATTATATTCTGAAGTGTTATAAGATTTATTTTATTTAATTGATAAACTTCTACATGTCTTCCATCATTAGCTCTAATTAATTTTATTCTGCGTTTTCAAATTCTGAAAACACATTTTCCAACACAGCTTCAGAGATTGACGTGACAGCAAGTATATCTTTCACCACTAATTCGACGAATATCAGTTAGATAGAGTGAAAGATATACTTTCTAACAAGATGGAGCCCCTGCTCACAGAGCACGCCAAACTGTCACATTCCTTGAGAACGAAACGCCGAATTTCATCGAACCCAATATGTGGCTGGCTAGTAACCCCGATCTTTCACCACTAGATTATGGTGTTTGGGAAGCCCTGAAGTTCAAAGTTTACATCCCTAGTACCAATATAAGAGACATAGATGAACTACGCGAAAGAATTCTCCTCGGCTGGGAGAAGGTGTCTCAACGATATGTAAACAAGTGTATTGATCAGTGGCGTCCACGTTTGAAGGCCTGCGTTGAGCAGGAAGGGGGACACATCGAGCAACTTCTCAATTAAGATGAACAACATGCTAAGATAAGCACCTATGAAGTTTGGGAGCTCTAGTCCCCTTACTTTTTTTAATATGACAGTTTACCTCTAAGGGGTCACTTTTTTTTATCCACCCTGTATATATATATATATATATATAATATATATATAGTATGGGTGTTCTGGGTGGCATAGTGGTTAAGACGCTGAGCTGCTGGTCGTGAGATCGAGTCCCGGCAAAGACTGTAATTTCTGAAAACCCGTTGTGGGTCGTGATTCAAATTTTACATTAAGCCATAAGTTTAAGATGGAGTAACAAGCTTGACCTTCGTCAGAATGAACAATTCGGATGGGAGCAAAACGACTGTGTATATATATATATGACTCATTCTTTCAGTTTGCTAGTTTTAGAGACAAAAAATAACCCGAAAATTAGTGATGTGCATCATATTTTCAATATATGTCAATTCCACACATATATTTCCATGCATGTCATTTTCTTATTGAAATCCTGCAATCATCTCTTGACTGCCAGAGAGAAAAACTTCACTCCAGTCGCAGCCAAAAATAAAACTCAGATATGGTTTTTATTTATTTGCATCTATTTTGTTCCGTTCGACTTAATTCCGATTTTCTTTTCTAACTGAAAGGAAATAATATCTTGGGATATTACATGAAAACGCCAAAAATGAATTATCAGTTTCAATAATGGTCTTTGGTAACTCATTGGTAACTCCAACAAAATGAAATCTAACCCTGATTTTATACCCGTTCTTACTTCCTGTTCATTTAAGAGAATAGTTTATACACAGGGTGGGTAAAAAAAAGTGACCCCTTAGAGGTAAACTGTCATATTAAAAAAAGTAAGGGGACTACAGCTCCTACACTTCATAGATGCTTACCTTAGCATGTTATTCGTCTTAATTGAGAAGTTGCTCGATGTGTCCCCCTTCCTGCTCAACGCAGGCCTCCAAACGTGGACGCCACTGATCAATACACCTGTTTACATATCGTTGAGACACCTTCTCCCAGCGGAGCAGAATTCTTTCGCGTAGTTCATTTATGTCTATTATATTGGTACCAGGAATGTAAACTTTGGACTTCAGGGCTTCCCAAACACCATGTCTAGTGGTGAAAGATCTGGACTACCAGCAGGCCACATATTGGGTTCGATAAATTCTGGTGTTTCGTTCTCAAGGAATGTGACCGTTTGGCATGCTCTGTGAGCAGGGGCTCCATCTTGTTGGAAAGTATATCTTTCACTCTATCTAACTGATATTCGACGAATTAGTGGTGAAAGATATACTTTCCAGCAAGATGGAGCCGCTGCTCACAGAGCACGCCAAACTGTCACATTCCTTGAGAACGAAACACCGGATTTTATCGAACCCAATATGTGGCTGGCTAGTAACCCCGATCTTTCACCACTAGAAGCCCTGAAGTCCAAAGTTACATCCCTGGTACCAATATAAGAGACATAGATGAACTACGCGAAAGAATTCTGCTCGGCTGGGAGAAGGTGTCTCAACGACATGTAAACAGGTGTATTGATCAGCGGTGTACACGTTTGGAGGCCTGCGTTGAGCAGGAAGGGGGACACATCGAGTAACTTCTCAATTAAGACGAACAACATGCTAAGGTAAGCATCTATGAAGTTTTGGAGCTCTAGTCCCCTTACTTTTTTTAATATGACAGTTTACCTTTAAGGAGTCACTTTTTTTTACCCACCCTATATATATAATATATATAATATATATATATATATATATATATATATATATATATATATATATATATATATAGGGTGTCCCATAAGTCCTGTCTCATAGGAAAATTTATTTTAAATTAAATTTACAAATGTAATACATTAGATTCAGGAGTGTAACTCACTTCCATATTAAGCATTACGTGTTTACTCTACCTGCAACAAAAAATAGGTCCCAAAACAAGACATCAATTTGAACATTAAATTTAGTTCTGATGCATTAATTTTGTAAATTTAATTTAAAATTAATTTTCGTATCAAACCGGACTTATGGGACACCCTCTATATATAATATGGGCTTAAATACATCTGACGCATTTCTGGTGTGTATTTGATACGTTTTATTACAATTCTTAATGTTTATGATTTTTTTTAGTACTGTATTTTTTTTTATGGAGGTAGGATGGGCCAAGGGCAAATGCCCGCTAATGACCAAATACTATTTATTTTGTTTCTTTTAAAATAATTACTAAAGCTTCAAAATTATTAATACTTCCTTCTAAAAGTATTGCATCTCATGCGGACATATTATACACACGATAGAAGCAAACTGCAAACAGCATTTGAAAGCATAATTATTAAAGATTTAACACACTATATTACGAACGAGCGAATGAGAACGGTTTTGGCAAGTTTTCTCCGGGTGAGAAAGGGATTGCGGCCGAGCTGTCCTTCCCGAGGGTGCTCGAGACGAGAGAGTAGAGACTACAGGTTTGTAGGCTTCAACTTAACTGTCAACTTTCTCGATTCGTCGTTCAGTCTGATTTTCCAAACACCTGAAAACATTCTCCAGTTGTTACTGAGTGATTTCATGAATTGCATTTGTAATCGTGGCCGTAAGTTCATCCGAAGACTGTGGTTTTGATGAGCAAACAACACTTCTAACATGACCCCATAAATGTATTCTAGTGGGGACAGGACAGGTGAACGAGGTGGCCAGGCAATTGGTCCACCTCTACCGATCCACTTGGCTGGGAAGATTTCATTCAAGAACTGTCGCAAGTTCGAAACAGTGAAACTCGCCGAAACTCGGGTGTCTGAGATGACTGACACCAACCCATTTTCTGTACCCTCCTACTTTCTCTACACTTCATTATTTATATTCTTTTATGATAATCGATCGAATATGTATTTCATCCAATTCTACATTTTGTCTTTTACTCAAATTATCAAAAATTAATTTTATCGATACTGAGGGAAAGTTTGTTAGAGCTCATCCTGTCCCCAACTTTGGTAAATTCATTTTAAATATGGCTTCCACTGTTATCTAACATTATGTAGTTATTCAGTATATATCTTATGATTGACGAAGATTAGTCATACCTACAATAAAAAGAAGTAGACCTAAGAATGGGGTCTGAAGTATGTCATTCATGTTTATAATCACTTCAGTGGAACAGACATTACTGGTTAATATAAAATTAAATTCACTGATAGAATATGATAATAAAAACCCTAATAGACAGAGTTTATTTCCACAACAGTTTCGATGTCCACTGGCATCCTCTTCGGGTGGATACAGAGGAAGAGGATGCCAGTGGACATCGAAACTGTTGTGGAAATAAACTCTGTCTATTAGAGTGGGTTTTTATTATCATATTTTGACCTTCACGTAGAAAAAAATGAAGTTTTTTGCATTCACTGATAGAATTTATTTATTTACTCGTTCACGATGACACATAAGCACTCTCTGCATAGTATAGTCAGCTCTTCTTTCACACCGGGTCGTTAAGGCTAAAGAATAAAAGTGGCGAGTTTAAAGACCTTGTTTTGGATGCGCAGAACCCGTAGATAACATACCCAGATGGATGAGGAGGTCTTAATGGAACTTAATAAAAAATGCCCAGTCATATTGGGCAAATTTCAGTAACAGGTTATGCGCAATCGTATTTCTCAAAGAGTTATCTAACTATGATACATAAGTAGTAAGACGATGAACCACGTACGGAAGCCTCATCAGTACTTTAACCCCCCTCTTTGCTTGACGATGCTGCTGCGAGCTGCTCGTACCTTGAAGTGGGCGTATGGGCGGAATGATGCTCTATGTGTAAAAATGTCTAACTATCCTCACTTCTACTTAAACTATGAATACATCGATTAATATATATATATATATATATATATATATATATATATATATAATATATATATATATATACAATGTATATTAAGTAAGACCATCTGGACGAGTCTGTTGCATGAAGCTTGTTTGAGTCAATGTCAGTATGAAGGACAAAATAATTTTTTGTATCTCGAAATTATATTTTTTTTTGCGTTTTGTCCTATAGTTTGTTATGCAATTTAGCAACGTGTAAACTTCAATACTAATTTGTCAATGCTTAATAATTTGTATATATGTATTCTCTGCTTTTATATATATATATAATAATATATTATATATATATATATATATATATAAATTAATATATATATATATATATATATATACATTACTTCTCATTCTTATATTTATAGAGGGAGAGTGTCAAAGACTTTATTTTATAATGCAGAGGAAACGTTGAACATTGCTTTAAATGTTGAGAGATCTTAGGTATGAGGAGAAAAAAAAGAGTGTATAACTATATGTATAATCATTTGTTAATGTTAAAATATATGATACAGAGAAATAGAATTAATTTAGTATTTTGACATATATATTTATATAAACAACCTATATCGCTTATTGCACCTCATGTTGTATCTTCTCTCGTTCATCTCTAGAAGCGATTAATCAGGACTCGAACGTACACGAGACAAAGACTTCTTCTACGTGTGTATTCAATGATTCGTCTGCCCCTACCCGCTTTTATGCAGAGGCAAATAAATCATAAGGTGTTTGTCCAGTCAGTTTTAATGAGCTCTTGCACACAAGAGATGGCGGGCGTATCGGAGCTATACTCGCGGAATCCAACTGCGAAAAGATGGCTACGCTGATACAAGCTGATACTCTCCTGGAAAAGATGCGCCATTCGGCCACCAAGCCAATTGTGGAAGAGTGATTTTCCAGCTCGCTCTTCGGTTAAATTATAAAGACTTCAAACACAGAAACAGAAAAAGGATAATGAGTTATCGACGGTCGGATGTTGATTTATGTGCGTGCGCCGATTAATAAGTAACAAGCTAATTTTTATTTATAACCGTACATAATTCATTATTCCTTAAGGGATACCATTTTTGTTTTATGTTTGTTTCCCCATACAATGTTTGTACATAGACATTCAATGTTGATGCACGAGTATAAGTAATGTTCAGTATGTTTATAAATATATATCAAATAAATCAGATTTGTGACCTTAAACTCGCAGGAATTCTGTCCGCACTTATACGGTACCTCTAAGAAATGAGGTCTTGCTTTTCAAATACACGCCATATATATATATATTATATATATATATATATATATATATATATATATATATTATAATATATATATATATTATGAGTGGACGACTGAAGAGCAGAACCTACACAAATTTCGCAGACGGGAAATTCCAGCAACATTAATAGCTTAATCTAACCTGACTTAACCTAATCTAGCTTAATTGTGTGGAGAGAATGTCATTTCTTGTCGCGTGACTGGATTGGATGAATGACCAAGAATTAAAGGAAAAAGATAAGATAAGATAAGATAAAATAGAAGGAGAGAGAAAGGAGGGTAAAGAAACCAGAGTGTAATTAGAAGAGGACAGATGCTCGGGTTCAGCTAGCAAGCTATTCTTTGTATAGGTTTGGAGTGCCAAACCCCGTCTAGTTAACTCCATAAGGAGACAAGGAGGTCTCTTAATTAGATGCCAACGACGGTACACCTGGCAGGACAGAAGAGAAAACTCTGTACCTCAAAAGAGGAAGTGTCAAAAAAAAAAAGAGAGGAGTGAGCGCTGAAGGTGGAACTAACTCAAACTCCCACTCCCCTATTCTAATCGTGTTTTTCCTCTACAGCTTGATGGTGAGAAAAGAGTTATAAGGAGACATGAAGGCAGAATGGTGGTTGCTTTTTAGAATTCGGTACAGATGATGTAAGAAAAGGGATCGAAACATCTAGCCGTAAATGGGAAGAACATTGTCTTTCAGACAAAGAAGATATTAGATTTGACTCATAACACGCTTCCCTTCTCCGAGTTCTGGTTTTATGGACTCGCTTCTATTCCATTTAAAGTAAACACGTAAGAAAGTATGTTTTTAACAGTGACAGGTCTATGAACATATGATTAAAAGTAAAGAAACAAATGAACAAATGAATGGTTGTCTTTGGTGGCAAAGCAGATAATTTTACAGTATGGACAAACAGCGGGAGCCAGAATAGATCCCTGAGGTACACTAAAGTCGAAATAAAGAATAAATGAACAGTAAGCATGAATTTAAAAGACTATGAACTAGAATAGAAGAAAAGAGAAAACCCCAAATCGTAAAAAATGGGGGTTTCTGTTTTTTTTTACTGTAAAATTCGTTAAATTTTTTTGTTTTAATATTAAAATAGATAAAATTTTAGCAAAATTTGCTCAATTTTTGGGGAGAGAAAAATGACAATATCTCAATGTACAGGGTGTTTCAGGTCAACCCTAGAAATATGGAAATTGGCGGAATTTGTAGCAAGTAGGTAGGAATTACTATGACAAACTTCAAATACCAAATACCAAATTCCGCCAATTCCATATTTCTAGGTATCACCTTTATTTTAAATAAAATACACCTTTATTTTAAACAAAATATTACCTTTATTTTAAATAAAATATCACCTTTATTTTAAATAAAATATCACCTTTATTTTAAATAAAATACACCTTTATTTTAAATAAAATATCACCTTTATTTTAAATAAAATACACCTTTATTTTAAATAAAATACACCTTTATTTTAAATAAAATATCACCTTTATTTTAAATAAAATACACCTTTATTTTAAACAAAATATCACCTTTATTTTAAATAAAATACACCTTTATTTTAAACAAAATATCACCTTTATTTTAAATAAGATACACCTTTATTTTAAACAAAATTACCTTTATTTTAAATAAAATATCACCTTTATTTTAAATAAAATATCACCTTTATTTTAAATAAAATACACCTTTATTTTAAATGAAATACACCTTTATTTTAAATAAAATATCACCTTTATTTTAAATAAAATACACCTTTATTTTAAACAAAATATCACCTTTATTTTAAATAAAATACACCTTTATTTTAAACAAAATATCACCTTATCTTGTGTAAAATTTGCCGTAGAATTCGATTTTATTCTTATTTTTTCATTATCTTAACTAACATACAATCAGTGGTGGATATATTACCCAAAATTTATAATCAAGTAAAAGTATAATTACTTGCTTTGAAAAGTAATTGGATCAGAAGTAGAAGAATTACTTGTTCAAAAAAGTAACTGAAGTAGAAGTAAAAAGTAGTTGTTTGCAAAAGTAATTGGGAGCAGAAAGTAGAGAGTACTTTTTGGCTTTACATATGTTTATATTGTGTTGTGAAATACACGTACCATCTCCAATCATAATATTTACTAAATACAATCATAATATTTATTGAATACAATCAATAGAGACAATATCATTAAGAACGACATTAAGTGAGCCATTAAACAACTCTGAACTTCAAAACCTTTTAGAGTTCATTCAGACGACCTGTTGATTTTCAAAATTTTTGTCACGTGCTCGAGATTGGAGAAAAAATCGCTCATTGCTCGGTTTAATTTCATAGCTGAGTTTAATTGATGAACGAATGTTGTTAATGGTTGAGTTCCCAATGTTTTCCTCAGAATCTAATATAAATCCTGTTGAATATTAATTTGTGCAAATAAAACAGACGCATACTTTCTCCAAGGATAAGTTAATAAGTCTACAGCATCTTCGGAGCATTTTTCAGGCAAAATGGCATGCAGTTGCTATACGTAGCATTTATACAGGTTTTTCGGTCAGTTCATCTATGCGAGCTGTCAAGTCATTGTACATGCTCGTGCATATATATACACACTGTAACTAAAGACCAAACTAACCTCACCTAATCTAAACAAATGGAAATCAGTATATATACAGGCGACTCGCTAATCGTCGCACTCCAAATGGTTGCACATCCTCTTCTTCGCATTAACTCCCTCTATATATAACCATCTTCCGCCTTCTCTTGGACCCAGATGTTAGTCCTTTGTCAGCTGTTGAACGTGTATTGCGTGACTGTTCGCTGTGCATCATTAAACAATGCTTTTCATTCTTTTCCAATCATTAATTTTTTCCTCAATATTGTCATCTGTATCGTTGGTATGACCGATGATGTAATGAACCAAACCATGTTTTACTAAGCTTGCATTACGTACAATCCCGTCTACAGTTATGTACACCTTAAGTAATGTACATGTGAAGTCTTAAAGGTAAGTATACTGTACAGTATTTTATATTATAATGGACTTCCGCACTTTCTGCGAGTTGTCTATATAAATGTATAGAGAGGAAACACAAACTTGCGGTGCATCTTTCACCTGAAGAATCATGCACCAGGAGTGATAATAAATGGAGGCTTCTGCACAAACTAACGAAAATTGTGCGAAAACGAATACGCATTTGGATGTTCTTAGGACCAGACTAACACGGAGCACTGTCGCTTTCAATGGTTATGGACCACCTACGGAAACCTCTTCAATACATTGGTTCCCTATTTGCTTGGCAATGCTGCTGCGAGCTACTCGTGCCCTGAAATGAGCGTATGAGCGGAATAATGCCCCATGTGAAAAAATGTTAAACTCTTCATGCTTCCACTTGAGCTATGAATGCATCGAATAATATACTGTGTGTATATATATATATATATATATGTGTATATATATATATATATATATATATATATATATATATATATATATATATATATATATATATATATATATATATATATATATCGAATAATATACTGTGTATATATATATATATTACTGTTTTAAATGGAAGCTTTAAATGCTCAGAAAGTTGAGAACTTCATCAAGACTTTAATTTATTCACCATGAAGAGAAGTGTTAAGAAATGCTTTATCATGAGATACCAATAAATATAACATAAAGGTATAATCAAAATTTACTGAAAATTTAATCATCACATTACCTGATGCTAACAAATTAATCATAACTTAAACACACTTGACACACTAATCTCAATTCTATGCATTATTAAAATTAATTTAACTTTACAACACACCCATTCATTGAAGCCATTTCTTTCATTCTGAATATGAAATTATTCCAGCAATCTAAAAATAGTAATTAGATTTTGCCATTTTGTGTGAAACAAGATATGAAGAGATTGAAGAAGGTGTCGACTAATCTAAGATTAATGTGAAGTAGCAAATGTAATAGAAAGATAGGACAGAATACCTTTTTAATAATTTAGAAATATCGTTGCCTGTAGTAATTCTTGTTCAAATGATTCTTACTTTAAAGTCATAGGTTGATATAGTCATCTTCCCCAAGATGTTCGATAACATTGAAGTCTGGGGAATGTAAAAGTTATTCCAAAACTGGTTTTCTTCTCTTCTGTTGGAATATTCGTCCACCTCCAATCTCCAATTTCCTCATCCAAGGAAGGTTTTCATCCAAAATCTTGTGATACGTTGTTGAATCCACGGCTTCATTAATTCGAACCAAACTGCCAGTACCTGCAGATGACAAACAAATCCAAACCATGATGTTTGGCCATGTTCCTGATCTTGGTGACGATACAACGAAAACAAACTAGTTGTGACAGGTAGGTCGAGACGCCTGGGTATTTTGTTGCGGCTTCCTTAAGACTCGCACATCGACATTCTTTCGTTTCACGGGTCTTCGGGTCTTCAGAAAGCTCTCCTGAAGAACCCATTGTTGGTTTGACGTGACATTAAAAAAATCGAGATTTTCATGCTTGACACGTTGACGGTATACTTAAGTATTAGACTGTAAAGTAATGAGGCGTTCGAAACCAAAGAGGCGAAGCCGCCATGGGTGCGCATGGCGTCTTCGCCAGTTTGGTTCCGAACGCCTCGTAGGTAATCTAAACTTTGCATTGAAGTGTGTTCGAGTAAATTCTGAACATGACTGCATAACCCTGTGATCCCAACAAGGAATGGGACGTTTCGTAAACGTCATAAACCTTTATAAAAAGTATATAAAACTTTTATGACGTATACTAAATGTCACATTTCTTGCTAGGACGTATTCGTACATACTGTAAATTCTATGAATTACTGATCTGAACGATGCTTTAACTTTTGTGTTGCAATTTTGAGAAATAAAAATCATTACTTTTATATGCTGTCAGTTTACTCTTTAGTTTTATAAATATATGCAATATGTTGTATTTACAGTATCTATATTATGTCCAAGCTTTTATACTTCTCTGGAAGCATCACAATTTAAACATTTTCAAAAATTTAGCTGCCGTGCCCAAATTTTTACATGCAACTCTCTCTCTCTCTCTCTCTCTCTCTCTCTCTCTCTCTCTCTAGAGAGAGAGAGAGAGGGTGTAGCAAAAGTTCGTTCTCATAGTGAAATAAAATATAACAAAACTGAACTAGAAAACAGTTTTAACTGTACATTACAAACAATACAATGAACTTACCAATGAATCCAGTATATGTCCAATTTCATTCCATATAGCCGTTCATATATTTCTACTCGTCTTTGACACATTTCTTCTCATTTCCCTAAGAAAACGGACTTTTGTTACACCCTGTATATATATATATATATATATATATATATATATAGATATATTATATATATATATATATATATATATATATAAAATATGTGTGTTGTATATGGTATACTAGTCCGCTTGGGCGGATCACATCTATTCCTTAGGACAATTCAGTATACACCCTTTATTACGAATCTAAAGATAACCAGAAAGCTTTAGAACAATAAAACAACTAACGTAAAGTGGATTTGCGAGTCCGTTCGTCTCTAGCATTGTAAATGGAAAAACAACCCTTTTGAAATCTAATGAACTAACTTAACTTAACTTAACCGAGCCTAATTTAATCTAAACTAAGTTAATGTAAAGCAAAAACTTGTCGATTCGATGTCACGTTGTTAAAATGACGTCAGACGGAGCCTTTTGACAAATTTTGGTTGGTTCTGAGTTTTAACTATGATAAATACGATAAAATTTTAAAAAAGAAAAATGCTCTTCCAACCGTTTACTAAATCTTACAATATGTACAGAAAATAAGTTATTTCACTCCTGTCTGACATTGGAATTCAATAAAATATGAATTTCATGAGCATAATTACCGACAAAGAATAAAAAAATCTTTCGTGTTTGCCTGTTGAATTCCAAATAAGCCCTTTGGGGAGGTATTTCCTTATTCCTCCCGCTGCAGAAGTTTATTTTGCCGTCACAGTACTAGCGAGTAGGCATTGCAACGACTTCTGATTTATTCCAATGTTTGAGAAGAGAGCATTTAAACTTCGTGGGACAACGAACGCGTATTTGAGAGAATTTTCGTAAATAATTTACGAGCGACATTGCCTCGTAATTTATTTTTTTCGTTAACATCATTTTTGATGTTCCCGAAAGGTTGTTTCAAAATTGAGGAGGAATTAATTTCTGCAATTTCGAGGAACCCTCAATCCAAATTTCTGCGTGGACCCTTTAGAAGGACAAGAGAGAGAGAGAGAGAGAGAGAGAGAGAGAGAGAGAGAGAGAGAGAGAGAAATGAAGTATTTGAGTGACCAAATGTTTTCGATACTTTTCTCCTCATATGGATTCAGTTTCGAAATATTGGAACTGATAAGAAAGCGCTCATTTATATTTCTCGTGTGTTTACAAACATCAATTTATGTATCAGTAGAAAACATTTTCGTATTAAGGTCAGTTCCGCATAAGTGGGAAACCAGAGCCATTACGAAGGTATTT
The DNA here is from genome assembly GCA_023014485.1 of Bathynomus jamesi. Lineage (NCBI taxonomy): Eukaryota > Metazoa > Arthropoda > Malacostraca > Isopoda > Cirolanidae > Bathynomus > Bathynomus jamesi. The sequence continues at coordinate 930,472 of JAJOZX010000917.1, forward strand.
GGAATAATATTTGATCTCTATTTCTATATGTGGATTGATTTTTAATTTCTTACAAATTTCACTTATACAGGGTGGGGCACGGGAATCAAGTGTTTTTTGAATAGCTAGTAATCGGCCATTAGGAATGGGAGGGGCGTGCGGTAGGTAGCATTCCATTCCTGGGTTCATAGCATTTAACTTCAACTAACACTCACCTTTATCTTTCAGGTGCCATCATGGAGCAGTGGACGTTAGAACACCGCATGTTCGCGTATGATCATTTTGTTAGGGAGTGGCGAGTCAGTGACAGCAGTTCAGCGTGCGTTTCGCCGCAGATTCAACATCATCGAAATGACTCTGTTCCCGCTCGTGACACAATCTTACGTTGGGTTAACAATCTTCGAACAGGAGGCTCAATAATGAAAACAAAACCGAAGGGGCCGCAACGCACTGTGCGTACTCCAGAGAACGTTGAAAGGGTCAGACAAGCGATGTTGCAAAGCCCAGGCCGCTCTGCTCGGAGACATTCAGCTGCACTCGAATCAGCAATCGTACTGTTAGACGGATTTTGCATGAAGAATTACATTTTCACCCATACAAGTTAGCGATGGTGCAGGAATTGAATGTAAACGATTGCCCCCAACGACTGAATTTTGCACAGGAAATGCTTGCACTTATGAGCAGAATGAAAACATGATGGTGGTAATGAGTGATGAAGCCCATTTCCACCTTAATGGGGCCGTCAACAATCAAAACTGTCGGTATTGGGCTGCTGAAAATCCGCGACAACTCCATGAAAAACCGCTGCATAGCCCTAAGGCTATGGGAAAGTTTGGCGTCATCGGTCCCTATTTCTTCGAACAAAATGGGGTTACCGTTACCATAACATCTGGGCGTTACATTGAGATGGTGAACACCTTTTTTATCCCTGAGTTATGAAGAAGGCGTATTGCTCGTCGACATTTGTGGTTTCAGCAAGATGGGCCACGCCACACACCGCCAGAGCGTCAATGGCTGTTCTTCGCCCCCTGTTTCCCAACCATCTCATTTCGAGATTTGGTGACATTGCATGGCCCCCTCGGTCCCCTGACTTGTCCACATGTGACTTCTTTCTATGGGGGTACCTCAAGTCACGTGTCTACGAGGACAAGCCCCGTACATTAGATGCATTGAAGGAAGCGATCCGTCAACAAATCATCCAAATCAACAGAGACCTGCTGGGAAGAGTGGAGGCCAATTTTCGTAAACGCCTTCAACAATGCGTCGACGGCCAAGGACATCATATGCCAGATATAATTTTCGGTACATGATTATTATGACATGAAATGCTATGTTCTTACGAATGTTGTTCTACCAATATATTTTCTTTACAAAAATAAATATCATTTTCCTGATTATTCCAAAAACACTTGGTTCCCGTGCCCCACCCTGTATAACACTAATCACCATTTTTCGCTTTACACCATCAATATACATATATATATTTTTTTTTTTCTTTTATTCTAGAAAGGAAGATTTCGGAACTCTGCTGTAAATTTCCTGTAATTTTGCCAGTTGTTACCCGACTCCCTGACCATGCGAATCCGGAATAAAAAGCCTCCTTTCTATTCCTAAAATTTTCTCATGTAACCCCCCCCACTTTCTATTCCTAAAATTTTCTCATGTAACCCCTCCCCCCTCGAAAATAAATAAATAAATAAATAAATAAAATCGAAATAAAAATATAAAAAAAATAAATTTTCTTCTTCATGTTGAAAATAAAAAGCACCGGAACGCCGTTCCGGCGCGTTCCGCCAGAAAAAAGTTGTGTATATATATATATATATATATATATATATATATATATATATATATATATGTAATTTTATTGGTGGGTCTGTAGCAGGGAAACCTTAGTTGAATAACGAAAAAGCACCAAAGCTTCAATGATTTTTTTAGTCTTTATTAAGTTTTCCAAACGTTTCGGAAACCGCTTCTTCCCTCATCAGTGTGAAACTGTTATTAAAATTAAAATTACATGAAGATTATAATTTATAAAATTATAATATTATTAATTTACAGTGTATTACAGAATTACAAATTTTGTTTATTACTGGATTAGTTTGAAAGTACAAACCGAAGGGGCAGTAAGAATTTAAGATTGAAACGCTACCAATTTGTACCGGTCGTCCTTAAAGGGTTAACCGTTAATTATTCTTTGTATTATTTTAATTGTACTTTCAGGTCAATGGATTTCAGACTTCCATAAACCTTGGTTTTTGCTTCCGCCCGAATTGTTCATTCTGACGAAGACCAAGCTTGTCACTCCACCTTAGTATATTACTTACTTTATGTGAGTTCGAACGACGGTTCAGGATCGAGGTCGACCCCTCTAAAATATACTATATATTAAATAGCTATATATTGTTAGCTATATATTATTAAATAGAATTTTATTTTTATTGTTCCAAGTTTTGTATTTTTTAATTTTTAATTTCTAATCGTAGTGTTTAGATTAACAGTTTAACTGTTTTAAGATTTTAACCTTAATTTAACCTTAATTGCTTTAAGATTTTAACCTTAATTTAACCTTAATTGCTTTAAGATTTTAACATTAATTTAACCTTAATTGCTTTAAGATTTTAACCTTAATTTAACCTTAATTGCTTTAAGATTTTAACCTTGAGTTTTTTTATCAAATATTTTCACAAACTTTGAAATGAGAAACAATTTCGAAACATCAAAAATATTTGAAAAGAAGAACGTTTTGGATTTTAATCTTCATAAAAACCAGAAGATTCCCCTTGAAACAAGGGCATAAATCTCGTTAAATGTGTCTTGGCATCTCGAAAACCCCCTGGACCTTGATTGTGGTTCTCTTCTTCTTCCTCTATGGGAGAAGGGGGGGCGTTTTTGCGGGCATTCGCCCTTGGCCCCTCCTTCCTGCATTAAAGAAAAAAAATATATATATATATACACACACACAATATATATATATATATATATATATATATATATATATATAGGGTGAACCAAATGTAGGTGGACAGTAAATGATAACGTTTATTTTGAGAATACATATTTAATTTTTTTGTATACTATAATACAAAATAAAATTTAAATAAATTTAGTTATAATATTTAATATAATATAACACAAACACCATAGTTATAATGAACACCATAGTTATAATATAATATAACACAAACCGTATTCAACCTACTGTCCACCTACGTTTGGTTCACCGTGTATATATATATATGTATGAAAAATTATTTCACGAAAGTGACACGTGAAAAAAAAATATATATATATATATATATATATATATATATATATATATATATATATATATATATATATATATACAGGGTGTTCCAAAAGGGGAAAGTCTATTTTGTCTAATTCATATACTATAAGGTACAATATTTGATATCAAAATTTCTGCCACACATTTATACGTAATTTTGGAGTTTTGCATGCAGGAGCGGACTGAGAACAACCTGGGCCCTCGGGCATAATGAGGCCCTTGGCCCCTTGAAATTCGATTTTTTTTTCATATTACAGTTCGATTAGACACTTGACTCAATTGAGAACACCCTCACTGTTTATGATGAGTGCGGGCCGGGGCCGCCAGACCCCCTAATGGCCAGGGCTCTCGGTCCATGCCCAATTGCCCGACCGCTCAGTCCGCCCCTGTTTACATGTAAGTTAGTCTAGGCAAACTAGGCTAGGCTTTCATCGTGTTTACTTAGGATATACCAGATAGCCGGCCGGATAGTTCTGGACAGTGGTTCTATTTTAAGATAAACATACACATTTATTCCTCACACTATTTACATAAGGTCTGAATACTGAAATACTTTATAATATAAGAAGTAACTGAAATAAACTGTCGTTTTTTTTGGAGACCTCTTTTATATATATATATTATAATATATATATAGAGAGAGAGAGAGAGAGAGAGAAGAGAGAGAGAGAGAGAGAGCCAGCCTATTGCAGTTTTTATTCGCTCCTTTGTAATATTCTTGTTTTTCGATGTAGAAAAGACGGGTGCATAAATTTGTGTAATATTAAGAGTAGAGGTGCCTTGTTTTCTGTTGAAACGCCTTCTCGAAACCTATTCCATATTCTGTATACCCTTGTAGCCCGAAGGCACTCGAAGGGCACAGTAGACATCACTGACCCTGCAATGACTGACCCTTTCTTTCGTGTATGAACATTTGTGTGTGTGTGTGTGTGTGTGTGTGTGTGTGTTCTGGTGACATTTTTATGGCATTTGAGTGCCATGACTCGTTAATGAAGCGAAATGAGGCATAATGTCACGTAGGTAATGTCAGTAAAACTAGTCATAATAGACTTGATATTTATGGAATCACAGGGATACGAGTAAAATGTTTTTTGCTTTCTCCATCACGTAAAGGTTAAGCTTCATAACTGCTGTTTCATCCTTTATTTATAAACGCTTATGAATGTCATATGTACTCGAATATCTCTCTTTGCTCTGCATGTTTTATTTTGACTTCCATTATAAGTTTCTCTCTCTCTCTCTCTCACACACACACACACACACACACACTGTATAATCATGCCATTTACAGGGCATCTGTGATTTCCGTTATAGACTCGTATTTATTGTTATTAACTATATATATATATATATATATATATATATATATATATATATATATATATATATATTATTAGTATAGGATGTGAAGACTTCCATTTTCTGTCATGGTAGCAGTAATTTCTGTTCAGTCCAACAGATGGTGCCACTAACCAGATCTCAAAATGAGAATTCTATTCTTGCTCATTTCAGTTGTCAATCCCTCAAATTCACTTTTTAAATAAGGTCACTAACACTCCTACGTAAGTTTACAATCGATTTAATTGAAATCATTATTAAAGAAATAATGATAATAATAATAATAATAAAAATAAATTTTATTGGATTGTGGTTACCTTAGTAGGACTTTTTCCGTTCTAAGAGCACCATTGAAATGAGAGAAATTAATATTTTTAAAACTTATTTTAACTTTTTATTAATAATTAATGAGTACATTTTGAATAGGAGAAATTTAATTTATTTAATTTAACAGCTTTGAACAAAAATAAAAACAAAAATATTTGTCGTTTCTTCAAAAAATTGACGATTTATTACATTACATTATCATTAACCTAACCTAACCTAACCCAAACCTAACCTAACCTAACCTAACTTAACATAGCTTAACATAGCTTAACCTGTCCTAACCTGACCCAACCTAACCTAACCTCGTTGGTGCCCATAGAACGGAAAAGCCTCATATATAATATATATATATATATATATATATGATGCAAATCCACAAGGAAAATGAAAAATGATTCCAAGGCCTTTCGCGTATTCCTCATTATTCATTTCACGTGTTTAATCGTGAAATTCATCCCATATATATATATATATATATATATATATATATATATATTGCAATTTGTGCTTCCCAGTTGCAATTGTTATAATGTTATAATGTTTCAGACCAACAAAGACCCGAGGATCCACTCATGGCTGGTCTACCTAACTGTGTTCGTAATTGTGTATTGTGCATGTCCTCCGTGGTGGCGGAGGGGACCTACAATTTTACGTGGGTTCCGAACCACAAAGAACGTAAGAACATAAGAAATTTTTATAGTGGGCACACTAGGGGCCACTTCGGCCCATCGCGGTGGCTCCACTATGTAAAAACTGCCTGTACATTGGCAACAACCAATTTTTACAAAACTAAATAATTATCAATTTAAAACTAATTAATTTTCAATTTAAAACTAAAGATAGAATCTCTGGATCCAGAGGATCAAGTCATAATAGACTACTATCCACAAATATGTTACACTCTATATCTATTTATAACCGACATGCAAATATATCAGATCCAAAGAATCCAGTCAATTTCATTACGGTATCCATCAATACCAGTACCTTGCCAACCAAAAATAAGTCACGGTCCATATCAATTGCGGACCAAGTCACAATTTACAACCATATACATTACAATATATATACTTAGGAGGAAAAGTGTAGGTGTGGCTGTAAAGTAAAGTAATGTAGAAATGTGTGTGCACCCATTTTGGGTCTCCCATTTAAAGGTGTTTGTGGGGCAAGTGAAGATCATGAGTTTTTCAATACCTCACAGCACTATGGGGGGGCACCGTACTGCTTTAGTAATAATGAAATTTTGCAGAATTAATATTACTAATAAAAAAAATATCTATATGTTGCTGTATACTATGAGCAGTGGTGGAACCCGAGATCCTGCGACCGGTCCCCAGAATCAAACTATACTTATTTCACAGAATTAAGTCACAAACTGTGTCAGAAACCTGGTATTTGAACATTATTCGTACTGCATATTAAAGCAAACAAGTAGTTTGGCTACAATTCACACTTCATATACTTGCAAACACTGAAAAATAGCGGTCCGGCTGTTCCGGTCGCATCATTAATTATGATTAATAGTTACTTATATATATATATATATAGTAGGTCCTCGCCGTCCGCGAGGGTTACGTTCGTGAAAACCCCCTCGCGGAAAGCAAATTCGCGGACGGTGAACTTATGATTGTTTGATAATGGTAATAAATAGGTTAGAGGCTCCCTGATTCTAACTATGCGATGTATGACCCTTAACTATTGTTAACTATTTTATAGATAATCCATAAAACATCGTAAATAAAAGAATATAATTAGTTACACACGTAAATATAAATAAAATTCAATCATTAAACCCACCTATCTATCCTATCTATCTATCTATTTATCTACCTGAGAAAATTATGGAGACATCTTGTACAGTGAGGAGAACTGATGAAAGTGGGAGTTGCAACATTTTACTTGGAGGCCGAAGGCAGAGGGTTTGAAAAAACTTGGTATGGAAAGTTGTTTTACTTTGAGTTTGAGGTCTTTGTAGACTTCTCTGTAAGGACTCGGAACATTTTCAATGTCTCTTCTGAAGGAGATACTCCTGAAGAGATCGAGTCTCAAAGTGAACGTCTTTTCCCTCTTATCAGAGACATCTACCCAGATCTGGCTGGAAAAATCACAGGAATGTTACTTGAAATTGATAACTCTGATCTCCTCCATATGCTGGAGGACAGAAACTCGCTTAAAGCGAAGGTTGAAGAAGTCGTTGCAGTACTGCAAGCTCATCAGGCGAAGCAGGCAATGGTTCCCAAAAAAGATGACGTCCAAGACACATTCCGCGCTTTACGAGAAGAAACTTTCTCTATCTACATAAAAAAAAAAAATAGTAAAATTACATAAAAACGATTAAAAAACGTAACGTTTTTTTAAGTTATGAAACTTTATACTTTCAAATTTTTTAACGCCATCTTTGAAGAGGAAAGTCTTTTTAAAATTAATTTTTTTTAACGAAAATGAAAAAAAATACCATTTAGACTGGAAATGTACTTTTTATAATGGAACTCATGTGAACCCTCTTATGCAGGCAATAGTTATTAAATAAAGCACATTGGAAGTGTCTGTTCCTTTAAATCCTCTGCGCTCTTGAGCGAGTTAGACAAGGTCTTGGCAGTTAGCTTTGGTTAAGCTTCCTCAGGACTGTCCACATCCTTCTCCTCCTCCTCGTCCTCAATTAATTCTTGCACAATTTCATTAAGATCTTCAAGTGTAAGTTCTTGGTCATGGCTCCCAAAAAGATTGTTATTCATTGAATTATTATTGATACTATTTAATTATTATATATATTAGTAATTTATACGATGTTTTATTATATTATAGTTTAATATATCGGCTGTTGTTTGTGGTTTGACAACTGACAGAAAGTCGCGGATAGGCAAACCGAAGGCTCGTGGACCGCAAAACATGGTCTCAATAAATCGCTCGCAGACGTGCGGACCTACTCTGTGTGTGTATATATATATATATATATATACATACTACAGTTTTAGCTTGCAATAACAGGACAAGAAAGTTTTGTTTTATTCCACATGCAACAGGACAGAGAGCTCCGAGAGCAAAATTGAAAAATATTCTCATTATTAGAGACCCAAAACCATTTTATGTCTTACCGAAGGGACTGCAGAACCTACAAAATATTCACTTTGCTGCAGTGAAAAAATAACTTAATAACTAACCAAGTCAACTCTTTAACCAGCCTTGCGTAGCAGGTTATGAAGGCAAGGTAAGGGTTGAAAGTTTATCAAATCCTAGAGCTACGCTGTGGTCATGTCGCAAAACTGCTTCCTGAGTCTGGGTAGTTGGATGGATGGCTATTCTCTGCGTCCAGACGATATAGCGACCCGTAGTTCGGATCCCACATAAAACTTGTAGATCACCGTCACGTGACTTTTGTTGTTACGAAGGTGGTTAAGCAGCCCCAAACTTCATCAAATCCCTCAAATGAAGAGAGACACTGCTTGAAAGGCCAGTCGCAGGCCAATTCTCAATCGATTCCAACTCGAAAACAACAAAAGGAGCTATTGAAGAATAGGGACCCCTGCCTTCTTTAGTTAGGCTTATAAGGCTAACTAACGAAAATATCACGACCTAACGTAACCAATCGTTAGGTTAACTGTACGCCCTTGACGATTGGTTAGGTTAGGTCATGATATTTTCGTTAGTTAGCCTTATAAAGCTAACTAAAGAAGGCTGGGGTCCCTATTCTTCAATAGCTCCCAACAAAATACATATACAGGATGTTTCTAAAGTAACCATCTATTTTGCGAAATAATATGAATTATAAAAAAAACACCTTTAAAACATGAAAATATATATATATATATATTTGTAAGCTCGGCACACATTGTTGCTCTTCGTGGATAATCTTCTTCTTGTAAGTTGTGGAACACTTGAATGTGGTATGGCTTTTTCTTTAAATCATAACGTAGAATTCTGTAAACCGCCGTTGTTTGTGGAATTTCTAATCTGTGGGATGCCCTCCGAATCGATAATTGTGGATCCTCTTCGAATGCTTCTTGAACAGATTCGATTCTTTCGTGAGATCTTCTTGGCCGTCCAGATCTACGCTCGTCATGCACAGATCCAGTCCTCATAAATTTGTTTACTAATTCGCGAATAGCCTGGTCTCTAGGGCCTGTTTTACGAAACCTTCTCTCAAACTTTTCTCTAATTTCATTGCACTTCATGCCTTTTATCCTGCATGTTACTACATAAACCCGTTCTTGCACATTCATCATCAATGATATGGGTCTGAAAATAAAATAAAATAATTAACAAAAAATCGTGTAAAGCAATTGAAATATTATAAATACATGAATTTTGTATAACAATGCACATACCATTATGCCAATATAACAATTGTTTAAAATCCCCCTATTTCACCGAAATAGATGGTTACTTTAGAAACACCCTGTATAGTATATATATATATATATATATATATATATATTTATTTTTTTTAAACTGTGACGGCGGACTTATACCTATTTCGTCGACACCACCAAAATTTAACCTAACTTAACCTAACGTAGCGTAACATAACCTCTCTTAACCTAACACCTAACCTAATGTAGCATAACATAACCTCTTAACCTAACCTAACCAGCGTAACATAACCTATCTTAACTTAACCTAACCTAATTTAATCTAACGTAATAATAACTTGTTGCCAGAATGTCAAGTCGATCAGATGTCGTAAGGCCGGTGACGTCCACGCCTTAAAAATAAGAACACTACAAGCTGATATTAACTGATTAAAGCGTTCTTCTCGTGTTCTCTCTCTTGAAAACAGGTTCGATGTTTATTTTTATCATAAACAGAATGACAGTAATTAATTAACAATAATTAATAATAATTAATGACAATAATTAAGTTATAAATACTCAAAAGTAGAGTCTAATTTTGTGTAAATGTGAGACTTTCAGTTGCAGGAAAGAAATGTCAAATAACTTCACTTTTTTCAAGAATTTTTAATACATTTTTTTTTGTTCGCATTTTAATGGGAATTAATTATGATACTGAAGGTGTTTGGATTCTATGTCAGTGTGTAATGTTTATGTTCTCTCTCTCTCTCTCTCTCTCTCTTCATTTATCTATCTTCAGTCCAGCAAACCTCTCTTTTACCACTTCTGAGGAAAACACTCAAGAAGTCATTTTCGTCGGTCATAACTCGAGTGGCAAGAAGGTGTTGGTCTGAGCGTGGTGACGGGCCGGCTGACAGATGGTTAAACACTGACCTCTTCACTTTGAAGAAGAGGACTTCAGTCCTTCGCTTAAACGCCCTCCAAGAACTCCTTAAGGTTGAGGCTTTGAAGAAACGCGAGGGAAGAGCCTTAACAGAAAGGAGAAGCAGTTGCTTTTGAGGAAACGCATCTTCAGAAAGCTTAAGGAAGTACTCCATGTACTGAGTTTTTAAGTAAAGAGATTATCCTGTTAAAATTTAAAAGCAGTTTACCCATAGTTACGCATATATATATATATATATATATATATATATATATATATATATATATATATATATATATATATATATATATATATATATATATACACACACACACGAGTACATTTGCGGTGCAGCTTGTCCCTGATGAATCATGAATTCCAACTTTAAAAATTTCCAGGGTACCTATAAAACGAACTACAAATGAAACTCATCGAAAAGATAATGATGAAGGCGATACCTTTCAGTATAAAAACTCAAAGTATTGTTCTTCCACACACTAAACCCGTTGTAGACGTTTAACTATGTAGTTTTCAGTGTTCCATTTTAGTTCACCATTTCAAATATATAATTCGGTTTCGATGCACATTCATTGTGAACTTGGTCATTTTTTTTTCAGTTGGAACGTACAGTTACAGTATTACCGAAATTATTTATGGAAGTGCACGATGAAATGTCATGCAGCTGAAACCCGTAACCAAACCAATAATGAATTTATACTGAATTACATATTTCAAACAATACTAAAATGGGATATATATATATATATATATATTGTTTGAAATATGTAATTCAGTATAAATTCATTATTGGTGTGTGTGTGTGTGTGTGTGTGTGTGTGTGTGTGCGTGTGTGTGTGTGTTATACTATGACAAATCAATAGGATAAACCCAAAATTGTTACATATTAATTAATAATGACAAATACGCTGTTATGTAAAAAAAAAAAAAAAAATTGATTACTTAAAAGTTAATATTTCCCCTTTTCAAGTACCATCTCCCAAATGATTCACATCTATAAAAGAAGGAGACAAAGAAGCTGGATCTCAGTTTGGGTCTATTACTAAGTTTGGTATAATTGAATGTCATTTACCCACTTTTCGAGTGTGAATCACTCTTATCTCCTTTTCATTTGTTCTCCGTTTCTTCGAGACGAGTTACTACCAACTTTAATATCCGCTTTTTTGGAAGCAGTGTTAAACTTCTAATATTAGTTCGTGATTTGTATCCACGTCACTGAATATTGCTTCAAACATTAACGCTGATACTCTGGTATATAAAGAGTTATGAGAAGTCTGGCATTAAATAGTAATTTGAGGACTTCAAGATGAATCCATTCGTAATTCTTCTTCAATAAACTTTTCTATTTAAAGTGAACCCCGTTGTCGTCTTTATTCCCCGTTGTCGTCTTTATTCACTCGTCAGTCAGACTATTTAAGGCTTTAAGCATTATTATTATACTTTTACAAAGAGTATTGGTCGAAGAGTTTAAAGGGGCAATTGACGTAAGGAGGGAGTCGGATTCGCTATCCACGTCCCGGAGATTCCTAACAAATAATTTCTCTCTCTCTCTCTCTCTCTCTCTCTCTCTCTCTCTCTCTCTCTCTCTCAATCTGTATATATATATATATATATATATATATATATATATATATATACACACACACATATATATAAGATAGCGCCTCGGTGGTATAGTGGTTAGCGTCGCTGACTACGAATCCATCGGCCCCGGGATCAAGACCCGGTGACGGCAGGCTTTGCGCAGCAAACCCCGCTGTTCATCCTTCCGCACAATAAAAATTGGTTGGTAAATAAATGGGTACCATAAGTAGCCGAGTGGTTAAGACGCTGGGCTGCTAGTGGGGCGTGGTTCGGATTCCACGATAAACTGTAGGTCTAAGGTGGAGTGACAAGTTTGACCTTCGTCAGAATGAACAATTCGGTGGAAGCTAAACCAAGATATATATATATATAGGCTGACCATACGTACCGTTTTGAACGGGACAGTACCGTTTTTTTTATATTTCCTGGCCGTCCCTGTCACTGAAGAATAATTGTAAGCTCAATATGTTTATGTACTTACTTTTTCATGAATACAGAATATTACATAACCCCCGTCCCTTTTTTGCCATCCCAATGTCCCGTTTTTGTCTCAAGGAAATATGGTCAGCCTATATATATATATATATATATATATATACACACTGTGTGTGTGTGTGTGTATATATATATATATATATATATATATATATATATATATCAACGAAGAGACATAAAACAGAAAAAACATCTTCACCATTATTTCAAAATACCATGTGTGTGTGTGTGTGTGTGTGTGTGTGTGTGTGTGTGTGTTTTCTTAATGTTTTTCATTAAAAAAAAATGCTTTTACTGTTCAGCCAAACTGATTTTAATTTATGTGTGTTGTTCCTTCTTATCTTCTTGAGTTTTATGCGGTGATCTAACATTTCAAGATTTACGCGAATGGCTTCATATTATGGGGAGTTTGTAGTAGAAGATTGGTTACCAGAATGTGTTTCTATAGCTATAACTGCGTCTCTCAAACCTATTTCTATATCTACATACCACTCAAAAATATTATCCGTAATAAATTTACTCCCTTCATTGCAGCTATACCTATTTCTATACTTGGTCTCTATTCTCAAGTTACACGATTCTATATATGGTACGTTACGCCAGCGTTCCTGGCTCAGTGGATAATAATAATAATGATAATAATAATAATAATAATAATAATAATAATAATAATCCTGGAGTTAGCGTATTGAGCCACATTAGTTGGCCTGAGTAAAAGGCCAGTTTCTGGCCATCCTGACTAATTGTTCTTACGGTACGTTACAGCCGCATCCACGTAAGAAAACTGATTAACTTAACTGTAATATCGTTTGTCATCTGAGACCAAGGCCTTTTGTGTATTCAACAGTACACCTCGGCAGGGATTGAAGAGAAAAGGCTAGAAACCGAAAATATATACAGTATATATCTCTGCACAGAGTAAACAAAATAGTTAGAATGAATTAGCAAAAATTAATCAGTACCAGTTAAGTGCAAAAGGTATTTTGTTATGATGTTATAATGTTTCAAACCAACAAAGACCCTAGGATCCACTCATGGCTCATCTTTAACAAGATGTGGTCCATTTTATACGTTTCTGAACTGTTATTGAAATTATTTATAAAAAGATGAATGCCCACATTACATATTTTTAAAACATAAATTTAGAACGTCCCCAATTAATACTACGATTATATCTATACATATGGTTAAACAATTATTTGCTGTGCCATCACGCATATTTATGCTGTTTTACTCAGACATAAGATTTTCCAGTTTGACCTTTATAAACCGAGTTGTATTGTTTACATTCAGTCCAGTAGATAGAGCCAGCTGCATTATCTGGGCTCTTCTTTATTATAATACCTTTTTAAAGCTTTGCTTAAACAATTTTCTAGAAGTGGAATAGAATAACATAGTTTAATACCAATATTCACAATATTATATAACTCAGAACCTAAAAGTTCAGGACAACTCAGGGCATTAAGAGTGGCTAGTTATGAATTTTTAGATTTTGAGTTATGCAATATTTTAAACTGTTCTATCTTACTGAAATGCTTTAGAATCGTTTTTCATTTTTCGTCGTGGGTGTGTATCATCATTTCTCTTGTAAGTAATATATTGTGCAAGTTTCATAGTGATCAGTTGAGCATCCAAAACTCTGCTAATTGTTGCATCAGACAACCATGCTGTTCTGGAACACTCTTTCTCCAAAGTTGTATTTAACGGTTTGATGGTCAGTAATGGAGTGGCTTCAACAAACATGTCCTCGCAACAAGTTTTTATTTTACCTGCTCGCAATCGCTATTCGTTCCCTTCAAAACGCAAACAAAACGTTTCTGCAAAACGCTTCTGCAATGGCTACGCCAGGTTCGTTTAAATCACTTCGAAAAGGCGCTTTGAATTAATGCACCCTTTTCATAATTGAAAATAAAATTGTAAGTCATAATTGTTCATCTGATATGAAGTAATCTTTACCATTTGAATAACATTGCACACTCTTCCTTCTGCCATTGGCTACAACCCAGAAATGACGTCAGCAAGGCTGAATGCCATTCTCTTCCAACGATTTCCTCAACAGGATGTTCATGCGTTGAAGAAAATTCCTCGTTACTCGATCAACCCTATCATTGGTACATGTAAAGAAGTACAGTATATTCGTATGTGTTCAACACAAGAACAACATTTTCATCTATTATAAAACAAATAAAATCTTTATTCAGAAAAAGAATACAAGTTACATAAAGTACTACAATATTTTTCAGTATTCTTCTGTAAAATTTAGATATTTGATATGGCAGTAATAGATTCACAATATTCTAATCTGGATATGCTGTTGAGAACATGGAAGCTTTTTAGGCAAAATTAATGGGATTCAGTTTATTTATTACATAAGAGAAGTAAAAATGGCAAGTAATAATAATAATAACAATAATAATAATAATAATAATAATAATAATAATAAGTATTAATAATAATAATAATAATAATAATAATATAATAAGTATTAATAATAATAATAATAAGTATTAATAATAATAATAATATAATAATAATAATAATAATAATAATAACAATAATAATAAGTATTAATAATAATAATAATTTTTGTATGTCTTTTCATTAATGATATAAATTTTCCATAATTTAAAAAGAGTAAAAATTAATAGATGATAATACTAAAACAATTGAATTTTCTATAGAATAAAAATGTAGAAACTGTATTTTATATCATTACTAAAAAATTGGCCAAGAAATTCCGATTAATTTCTAAATTCTACAGTTTTGAAATCATCTTCCAAACTTTCACCTTTTGGTTTTCATCACTATGAGGCTAAACACTATTTCTCTAATAAATTATCTTAATTTTTCACGTATTTCATCATGGTTTTCATTCCACGAGGCGAGATCCATTTTATAACAATTGTCATTTTCTAACTTTAAAAAGTGTGAATGAAAATTTGTGACGTGTAATTATGTTTGTCCTTCTTCAATATTGATGAATTAACTTCATTTCAGGTAACTATGAATACGAATAAATTAACAAATTCAACAATTTATTTAACAGTCAATCAATCAATCAATATATATATATATATATAAGGCGATAATTATTTTCCTTCATTATTAAAAATGTTGAATTTAATTTATTTCTATTCACAGTTAACTGAAATGAAGCTTGTTAATCATTGTTAAAGATTGACGAAAATAACTGCATTGTTAATTCTTTTAAAAGGAACGTCACTTCTAATTACTGTTATTTTTCTGTTGACAGTTGTTGATTTTGAAAAAGTCTTACAATTTCACTTGAAGTAATGTCAAATTTGTCTGTACGCTGTCGATAAGGTGATGATTTGACGAGTTTATACGAACTTTATTCCCGTCTCATTCGCCAAATATTGTACTAAAAATACTATTATGTTGTTATAATTAATAAAAAGAAGCTTTATATCCTTATGAAATAGAGCGCAATTTTGAAAATCAACCACAGAAACCACGACTAATTACAGTGGGATTCGTATTGCTCATTTGTACACGGATTTGCACGTCCAAATATTTCTTAGAAAACAATTATATTTTCAGACAAACATTCATTCAAGTTTATTAATGTAACATGAGTTTGCTTGAATGTTATTTTATAATATAATTATATTATAACACAAATATAAATACATATATTTATACTTACGATATAATAATATTTGTAACCCAAATACATATATATATATATATATATATACTTACGAAATAATAGAGAACAATACACTATAACAAATTAAAGTAACGGTTTTTTTTCTTATGTTGTATAATTTTATGCTATTCAAAAGGTTTGTTTTTTGCATTTTTCTGACGTAACAAAGGAGTAAAAGTTCATTCACTCCATAATGTTGAAATCATGACTTTCTCTCGGGTTTATCACAGAGGAATGAAGAATTATTACATTCTGTTGATTTCCATACTTGTAGGATTTCATTCTGTATTTCACCAAGACTGTTTAATCAGCTGCCCAAAGAATGAAGGAACACGAGTGGTGTTACGGTAGACATCTTCAAAAGAAGATTAGACACCTGGCTCAGAACACTCCCCGATGAACCGGGCGTACCTGGCTATGTGAGGGGGACAGTGCAAGAAACCAACTCTCTACTTCACCAGGCCAACTCGAGAGGAGAGGCGACAAGCTTGATCTTCGTCAAATGAGGAATCATCGCACGGAACATTTGAAAGGTTGAAAGAAAGGTCACTTATACAAACATCTCTAACATACGATGTACTCGGTAGTTCTAATCCTGTAAGAACCGAGACTTACCGTTTTTTTCATGCGTCATATTTATAGATAGGTTCGATACCAGATGAGTTACGTTCATGAATTACAGGAATGGAATACCAGAGTTACTTATGAAAAGGGCTCCTTCGGGACTAATGTCATAACACCGCTTCCCGTCAATCAGCGAAGTTAAGTGACACTGTCTCTGATCGTAGTTGGATGGGAGATCGTCCTCCGCATCCAGATGATGTAGCGAGTGGTGATTCGGATCCTCGTAAAGCTTTAGTAGGTCCCCTCTGTCGTATGACCTTAGATGTTGAGAAGGAAGCTAAACAACCCAACCAAACTTATTTATTAGCCAAATTCTAAGAATACTGAGGAAGAACGAATTTCGAACAAACTTTCTGGGCTTTAGTTTACAACTTATGTTCGAAACATATCGAGTTAAATGCAAGGAATAGGACTCCACATCAAGTCTTAAATCATTCAGGAAATATATTATCGCATATATTGTGTAGATGAATTCTGTAACTACCAATAAAGTACTTTCGTTCTATTCAGAAGTAGTTTTGTAGTTTGGTACAGTTTTCTTTGTAGTTTGGTACAGTTTTCTTTGTAGTTTGGTATAGTTTTCTTTGTAGTTTGGTACAGTTTTCTTTGCAGTTTGGTACAGTTTTCTTTGTAGTTTGTTAACCATTATTCAGGAATCAATTGATCATTTAGGATTAAAAACCATTGTAAACAATTGTCACCGAGTTATTTTTAACAAATACATGTTTATATTTTGTTTAGTACGTACCCTGAATGGGTATATGAGTAGTACCCTGAATATGTACACGGGCGGAGAAATGCTTCATAAAACCAGTTTTGCTTTTACCGTCTTATTTTGTAATCTCGGTTTTGGTTAAATTATAGATATATTTCCACTTAATAATGTTTCCTGGTTATTAAACTTCTTTCCTAACAGCAAACATAAGGGGACCTACAGCTTTACGTGGTATCCAAATCACGGGTTGCTACATCATCTACAAGACGGTTCCTCATCGAACCCAAACCCAATATCGCTTAACTTCGCTAATCTGCGATATAGCGTTGATGCGACATGAGCACCACGTAGCCAGCGAAGCTTATGTGATGTAGGGAATCTACTCGGCCTTACGCGGAGGATGATCACCCTCCAGTTAATAAACAGATATAACATCACTTAATCTTCTTCGTAAATAAAAGACAGAGTAGTAAAGATAGGTTAAATTACGTTAAAAGTTATGCTAAATTAGGTTAGGTAGATTATACACGGTTAGGTTAAGTTGAGTTAGATAAAAGATAAATTTTCATTGTCTTAGTTTAGGGAAATACATATATTTTCAACAAGAATTTGGTATTTGATAATATATGTTTCATTGTCTCGTGAATTTGGTAATTCTTAAGAAATGTCTGTCTCTGGAGAGGTCAAATCGTCATAATTAGTCACGGTAAACTATTGTTTACATTCGCGTTGTAATCTTAAACTTATAATTACATATATATATATATATATATATATATATATATATATATATATATATATATATATATATATATATATATGTTAAGAATTTCCGCGAAATGAGAGACTCAGTAAAGCCTTAAGCTAAATGTTATAAAATGATAATATGCAAATAAAATGAGTTCCTCATTTTTTTTTTTTATTTATTATCAGTAAAAACTTTTTATTTGAATTAAAATTCAAACTATATTCCTAATTTTGAAATTACAAAAGAGGAATTTTAAAATAAGCTTTGCATATTTATAATTCAGAAGTAAGCATAACTTAAAATAGTCTGTCTGTTAATATGCTAAATAAATTAGTAATATATATATATATATATATATATATATATATATATATATATATATATATATATATATATATATATATATATATATATATATAAATAATAATTTTTCTTTATTTAAGGAGATGTTTTGAGGAAAGATCTGCGCAGTGTCGTATAAAGATACCCACAATGCAGTGCAAAACGGAAACAAGATCGCAGCTTATGAATATTGAAAAATGGTTTTGTAAAGAAGTAGGTTTGGCACTCACACAAGGTGCCAAGAAGAGTGTAGACGAGATGATTCTAAAGTTAAGGTCCAATAATAATAATAATAATAATAATAATAATTATCAGTATTAATACCGAAGGTTATATCAGTTTCTGCTTTAATATACGTTTTTGGAAGCCTCTTTTAAACCATGAAAAATATTTGTTTCAACTAAAAAACTTTTCTTGAGGACTATTCTTGAATAAAACAAAGATACTATTTGTGAATTTCTTATAACAACGTTTTGTCTGTAGGCTTCAGAATTCAGACATTTTCAAGGAAATGGTATATTTTTTGAAAAGTGTACCATTACTATTATCATTATTATTATTATTATTACTATTATTACTATTATTATTATTATTAGTAGTAGTAGTAGTAGTAGTGATGAAATGGAATTCCAACTAGAGTTGCAACATTACAAACATTACAAACATTGCAACATGATTTGTGAAGATGAAAAAGAAATGTTGAAATATTTTAAAAGTTCATTGAAACACACGCTAATTTGAAACATCTTGTCAAAACGTCACGAAGGAAATTTATAATCGGACATAAATTTACCATTTTTTGTGCAAACGCTACAAATCTTGAATTTTTCAGAAAACCAGAAATTTTTTGGTGGAAAATCTGTGAATGAAGTTGCCGGAAGTTTTTCATGAACGTACAAGAGCTAGGTAATATTACGTATCCATAGCAAACTTATGCTAGGCAACGTAAACCATGGAAGTTGGTTCCTTATCGTTTTTTAATTGATTATTTATTTATTTATTTACAATTTTCTATTAAATTATTTATACAATCATTGAGCATTGGCTTATCTTTAAATATGGACAAGGAATGCAGAATACAAAGCTAAGTTAGGTTGTTGGCGGTGAAGTCGATAATTTCAAAAGAGGATGGTTTACTGGGATGATCAAAATTGTAGTAATGGATTCTTATTGCTGATTTCAAGGGTTTACCCAAAGGTCGTTTGGTACGGTTTGATATTCCTCGTTGCTAATCTACTCGTCTTCTAATTTGACTGTTCGTACCGCTGATGCAGTTCGCTTGAAACAAGCGCACTTGTAACAATAAATCACAAATGAGGTGAGTATACACTTGGAATTCTCTGTTTGTATGTAAGATAGAAGTAATTGGTATGTCTATTTAAAAATATAATAAATCGAAAATAAAGAAAATTTTAGATTTTTTTTTTTTTTTTTTTAACTGTAGCGAGATAGATTTTATTAAAGAAATCTAATTTATCATATTTCTGGAATGAATCGTTTTGGAAAGAAATGTCTCTGCAAAAATTTTGAAGGAAGGTGATTTTCTCGATGAAAGGAGGCATAAGATGAGTATATTATATAATATATATATTATATATATATATATATATATATATATATATATATATATATATATATATAATATATTATATATATATATATATGGGATTAATCTCACAATTAAACACGTGAAATGAATGAATGATGTAAACCCATAGAGAAAAAGATAAATGATCCTGGAATCATTTTTCTTTTTCCCTGTGGCTCGCATCATATATATATATATATATATATATATATATATATATATATATATATATATATATATATATATATATATATATATATATATATATATATATATATATATTATATATAAGCGTAGAAGCAACAACAACAATTCAATGTAGAAATAATAATGGCAACAACCTCTTAATGCATCCTAATTCCTTACCGTTGATCCAGCCTTGCATTGTTTCTCTGGAGTTCATTTTAATACGTAGAATCGTCACTGAATTGTCTCATTACAAATGACTGATTCATTTCAAAAATTTCTTTTATTATTTCTTAGCGATTTCTGATACTTAGATTAGTAAAAGAAACGATGATGTATAGAAGACTCAAATCGCCTTAGACGCTTCTCAAGATCTTCTCGGAGCGAACGCACTCTTCGACAGATTGTGAATTCAAATACCCATTTTCGGGCAATTTTTGCTCTGTTTGTTAAGGTCGAGAAGAAGGTGGATGGACATGGTGAATGATAAGTGAAGAAGCGTGGACTTGATGCGGGTGATTCACGAGAAGTGGCTTAAAATGAGGTTTGTTAGAGGTGTATGTAAGTTCGGGACTCTATCTCTTATTTTTAACAAAGCCCTGAAGCGCCACCACGTATGGCGTATGAAGCGCCGCAGGTATGGAATTTAGCCATGTGGGTGGGTAAATGGGGTGCTGGTTCATCAGATGCCGGCGTAAATGAATGTGTATGTTTTAGTTTCTACATTTTCTTTTCTTCATTACCTTTTTTATATTTTACATCCGAGCATGTATGCCTTCTCACCCCAACTCATTAGGAATTTGAATTTTTTATAATAATTATATATATATATATATATATATATATATATATATATATATATATATATATATATATAGGGTGGCGCAAAAGTCGCGCATCATAGGAATTTTCAGTGTTGATTATAATATATTTTTTTTCTTTTAGGTACCGCTTCATCTGTACTAGTGTTGAAAAATAATCGAAACTTCACAAACCGGTTTTTAATCGATCTGTTTTTTGAAAACCGGTTTTAACCGGTTATGACCGAAAAGTATAGTAATTTTTAAAAGCCACAATTGAAAGGTACTGACTTTAACTCTTAACAAGCATAGCTTATCGCCTATTTTTTGGTCAAAAGAATGCAAAAATGCAGCATCATATGTATGCATATGAATAAGAAAATGACAACTTTGACATATTTTATTTTAGCCAAAATAATACATTATTCAAACAATTTAGATTTGAAATAATTTTAAAAAATAAAACATCTATACTTAGAAAGAATAAACTTCTTTTTGTAAAAAAATTATAAAGAATAAAAATAAAATTTATCTCTATTTTGGAAAAAACATTGAAATAAAAATTTTTAAAAAAAAACTTCACCTAGAAAACAGAAAATTGACTCTTCGTGTAAGAAAAAATATATAAATTATTTAGATTTTATCCCTATTTTGGAAATGACATCTTAAGAAACAAAGGGCATTAAGGGTCTTATACTGCGAATAGGGCTTTAGTCGACTGACTCTACACTACAGCCTACATGATGAGACAAACTGAAGATCGAGTTGCCAGATAGGCAAAAATTATACTGAAGAGCAGTTGCCAGTTTGTCACAATTTAACTTAATAGGTAATGTATTCGAAGTTATTTTTTGTGCGCTGTAGCGCGTACCTGCACGTTCGCGAAAGCTTGAGCCAAATAAAAATCAATCGATAAAACCGGTTTTTTCTTTCGGTTTTCGATTTTTAGGGGAATTTTACAAACCGGTTTTCAAAACTAATCTGTACCGCTTCATCGACTTCTTGTATTTGGTATTCCATACATTAAAACCAAGCTCACCCTCTCGTCTAGTGTTAATTTCGCAGACATCTCCTACCTAAAGAAAAAAATAATATATTATAGTCAACATTGAAAATGGCACTTATTCCTTTACCCACGACATTTCTGAAAACAGCGCTCTGCATATAAAATTTCAAAAGACAATATTTTAATAAATAAATCTTCATTTGTATACCTTTTTCTTCGTACGAACTCGCATAAACAGTAATTCTTGTTGTTATTAATGTTGTTGCCTGCTTAGACCTAGTTTAGTCTGAATATTATTGTTGTAGTGTGAGCATGTGATAATGCAGTGCTATGATCTATCTACTTGTGAGTTGCCCCGGTCAATTGAATGCCCGGTTAGATCAACTGAATGCCCGGTTAGGTAAACTGTACGCCCTTGACGATTGGTTAAGTCATGATATTTTCGTTAGTTTTAACGAAAATATCACGACTTAACCTAACCAATCGTCAAGGGCGGACAGTTGACCTAACCGGCCATTCAATTGACCTAACCGGGAGTTCAATTAACTGGGGGGCCGCACAGCCCCCCACCCCTAGCACAGGACCACGACCTGTTTCTGTTTAAATACAAAACTACAAAAAATTGGTTATTTTTGTAAAAGTGATGCGGGGAAAAGGAACAAGTACCCTGAAAATTCCTATGATGCGCGACTTTTGCGCAACCCTATATATATATATATATATATATATATATATATACATATATATATATATATATATATACAGTAAACCCTCGTCCAACGCGGGGGTTA
Source organism: Bathynomus jamesi (assembly GCA_023014485.1). NCBI lineage: Eukaryota > Metazoa > Arthropoda > Malacostraca > Isopoda > Cirolanidae > Bathynomus > Bathynomus jamesi. The sequence goes on from JAJOZX010000917.1 coordinate 953,183, forward strand.
GGTTCCTCGAGAACGGCGCGTTAGGTAAATCCACGTTGGACACCTTAATACCTTATGGGATAAATGGGGATACGTGAACGCGGCCGCGTAAAGTCTTCCATTAATACTTAGATAGGTAGATTTTTTATTCACACATAAATGAATTTCCCTACCTATATTGTATATGAAATAAGAACATAATAAAATCATAAACATAATGATATTTACATAATATAAAATAAAAATATATTGAATGAAAATAACACGTATCTTTTCTTCACTTTCGGATGGTGCGTATGGTAGACTCATTCACGTGATACGCGTGGCCAAGTGATGTTGTGCTCATACCACCACGCAACTTATCTAGGATTACGACTTTTCTTCTCTTCACTATCACTTGCAAATGCTTGCGTTTTGGTGACATACTGCTGTCTAAGAGTAATAGCAAAACAACGGCAAAATACGACAAAAACAATCCAACACAACTTCAGTGAACTTAACGCGGTAGCGGGACTGAGACAAAGGATGATGTGAGGGGTGACGCGAGAGGGAGGGAGATGCGGGAGTGTTGGAGAGTGTAGGAGAAAACACTAAAGCGCGCATTGGTACAAGTACAGTTCTACTGTATCAGAGCGTGTTTGGCGGATAAAATTTTTCCTCTTCGCTCTACTTATAAGTTTTTAGAAAAATTATAATTGAATTCAGTTCAAACTTCAAAATTTATTTATTTAGTAAATTTAATAAGAAATTTTCATTTTAATATGCTTCTATCGAAATATATTTTGTAATTTACTCTTTGTTTACTGTCTTAACTTGATTATCATTTAAATATAAATCATAGTCTTCATTTTCGATACATGCTTTACCTTTGATCATAAGAATTTATGCATAAATTTTCTATATATACATATTATTCATATAATATTCCATATATTATTGAAAATTTAATATTTTAAGTGTTTTTCAAATTTCAAAGGAGCACCTCCGAAATTTATGTTAGTTATCGATTAAAATCTGTTTTCTTTAATAATAAAATAACCGTAGAAAATGCATCCGTTTTGACATATGAAACCACAACCTACTATAAACTTGACGGTATTTTTATTATTATTATTATTATTATTATTATTATTATTATCATGTTCACTACTTACATAGAAAGTAGTTCCTGATACATAAGAATTAGTTCCTGAAATTTGTTATCGCTACCAACAGTATGAGATGGAGGCGTATATATTAAACCTATAATTAATTTCTTTTGTAAATTGTCTTTAATGTCAACGAACGTCGCATTGATATTATCATTTTCTGCAATTTTTTTAATTACAGGTTATAAGTGTGACTGAACGTATAGTACAGTAATACCACCCTTGCTTTCTATTCTATCACTGTTAAATATCTCATAACTAGAAATATTCTCCAAGAAAATTTCTATTTTCTGTATTTAATTAACCAGGATTCAGTCATTGCTAAAAACTCGAGGATCACTTTAACATATTACTTCCCAGGAAACTCTCTTTAACATATTGCTTCCCAGTGTATATCACTTTAACATATTGCTTCCCAGTGTTAATCACTTTAACATATTGCTTCCCAGTATTTAGGATAAAGAGTACGATAAAAAATGTTCGCTTTAATAAAGTAAAGGCATAAAAAGTAAATCATAACATGTTAAAATATCAGATTGAAAGTAAATTTATTAGAATTGTTGCGCTATTTGGTCACACAAAGTAAAAAATGGATTTCGGAAGAATCGGTCGCGCCACATCATTTGCCACAAGTAGAGTTGAGTAGCTCCTTTTTGCATCCTTTCATTTTCTTTATATATTTAATGTAGGTTAACTGAATGCCCGGTTAGGTCAACTGTACGCCCTTGACGATTGGTTAGGTTAAGTTGTGATATTTTCGTTAAAACTGACGAAAATATCACAACTTAACCTAACCAATCATCAAGGGCGTACAGTTGACCTAACCGGGCATTCAGTTGACCTAACCGGGCATTCAGTTAACCTACATTAAATATATAAAGAATGCCCGGCTAAGGCATTTATGGCTTTGTTTACGGTCGGTAGGTTATCTCCTAGATTACCAACCTCTTTCTAACTAACCAACCTTTCTCTTTTTAACATATTGCTTCCCAGTGTTAATCACTTTAACATATTGCTTCCCGAATGCTTTAGGAAGCAATATGTTAAAGTGATCCGTATATATATATATATATATATATATATAAAATATTTATTCATGTATTATAATTCCTCTTATTACTTTGTAATATCGTCAGCCTACTAAGAGTTCCTAATAGTTCCCAAATAGTTGGGGGGTGGTACAAATGATACTTTGTCCCCGACATTCAAAAAGTCCCTGTCCCATAGCCAGTGGCGGTTCCTCATATGGGCAATATGGGCAGCCGCACAGGGCGGCATTTGTGGAGGGGCGGCATGAGCGCCTGCAAAAAAAATAAAAATAAAAATAAGAATAAATAAATAAAGAAATAAATAAAAATAAAAAATAAAATAAAATAAATAATAAAAGATCAATGACTTTGCATCAAGGAAGGTAAGAAGAGTCAGGCTTTAGATGGCAGTTGTGCTGTGGTGCAATTTATTTTGTTTCTTGTTCAAAGTGTAGCATAATAATTACCCTCTCTTAAGTGTCTTATTCTATTTATGTGATAGAGCATTTGTACAATTTAGAAATTTGATTCTCTAGTTTATTTATGGCAGTTGTGCAATTTAATTTGTATTTTTCCTGTTCATAGTATCATAATTACATTCTCTTAAGTGAGTTATTCTATTTACGTGATGAAGGATTTGTAAAATTCAGAAATTTGAGTCTTTGTTTTGGTTCTGAAGTTCCAACAATTAGTCCAATAAAAAGTTATTTTGTGAAAGAGTTATGTCTGTCCTTTATTTTGGGGGGATTCGAATGTGTGTGTGTTGGCGAACAGGGGGGGGGGGCGCTGAAGGTGAGGTTCGCCCAGGGCGTCATGTAAGCTAGGACCGCCACTGCCCATAGCATAGGGATTTGCGCCCATGTTGAAAATTTTATATCTAAATAATTTTTTCAAATTTCAAGGAATATCTTAGAAATTTATATTAGTTACTGATTAAAATTTTGTTTTCTTTTAATAATAAAATAATTGTAGAAAATGCACCCTCTTTGATATATGAAACGACAACCTATTATAAACTTAAATGTACTATAAATGTATAGAAGATTGATTGGCCAATTGACTGGTAATCATATGTGGATCCAGAAGGGGGGGGCCACGGGGCTTAATTGAAGCAACTGGGCTTAATTGAACCAACGTGAACATTAGCATTCAAACGTTTTATCTAATTTCATTTAACCAGGATGTATTATATGTAGGCTGACCATATTTCCTTGAGACAAAAACGGGACATTGGGATGGCAAAAAAGGGACGGGGGTTATGTAATATTCTGTATTCATGAAAAAGTAAGTACATAAACCGGGACAAAATTGACAATTTTATTAAAACGACGGGACGGCCAGGAAATATAAAACAACCGGTACTGTCCCGTTCAAAACGGTACGTATGGTCAGCCTAATTATATGGGGCCTCCAAATTAAGCCCCGTTGCTTCAATTAAGCCCCCTGTCCCCCCTCCTCTTGATCTGCCTATGTTGGTAATCACGTGACCTCACTGGAGGTAAGAAATTTCCTGTGTAGAGATGGCATTATATTCAATATCTAGTTTCTTAGTGCAAAACATTCTCTATGTGATGTCGTCTCAGCTCACAATACTTATACGATACTTTCGACGGGAGAGTCTTGTCCAACAGATTTCCTGCAGTTTATGCAGGGCCGGTTCCTGGCATAAGCAGATTAAGCGGCCGCTTAGGGCCCCGCTGTTACTAGGGGGCCCCTAGACAGGCTCTCAGGTCATAGCTCAGTGGGCAAGAATAGGAATATAGCTGAAGTTATTATTATTATTATTATTATTATTATTGTCGTATTAATTAAAGTTTTTGTATGAGACAAACGTTATAAAACGGAGACAAACGAAACGTTTTGGTCGTTATGTGAAAATAACTATTGTGAGATCTTATTTCTATATTATTTAACTTTATTCTTACTATATGCTTATAAGTTATACTTTCCTAAATGCTTAATTTTTCTAGTATTGTAAAACATTATTTCACTAATTTACTAATTATTAAGAGATTTTGTAACACTTTAAAACCTAGGATTATTTTCGTTATGTTTTCAAGTTCATTAATTCTTTTCTCATTTTTCAGATAATGAGAATTTTGTTGGTTAAAACCTAAATGGTCTGATTATTTGAATGTATTTTATTAACGTTACAATTATTATTATTATTTATTATTATTATTATTATATATCATCATCATCATTATTATCATTATTATTATTTAGCAGATTAGTTGTGGTTAACTAGATGTGACTTCGTGCATCTTGGAAAATGAAACGACATTATCCATCAGGATCTGGAAAACGGAAAAGGAAGAAAATAGAGGAGAAGCTTTCCAGTAGCACAGGTGAGATGTGCCACTTGTATATTCTTATGATTACAGTTCAGGCAACTAGGTTAGGTAGACCATCAAGCTAGGCAAATGCTCAGGAATCGTGTAGAGTAAGCTAGTCTCTGTAATATTTATATTTCGAAATGTGAAATTTAATGGATCACATCACCTCAAATTCTGTTCACACAGATCAATTATCAAACAAGATAAGAGAGAGTATTTTAGCAAAAATTAACAGAATATGTAATGTTATGTTCTTCTCAGGAGCACTACTGAAATATTTGGAAAAGCCATCCTCAGCAAAGCCTGATGAGCATCATGAGCCAACAGCAGGACCATCCTCTCTGCAACCTCAAACACCAGTAGAAGTAGAGCCTGATGAACCAACAAGTGGCCCATCTTCTGTTCAGCTTCAAACACCAACACAGGCATTTCTACTGAGCAACAAGAACCAAGATCTGCTCCACCGCTTGATCCGTATGACTGGCCAGTTGTCCTGTCAGATGCCTTGAAGACAGATCTGGTGTCTCGAGAACCATTTCAAATCAGTCCAGATTTCACATTCCCTAAAAGAGAGGACGGTAGAAGCGTTCATCACCATCACATGTACAGAACATTAATTAATGGGGAAAAAATAAAGCGAAGCTGGCTGATGTACTCTAGAAAGAATGATGCTCTTTATTGCTTCTGCTGCAAGTTGTTTTCAAGGAAGTCGTACAAACTAATTACGGATGGGCTTTCAGACTGGATAAACGTTGGTTCGCTTCTGAAAGGCCATGAAAATAGTTCAGAACATGCAGATAACATGGCAACATGGAAGGATCTGGAACTGCGGCTAAAAACTGGGAGGACCATTGACCAAACTGAAATGTCATTAATGGAGGTAGAGCGAAGACGCTGGCGAGATGTTCTCACACGTCTTGTAAGTATAATCCAATCACTGGCAGAGAGAAACCTTGCTTTCAGGGGGTCTTCCTCTACATTGTACAATCGAGACAATGGCAACTTCTTGAAGGAGGTTGAGCTGTTTGCCAAATTTGATCCAGTGATGAAACAACACATCAGCAGAGTCGAAAGTGGCCAATATAGTCATTCAAGTTACCTAGGAAACATCATTCAAAATTAAATCATTGGGTCCATTAGTGGGAAGATCTTGGATGTCATTGTTGCAGAAATAAAACAAGCTAAATATTACTCACTCATTTTAGACTGCACTCCAGACATAGGCCACCAAGAACAGATGTCGATTATTAATTATCAGAACTGTTAAAATGGGTGAAGTACCAGAAATAAAAGAATACTTCTTGGGCTTTCTTGAGGCTTCAGAAAGTACAGGCCTGGGTTTATCAGTTCTGATTCTGAAGAGACTAAATGAACTGAATATTCACTTTGATGACTGCAGAGGACAGTCATATGACAACGGAGCGAACATGAAGGGCAAGAACAAACGTGTTCAGGCAAGGTCATTAGAGAAGAACTGTCGTGCACTCTATGTTCCATGTGGGGCTCACACTCTGAATCTTGTAGTGGCTGATGCAGCTAAAGCTTCCACAGATGCCATCAGCTTCTTTGGCAACGTACAAAAATTGTACGACCTTTTTGCAGCAGCTACACAGAGATGGACAATCTTAAAGAAGCACGTGAACATAACACTCAAGTCTTGGAGTGAAACCAGGTGGGAGAGCCGGCTTAAGAGCATTGAGGCTGTGCGATACCAGAGCCACAACATCAGAGAGGCCCTGTTGGAAGTCAGAAACAATGCCACAGATGCCATGGCCAGGACTGAAGTACAAGCACTTGCAAAGGAGGTAGGGTCTTATCGCTTTCAGATTTGCACAGTAGTATGGTATGACATTCTTCATGCAGTTAACCATGTGAGCAAACTTCTGCAGTCTCCTACAATGCAGTTTGATGTGGCAGTCAACCTCCTCACAAAAACAAAAGACTCACTCACCAGCTACAGAAACACAGGTTTTGTTGCAGCACAAGTCGTAGCTAGGGACATATGTAAGGAAATGAATGTGGAGGCCGTGCTGAATGAGAAGAGGCTCAGATCCACAAAAAAGCACTTTGCTTACGAAGCTCCTGACGAACCATTTACAGAAGCCTTAAAGAGGCTGGAAGTCAAATTTTTCAATGTGGTGGCGGATTGTGCCATCAGGTCAATAAATGAGAGATTCAAAACATTATATGATGTGAGGGACATATTTGGGGTTCTCCTAAACTTCACCACAATGAACAAGGAAGACTTGTCCTGCAAGTGTGAAAAGCTCTCTAAGATACTGAACTCTGGAGCTGACTCTGTCATTGATGGAAGAGAACTGGCCCTCGAAATTAAGAACTTGCAGACTTTACCTTCACACAACATGACTGTATTGGAGCTTCTCTCCTTCATTCATCAGAAGCAACTGGAGGAACTATACCCCAATCTCTGGGTTGCACTAAGAATTGCCCGCACTCTACCTGTGACAGTAGCGTCAGCCGAGAGGAGCTTCTCTAAGATGAAGCTAATCAAGAACTACCTCAGATCATCAATGGGGCAGGATCGCCTCAGTGGTCCTGGCATCATAAGCATCAACCAGGACGTTGGCAGGGAGATTTCATATGATGATGTTATTGATGATTTCGCCCAGTAAAAATCGAGGAGGCAAAACTTTTGAAGATACAAACTGTTCTGTATAACTGTTTGCTATTATACGATTGTATCGTAGAGTTAGTAATTGTTTGGTAGTTGATAATTGCATCATTTTTTTATACATAGTTCCGTGTCATTTATTCTAAATAATGTATAAGCTAATTTTCAGGAATTTCATTTTTTGTATGTGTGTGATGAGGTGATGTAGTAAGTTGGTGGATGGAGGGGTGGGGCCTCAAATGGTATACTGCTTAGGGCCCCCTAATGGCTAGAAACGGCCCTGAGTTTATGATAAAGGAATATCATAGCCACCAACATCACCAGATCTAAAAACCTGTGACTTTTGTTTTATTTAAAAGGTAGTGTGCTTAAACAGAATCCACACACAATAGAAGAATTGAAAGCATCAAATGAGCAAGAAATTTCAACAGATACTCTGTCCAGAGTACTGTAAATTTTGTTGTTCGTGTGCACAGAGTTAATGAGCTGAGAGGACATCACATAGAGCATGTTTTGCACAGGGGTACTAATTCTCCATGTGTAGAGAAGGTTCAGTAAAAATTTCATACTTTCGTTTCAGTTAAAAAAAAATACAAACCTTTTAAAGTGTCAGATGTTTAAAAAAAAAATCACCCGATGTATATACAGGGTGGCCAGTAAATACCTGACACATTTGAAAGTAACGTTAAATGGACATTGTGAAAGGAAATGAGATTATTCGCATACCATACTAGATTATAATCTCAGGAGATTTTATTACATAATACTAATGTTTGTTTTTTGGAGGTTTAGAACTTGAAAATAATGCTTCATAAATGTACACCATCCTGTTCTATGCATTGACTCACACGGACCACAATGATTTGGTCCCCTTGAAAATTTATTACCCATATAAACTTTGATTCGGTAAAATTTATCACGCATTTTACAGCAAGTTATTATATATATATATATATATATATAATAATATATATAGTAATGCGGCGGTCTGTGTGTACATAAAAGTTTCTCAGGGACCATGAATTGTATCATATATATATATATATATATATATATATATATATATATATATATACTACTATCAACATCTCCCGACGGACTCAACGAACAAAGCAAAAAGTTTAAATGACAATAGGAATAAAAATAACAATAGGAACAACAATCGGAACACAATAAGCGAACAAGAAAATTTTTCAACATCTCAGACACCTTACGAATGCTAAATGTCATCCACATGCAGTTGACACAGCTGGAAACCCCGAGCCAAATCGCTACCGGGCAAGAAGCTACCAATACAAGTAGGAGGAAACGGATCTCTTTCGGAGGATCATAGAGCAACGAATCAAGCGATATCGAAGGAAAACGAACTTGAGTGCACAAGGGGCAACGAAAAACAGAGAACATAAAAATTGTCCTGGCTAATATTCAAGGAATAAGACCAAACCAATCACTCAATAAGGTTTCGTACCTGAAAGGATTTATGGACGAAACAAGGGCGGACATCGCATGCCTCACAGAAACTCATCTCAAAGATTGCCAAGGAAATTGTGAAAACTGCGAACATTGTATTGATAAGAAAGAGATAAATATAGAGGGCTTCAACTTACTAAGAGCGGATAGAACGACGAGACGGAAAGGTGGCTGTGCTATATATGTACAGGAAGGTCATATGACAGAGACGATAATAAGTAAATCAAACAGCTATGTGGAACTCCTAGCAGTGAAAATAGAAAAACTAAACTTGATAGTAATAGTCATCTATAGACCTCCAAGCACCCCAACCGAAAAATTCTCGGAGGCCATTGATGACATTAGAAAGCTAATAAAGGCCATAAACCCTCCATCCCCCAATATAATGATCTGCGGAGACTTTAACTTCCCATTTATAAAATACAAAAAGGTGAATAGGAATATATATATCACCAGGACAAGGGGGGCACAAGAGAAGATCAGGAACAAGCAAAAATGTTGATGGCTCTCACAAACGAGTTTATGCTGACACAGGAGATAACAGAAAATACCAGAAAAAAAACTGCCTGGATCTGGTATTCACGAATAACACGAACTTGATTGCTGATATAAAAATAACCCCAACCATTATCTCAGACCACAACTTAATCGAGATATCAACAAATATGATGGCAGCATTAGAAGACAATACACATATTGTGGAAAGAAGTAAATTCGGGGCCTTTAACTTAAACTCGAAGACTATAAATTGGGAAGCAATCAGATCGCACATGGCCCAAATAGAATGGAGAACAATTTTCGAGAATAAAACAATGGAAGAAATGCTAACAACTTTGGAAGAAAAAACGCTGAGAATTTTAGAAAAATATGCTCCGAAATCACAGCCAAAAGGAAAGAGGAGCTGGCTAGAAAGGCAAAAGAGAAGACTATTCCGCAAAAGAAAGAGTGGAGGCGAAGTTAGGAAACTGCGGAGATAATGGCAGGAAAATAATAAAAGAAAAACTGGAGGGTATCGATAGGGAAATACAAGCCTGATTAAGGACCATACAGAGAGGGAAGAGGAAAAGGCGGAAGAAGCAATAAAGGAAAATCCAAAATACTTCTATAGCTATGCAAAAAGGAAAACAAAAACGCGCGCCGCTATTGGGCCCTTAAGGACGGGAAATAATGAACTAACCGACGATCCAAAAGAAATATCTGATACATTGAGAGCTCAATATGAATCAGTTTTCAGTACCCCAAAAAGTGACAAAGCGATACCTGACATAAATGCATTCTTTGAAGAGGAATTGCAAGGAGAGTATATAACAGACTTTGAGTTTACACCAGAAGATGTAGCGAGAGCTATAGAACAAATGAAACTACATTCAGCTGCAGGTCCGGACAATTGGAACGCATTATTGATTAAAAACTGTAAAAATGAAATAGCTACACCTTTATACTGGATATGGAGAAGATCCCTAGACACTGGGGAAATACCGAGCATCTTGAAAAGAGCAAACATTGTCCCTATATATAAAGGAGGGGACAGATCTCAAGCAAAGAACTATAGACCAGTGTCATTGACGTCCCACCTCACCAAAGTATTTGAAAGAATAGTTAGACAGAAAATTTATGATTTCCTGGAGACACGGGAAAGATTCAACGAAAATCAGCATGGATTCCGATCAGGTAGATCATGCCTATCACAACTAATAGAGCACTACAACAATATCCTAGATGCATTGGAAGGCAATGACAACTACGATGTTATATACACAGATTTTGCTAAAGCTTTCGATAAATGTGACCATGGTATAATAGGACATAAAATTAAAGACATGGGAATAACAGGCAAAGTGGGAAAATGGATCTACAACTTCCTTAGTGATCGTCTGCAGGTCGTCAAATTCAAGGTATATCATCATCAGAATCGGAAGTACGCAGCTCAGTACCACAAGGGACAGTACTGGCCCCATTCCTGTTCATTATCATGCTAACAGACATAGACAGCGGAGTAAACAGCAATAGTATAGTAACATCCTTTGCAGACGATACAAAGATCAGCAGAAAAATCAGCGATGTACATGACGTGGAGGCCTTGCAGAGGGACACGAACAAAATATACAAATGGTCAGAAGACAACAACATGTCATTCAACGCCGAGAAATTTCAGCTCTTGAGATATGGTAGAAAAGAAGAACTTAAACAGACTGCATATTATGCTCCAGATAGACAGGAAATTCAGAGAAGCATGAAAGCGATTGATCTCGGGATAATAATGACAGATGATGCGAAATTCGAAACACAAAATCAGATAGCGATAAATAAAGCAAAAAGAGTCGCCGGACAGGTTCTAAGAACGTTCAAGAGAAGGGACAGGACAGTAATGATTCCCCTGCTAAAAACACTGATTATACCAAAACTTGAATACTGCTCAGTTTTGACGTCTCCATATAAAAAGGAAGAAACTAATAAACTAGAAGAAACGCAAAGGCATTTCACAGCCAAGATTGATGGCTGCAAAGAACTCAACTACTGGGAAAGACTACGTAAACTAAATCTGTACTCACTGGAAAGATGAAGAGAGAGGTACATCATAATCTACATATGGAAAATGATCGAAAAACTGGTACCAAACCTAAAACTAAACCCAATTACCGTTCAAACAACACTGGAAAATAGGAAAGGCAGAATGTGTAGTGTTCCCAAATTAAAAGCACGACAAGGGACCTCCTCAACCCTGAAGGAAAATAGCTTGGTTGTCAGGGGGCCAAGACTTTTCAACCAGCTTCCTAAGGACCTCAGAAACGTAACGGGGGTCAAAGTTGAAGTCTTCAAGAAAAGACTGGATGCCTGGCTCAGGACAGTACCAGATGAGCCGGGCGTGTCTGGCTATGTACGGTGGAGAGCGCAAGAAAGTAACTCGCTCCTCCACCAGGCCAGACCTAGAGGCGGGGCCACCAGCTTGACCTCCGTGTGAAGAGAAACCAACACACGAAACAACATAAGGTTCATAAGGTAAGGTATATATATATACAGGGTGGGTCAAAAGTCTGGCTCCATAGGAGGTTTATGTTCACATAGACTAAAATTTTTGTTTATAATTATTTTTATTTTTTCAGATTGGTAGATCGTCGTAGGGAGTATTGTCAGTGGTTTATGCAACATAGGCAGTTAGAAAAGCGTATCATGTTCACTGTTCAGTGACGAAGCAATTTTTTACCTAAACGGTTCAGTCAACAGACATAATGCACGATATTGGGCTAAAGAAAATCCACATTGGATTGAGGACGGACGCTCGCAGTACAACCCAAGAGTTATGGTATGGGCTGCTATGTGGGGAGATACGATAATTGGCCCATACTTTTTCCCCGACAAACTGGTGAATCATACCTTCATTTGTTAGCAAATTTCCTTACGCCTCGATTGTATGAACTACCATTACGGCATCGGAGAGCTATGTGGTTTCAGCACGATGGGGCTCCGCCGCATTTCGCAAGGGCCGTTCGCGAATTTTTGCAAGAAACATTTCAAGGGAAATGGATTGGTCGACGTGGGCCAATTGAATGGCCGCCCAGATCTCCGGACCTGACTCCTTTGGATTGCTTCTTATGGGGACACCTTAAATCAGTTGTGTACGTTAACAGGCCAAGAACAATACAGGCGCTAAAGGATACCATAACAGCAGAATTTGAAGCCATAAGGACGAATATTACCATCCTCAGGAATGTGCAAAGGTCTTGCGTCAACCGGGTTACAAAGTGTTTAGAAGAAGGTGGACGTCAATTTGAACACCTATTGTAATTTCTGAATTAAAACATTAAGGTAGGCCGAAATTTTCTTTTCCATTATAAACTTCCTATGGGGCCAGACTTTTGCCCCACCCTGTATATATATATATATATATATATATATATATATATACAGGGTGGCCCATAAGTCCGGCATCATAGGAAAAATAATAAAAAAAGGCAAAACAAAAGCTTTTATTTACAGAACGTGCTCAATATGTCCACCATTGTTTTCAATACACAAATTCAGACGTGATACCCAGTCAGCAAGCACACGGTGAATGATGTCAGGAGTAATGGTGTTACATGCACCAATAATGCGCTGCCGCAAATGTTCAACACTCATAATTTTCTCTGCGTATACCAGCGCTTTCAAGTGGCCCCAGAGATAAAAATCTAGTTGCGTGAGATCCGGGCTTCTAGCTGGCCATTCCACAGGCCCTCGACGTCCTATCCAATGACCAGGGAATTGTTGGTACAGGTATTCCCTTACTTGGGTGCTGTAATGTGCAGGAGCACCGTCTTCCTGGAACCATGTTGGGAAATTTCCTTCCTCGTTCAAGACACTGGGAAATGCTTCTTCCTTGAGCATACGTAGGTAGGTGCCTCTAGCGACATGTTCATCGAAAAAGAGGGGGCCTATGATGCGATCCTTCCAAATGCCACACCATACCATCACCCGAGATGCACCTTGTTCCTTTGAAGAGGTATACCAGTGAGGGTTGTTTTGAGACCAGTAGCGGGTGTTCTGTCGATTTACCTCACCATTTCCATAAAAAACAACCTTGTCACTGAACAGAATGGTGGACGGGAAATTGGCATCCCGAGCATAAGAAAAATATGAATTATGGTTTGTAGAAATAGAAAATTATGAATTTCTCCCATGATACCGGACTTATGGGGCACCCTGTATATATATATATATATATATATATATATATATATATATTATATATATATATATATATATATACAGGGTGTCCCATAAGTCCGGCATCATAGGAAAAATAATAAAAAAAGACAAAACAAAAGCTTTTATTTACAAAACGTGCTCAATATGTATTGTTCCGTAGCCCATTCACAAAATTCCATCCGCCGGTCGGGATCATCTTCGCTTAATTTCTGTAGGATATGAAGTTTATATGGATGCCATTTGTGAGCTTGAAGAATGCGATGGACGCTACTTTTCGAGACTCCTGTCTCGGCGGACAATCGCCGAAGAGACTTATTGGGACTTCTGTTAAAATGATTCCAGGATAGCAGTCGCTGTATCATCGTCAGTGGACCTCCTTGAAGGTCCACTGCGTGGTTTATCTTCTATGGATACCGTTTCCTTAAACTTTGCAACAAGTCTGCTAACACAACTCTGTGTTATTGGCTCGCGGTCTGGATGCAGTCTGTTAAATTCAGCAGCGGCCTCTCTTTGACTCCGATTTCCTATGAGTAGAATTATCTGGATTCGTTCTTCCTTGCTCACAGACATTATGGCCTGTAAAAAGAGAAAAATATGAATTATGGTTTGTAGAAATAGAAAAATTGAATTTCTCCTATGATGCCGGACTTATGGGACACCCTGTATATATATATATATATATATATTATATATATATATATATATATATATATATATATATTTTAACTGCAAACACGCAGTATAATTAACGTAAAGAACGACGCTTGTATAGGAGAATATTCCGCGCAAGATGAGGAGAAAGAACGAAACAAATTAAAAAATGAGGTAACCACCCGGGAATCGAACCCGGGATCTTCCGATTGCCGGTCAGATATGATAACCATTACACCACGGGCCTCACTCGAACAAATGCCATAATTCTCCTACATACGCGCAGAAACCAATGCCCCAAGGGGGCACCTCCCGCATGCCATAACATTATATACATTTTAACTGCGAACACGCAGTATAATTAACGTAAAGAACGACGCTTGTATAGGAGAATATTCCGCGCAAGATGAGGAGAGAGAACGAAACAAATGAAAAAATGAGGTAACCACCCTGGAATCGAACCCGGGATCTTCCGATTGCCGGTCAGATATGATAACCATTACACCACGGGCCTCACTCGAACAAATGCCGTAATTCTCCTACATACGCGCAGAAACCAATGCCCCAAGGGGGCACCCCTCGCATGCCGTAACATATATACATTTTAACTGCAAACACGCAGTATAATTAACGTAAAGAACGACGCTTGTATAGGAGAATATTCCGCGCAAGATTTTTTCATTTGTTTCGTTCTCTCTCCTCATCTTGCGCGGAATATTCTCCTATACAAGCGTCGTTCTTTACGTTAATTATACTGCGTGTTTGCAGTTAAAATGTATATAATGTTACGGCATGCGGGAGGTGCCCCCTTGGGGCATTGGTTTCTGCGCGTATGTAGAAGAATTACGGCATTTGTTCGAGTGAGGCCCGTGGTGTAATGGTTATCATATCTGACCGGCAATCGGAAGATCCCGGGTTCGATTCCCGGGTGGTTACCTCATTTTTTCATTTGTTTCGCTCTCTCTCCTCATCTTGCGCGGAATATTCTCCTATACAAGCGTCGTTCTTTACGATATATATATATATATATATATATATATATATATAGATATATATATATATATATGTTAACCCCTCTGTCTATGGTCTGGGTTGGTTCGAAGTCGACTGGGGTTCTGGTTAGGTGGCAGCAACGGATTTGTTACTGGTAGTGGTTTCTTCTATACTACTCTCCGAGTTCTTCTATAGTGGGTCGGAGGACTCTGGGAGGCTTATTAAATTCTCTGAGGGTTCCCTGATTCTTCTTGTAACGTGTCGGGAGATTTTAATGACTAAGTTCTCTGAAGAGAGTAAGGCTCGAAGGAGAAGATAAAGGCTGTTTCTTATTGTAATTTACTGCTAAAATGTATAGGTATTGCTCGGCCTCAATGTCTAATTCTGAATGAAATGGAAGAATTTTTGTGGGTTTATATACCCATAAATTGCTAACATCATTATTATTAAATGTTGAAAAGGCTACATTATTTCTGCACAATATTTGAAAATAAAGTAAATCTTTTAGCTGTGGTAATGTTTAAACGAATAAACAAGATATTTGCAGATGAAGCCATATTTTTATCTTAAACCGCGTATTTTCAGATCTGATGTTATCATGATCTGCCAAGTTAACTAAAAGTGGAAATTGAACTATGCATCTTTACGCCAAAATATGCATATGAGTAAAAATTAAAGTTTTAAGATTTACAATTAAATGCTTAGACAAGACATGACTTCATCTTTTATAACGAAGAGAGAATGTATATAAAACATGAACATTGCAAAGCTTAAGCAGGATTCATTATTAAGCTAAATCTAAAAAAAATGATTAAGAAATTTTAAAAAGAACAAGTCACCAATTATTTGCAAAGTAGAAAGCAAATCAAAAATTTTATCCAAACTCGCGTTAGGCGATTTTGGTCATTATGTAAAAATGAATACATACACCTACATACATATGAATATAGGTATTATATGAAGTTAAATATATACAAAGATATAGGATTATATAAATACACGAACCTTATAAACACATGAATTTTACAAATGGGTACAAGAACTATATAAATAAATATAAGAATTACACGAATGAATAAGATAGTATTGAAATATAGGAATTATTCATCGTTCATTATATATATATATATATATATATTATATATATATATATATATATATATATAATATATATATATATATATATAATAATAATAAAAGAAATGCAATACACTTCTTTAATTTGATCTCGATATAACTTTCCTCATTTCAACACTTTTGGGAGCTTAATAAACTCGTTTCCCAAATTTATTCACTGGTTGTTGTTGTTGTTTTCTATTGATGAAAACGAGGCTTTGAAATAATCGAACAGAGAAATAATTAAAAGGACTCATTTAGAAAAGAAGTTCGAACATGTGTTGGCACCTCTGAAATCTAAAATGTAAATATATAAACATATAAATAAAGGATGCTATAAGAAGTTTAACTAAAAAAATCACTTTCATTTTGGATCCTGATCATGCACTCGCGAGCAGCATACAAAAATGGACCATTACAAATGATCTGTCGAAAGAAATTGAGATTTGTTATAAAAAGAATTCTGATCATGCGATTATGGAGATACACTATTTTCGAAATCAACTTTATTATATTCCCCAAAAAGGGAAAAAAAGGGCGTGGCGATGTTTTTATATTCACAGAAGCATCTTGGGAAAGGCGCGACCAGGATAGTTGACATAAGGAGGAAGTCGATCTTACAGATGTCGTACGGCATACGTGACGTTTTAATTTATTCCCGAACAGGAAATCACTTGTAAGCAGACGTATGATTCACGCTTTAAAATAATATATATATATATATATATATATATATTATAATAATAATATAGTTCAATATTGAATGGTAAATAAAAGAAAACTAAGTTCTCAGATTATTATTATTATTATTATTATTATTATTATTATTATTATTATCCATTCAAAATGGTGTCTTCCTAAACTACCTTAAAAGGCTAGATAGCGTATGCTCTATTTATAAATCAGGATATAAGACTTCCCCCTCAAACTCCAAACCCATTTTCATCCTCTCAACCGTCAGTAAACTATACGAGAGAGTAACATATAATTAAAAAATAATAAAATTCATATTAAAAAACAGAATAATACACAAACATCAATTAGGCTTTCTTCATAAATACACGACCAATGACGCAATAACTGCTATATTAGAGGAACTTTTTATCAATGTCAACTGCAAAAAGACTTCAATAATCAACGTACTTGATCTAGCTAAAGCTTCTGACAATGTACCTCATGATATACTCTTAAAAAGTCTCAAACATTAATGTTTCAAGGGCTGTCCTTAAGATGGTTCAGTTTGTACTTGGCTAACATAATACAATTTATAGAACAGGACTCTCTTACCTCACGGACAAGATGCGTCTCCAACGGGGTACCCCAAGGTAGCATTCTGGCACCTGTCATGTTCCTTCTTTTTATAAATGACTTCCACAGTCATGCCCGTAACTACCTATGAGGTCACCGAGGTCCGGACCTCGGTAATTATTTCCTAAAAAAAAAAAGAGACTGAACCGTTCTCCGTGTATGAAACGCATATTACCGCTTTTCTTTTGAAAAGAGGGCGCGTCGAGCGTTTTGTGTTTTGTGTTTAGTGTATAGCTTGGGTTGTGTTTGTAGATGTCATTTTGGTCTGAATTTTGCTCGTCCCGCCGCGCTCGAAAAAAATCTGGACCTCACTAATTTCTAAACCCTAGTTACGGCCCTGCTTCCACTGGTCGCTAAATAATTCTTCCTGTTACCAGTATGCAGATGATACTTCAATCATAATCTCATATAAAGACTTACCATTTCAAACAACCACCAACAATGAATTCTAGAGTATATATATACATATGGTTAAACGCCGCCAAACTATCCTAAAATATTGAAATAAACAGCTTATATAATCGTCACAAAAAAGAGAACGTTACCCCCTCTTAAACATAAACGTAAATTCAGTCCCTGTTCAGCAAGTGCAATCGGTCAAACTTCTCGATTCAAACATCTCATTCTCACCAACCTCTCATTTAAAGGACACACCGCAGATCTATGCAACAAATTAGCCAAGGTCTCATTTATAATTATAAAAACGGGTGCAGCACTCCCAAACCAAGCTCTTTGATCCATATACTTCACCATAGTGTACCCACACCTACGAGTACAATACTGCCTTAGTGTTTACGGAAGTTAAGGCCAATATTTTATACAGCCACTGGTGGTAATGCAAAAAAGAAGGATTAGGAAAGTCTATAAATCGAACGAGCATAATGAAAGTGCCAACAAAATGTTTCACGAGTTAAATATTCTCCCACTAGTAGAAATCTACAAACTACAGTAAACATTGCCTCATATATGTATCAAATCGTCCATAAAACTGCACCAAAAATCATTCAAAACAAAATATTAACTTCTCAAACACAACACTGCTTTAACACAAGTCAATCAAACACGTACATCAGAAAACAGAAGTACACTTTATATTATGCGACTAGATCCTTATTTTCCACAGGACCAAACCTCCGGAACACCCTCGATCAAGAGGAAAAACAATCTAGGCCATTAAAAACCTCCCAAAGAAAACTGGAAGACAAATTCATCAAATCATACAAGCTATAAAACTGTATCCCCGTTTTTATATCTATAATAAAAAGTTAATCTATATTCGCGTATAGCAAAACAAAAACAATAAAAATAAATAAGATAAAAGTAAATATGTATAAGGTCAAGATATCTAAGATTTTTAAGATACTCAATTAACAACGTATTTAATTATTTAACAGTTAATATTTTTAGCTTCTTATATCCCAACAAATATTATTATTATTATTATTATTATTATTATTTTCTCAGGTTTTAATTTGTGTATGTGAGTTATCTCTTTTATAAATTAATTGGTTTCGATTTCTCAAATTTATTTTTTCTTTCCAGTTCGTTCTTTTGTTGACAT
Organism: Bathynomus jamesi; assembly: GCA_023014485.1. Lineage (NCBI taxonomy): Eukaryota > Metazoa > Arthropoda > Malacostraca > Isopoda > Cirolanidae > Bathynomus > Bathynomus jamesi. Next base: position 972,091 of record JAJOZX010000917.1, read on the forward strand.
AATACCGCTGTTATTTTCCACTTCGTTCTTTTATTGACATACTGTAATACCGCTGTTATTTTCCACTTCGTTCTTTTATTGACATAATACCGCTGTTATTTTCCACTTCGTTCTTTTATTGACATAATATCGCTGTTATTTTTCAAGTTCGTTCTTTTATTGACATAATACCGCTGTTATTTTCCACTCCGTTCTTTTGGTGACATAATGCCGCTGTTATTTTCCAGTTTGTTCTTTTGTTGATATAATACCGCTGTTATTTTCCACTTCGTTCTTTTGTTGAAATAATACCGCTATTATTTCCCAGTAATGGTTCACATATATAATTTAACGAACTCTTAAAAGCGGGTTTCACTCTCAAAGAAGACGTTTTTAGTACTGAAGGATGAATTAGAAGTGTCTTTTATCGGTGTGCGTTTTATAAACGAAATTACGCGCGGTTTAGTACTATTTTAATTTTCACTGTATACAATATACTCTTTTGTATCTCTTTTTACATGTTTAGAATTTTGCATTTAGTTATTTAAATTAGTATAACTAAATATAGAATTAGGAAATAGACTCGCGACTTTGGCAGAATGCCTTTTATGCAAATTTATTTGCCCCTTTTAATGTCGACGGTAAAATCTACCTCTGGTGCGATTTGTGCAATTTAATCAAAGTGGGAATTCAAGCAAAAAAATTAAGTTCTGATCGAGGAAAAGGTGGACGCTTTACAAATTCTTAGTGAGAGATAGCAACACGAACGAGTGTTGGGGAACGCCAGAAACAGCTTAAAGGAAGATGTGAATAAATTAAAAAATCGTTCGAAAACATGAAAAAGAGGACAATCGTAATTTATTTTCGAAGGGTTAGAAACGGTGAGTAGCCGAAAACTTAAAAAATTAAAAGCTACAATTTTGGAATAACGATTGACACAGGATTCTTTGAGGTCAAATAGACGATTAAGGTATTATCTCAGTATGAAACCGCATAATTAAAACTCAGAGCGTTAAGTTTTGCATGGGCAGTGAAGTTAGTCACAAAGTTTTTCAGATGCTTTCCGGAGGTAACGTCATAGTGAATGCGAGTAGGGAAACAACAGTCGTGGATTATTACATTGAGAGACGTAGTTCTGAAGAATTAATGAACCGACACAGAGAGCCAGTTAAGAAATTCAAGGACATAACAGAACATTAATATCAGCCATAATGCCACGGATGAAGGTAAACATTTCTGAGATTTAACAAAAATGAATATAGGGTGTGTATATATATATATATATATATATATATATATATCTCGGGTGGGCCAATAAAAAAAGGGAGACCTCGAACTTTGGCTGTAAAATCCAAAGTTATAGTTATATTTCAATATTTTTTCACACCCCACAACTAAGTAAATTTCATATACGGTGAGCGGATTTCAAAGAAAACTAATGAAAAATACGGATTTAGTGAACATTTCTTTATGCCACTGGAAATTCTCCATTTACACTACTACTGCATTGTCGGGTGGGCAAAAAAAAAAGGAGACCTTTTAAATCCTTCATATCTCGGCAAATGTGGTACATAGAACCATGAAATTTTAGTATGTTAGTACTAGGTAATTTTATGGTTTGTATGCCAACTTCTAGCATTTTAGCTGAGAAATTGGATTTATGGCGAATATTCCAGAAAAATCTTGCTAATCATAGGTTCAAGTTGATAATTAAAGCGATTTTAATTAACGAAAGCCAACTGCAGGAGGTTTGGACAAGTTTCTCAAGAAAATCGATAAAACAGGAGATATCAAAAGAATACCAGGTAGCAGTATTAAATTTGGCCACCAAACAGTCCTGATTTAAATCCAGTCCATTACGGCCTTTGGGAAAATTTGTCACAGAGAATTTATCGGGTCAAAGTAAGAAATGTCGTTCATTTACGACAGCTTCTTCTGGAAAAATGAGATGAGCTACCACAAGAACAAATCAATAAAGCCATAAATGAGTTTCGTCCTAGACTGAAAAAGGTTGTAGAAGTTCGTGGTAAACATATTGAGCAGTTTTTTTAACATGAAGGTAGCACCATATGTGAGTACTTTGTAATTTTTTATCTGCACATACAATGCAGTAGTAGTGTAAATGGAGAATTTCCAGTGGCATAAAGAAATGTTCAATAAATCCGTAATTTTCATTAGTTTTCTTTGAAATCCGCTCACCGTATAGGAAATTTACTTAGTTGTGGGGGTGTGAAAAAAATATTGAATCTGACCATAACTTTGGATTTTACAGCCAAAGTTCGAGGTCTCCCTTTTTTTTTTGCCCATCCGATATATATATATATATATATATATATGTTAAACACAGACCGTGCATGAAACAAGGAACTCTTCTGGGAAATTACATCCACTATAGTTCGAATAAGTAATGATAAATGACAAATACTATAGGTTTTTTTCCTTTTTCAGGATGGAAAGGCCAACGTGGGCAGGGTTACAATACCCCAATAGTTACCCCTTTTTCTTTGATGTATTCAATCCGACGTGAATGCAACGAGTTTCTTGCGTATATTGAGGTTCTGAGTGTAGTAGGCTAGGTGTAAGCTGTAAACCCTAGATCCTGTCCCAAAGCTGGATCCTATCTGCTTTGCAGATAGCTGGTGAGGGAAGCTATATTTGGGGCCTTTTTGAGAGTAACCCGGTGCACATGTTGGCCTTTCCATCATGAAAAAGAAAAAACTATAGTAATTGTCATTTATCATTACTTATTCGAACTATAGTGGATGTAATTTCCCAGAAGAGTTCCTTGTTCCATGTACGGTCTGTGTTTAACATATAAGTTTCTCAGGGGGACCATTCTGAGTTCGTATATATATATATAGAGTTAGAAATTTTAAGTTTAAGCAGAATTTTGATGTAGATGAACACAATGCTGAATCGGAAAATGGACTGAACACAACAGTACGTTCGGTGGCCTGACAGTTTTGAGTGAAATTATGACTTTGATTATACTAATAATAATAATCTTTATTCAAAAAGAACACATTACGTAAGATATACATCACATCCATTATAGGTTTACACAATGTTGGCATTAAAGTTTAATTTTGTATTTTTAGTGGCAAGTAGTTTAATTACAGTATTTTTTTCTGGATATAAATGGTGTAATAGCTTAAAGACAAGTCTAAATACACATACAAAGTCATACATATTTTCTTCAACTTTTCTTTGATATATTTTAGTGAGATGAAGTGTCAATTACCATGGCTTATAGTTCTTTGCTTGAGATTGATCCCCTTTTTTAATATAGGGACAATGTTCGCTCTCTTCAAGATGCCCGATATATATATATATAACTTACTTGACTTATGTCCCCATCCCTCAGATGGCGTCAATATTCTGTGCCATCATCATAGGGTTTCTTGGCCAGAGCTGGGCAATAAATACATTGAATGTATTTAAATACTAAATACTAAATACATGGGAGAAATGTATTTAAATACTAAATACTAAATACATTTTACGAATGTTTAGATACTAAATACAAAATACATCAATTGTATTTAAATACATTTGTAAATAAATTTAAATAACATACAAATTTTAACATATGCATTCACTAATTCATGAGTAACAACAATATAAAATGCTTGATAAAGGATAAAGAAATAGTACAATCTAATTTCCGATTATATATTTCCCTTTTTAGAACAAAACAAAAACAAAAGAACTTAGAACTTACGATGTTCAACCAGTGACATATTATACTCATTATATCATTGCAAAATGAGTAACAATTAATGAGTAGATGAGACATAAACGTAAACATAAACATAAGGCACCTTACGAATTCTCTTTTATTTCACGGTTGCTGCGGATCAAAACCAATCTTTCAAAAGTTTTGTCTGAAAGAGAGTTTCTTTTGGGAGTCAAAGTGATTCCCGCGAATGAGAATATTCGCTCTACCGGTGCCGAAGATGGTAATGTCGTGTTATAGTGGAGGAACAGTCTTTTTATGAGAGGATGTTTTCCCAAACTGTTGAAACATGAACCATGCTGTACTACACTGTCGACGCGTCGTACTGTGCTAGTACAGAACATGTATTAAACCAGTAAAAGTATTTAAATTTTTATATTTTGAGTATTTAAATACATTGTATTTAAATACTCATTAAAGTATTTAAATACTATATTTAAATACATGAAAAACAATGTATTTATAAATACAGTTCTAAATACACAAATGTATTTAAATACGTATTTAAATACAAATGTATTTAAATACTGCCCAGCTCTGTTCTTGGCAAATAAAGCAGCCGGTCTGCCATTCCTCTGCTGCTTGTTTGGTCCACGGCTCCTTATTCTGTGTATTCGGAATAGCCCTAGAAAGAAGGTTCTAGGGTTCCCTCATCCGCCACCCGATAGACGTGTTTGGTAGGAGTTGTCTCTCCCCGGGATATATATATTATACATATATATATATATATATATATATATATATATATATATATATATATATATATATATATATAATATATATATATATTTCTCTTGTGTTCAAGAGATCTTCTCCATATCTAATACAGGCATAGTTAATACATTCGTATAGTTCTTAGTCAATGAAATGTTCCATTTGTCCAGACTGGCTATTGAATGATATTTCAGTTGCCCTTTAGCTCGCGCTATATCTCCTGGTGTAAAATCAAAATAAAATTACATTCTCTTCTTATAATTATATTGTAATTATATTGTAATTATATTCTCCTCCTGTAATTCCCCTTCTATCATATTATTTTATAAATTTTGGGGGAACTGAAAGCTAATTCATACTGACCTCTCAGTATTTGAGATATTTCTATTAAATCGTCGGTTTATGCGTTACTTTCTTTCCTTGAAGATCCGACAGTGACATCGAGTTCTTGTTTTCTGTGAATGGAATTGCATAATCTTTTCTTTTTTCCATATCCACTTGCCACTTCGGTTGAAAAATTTTGCGACTTTTCAACTTCTACTTCAAATGGGAGAACAGTAGGATATGTAACTCATTACTGAAGGATGCAAACAGCTTACAGTCAATGTTCTCGTCGCTATATTGAAGTCACGTTTCAGTTTTTGCGAGTAAATTAAGGTTCCTTTCGCTTTTCTGTACATTATATTTACGTGCTTTTCAGAAGACATGTATTTATCAAATGTGATGATGGGGTTGCTTAACCTCTTTCACAACATCTAAGGTCATATGACGGAGGTTGGACCTACTAAGGCTTTACGTAGGATCCGAACCACGGGTCGCTACATAATCTGGACGCGGAAAATCCCATCCAACTACTATCCGACCCAATGTCGATTAACTTCGCTGATCAACGGGAAGCGGTGTTACGACATTACGACGTAGCCATTGGGTTTATCAAAGAGGATACCTAGATTTTTGACTGATTTAGAAATTGGTTTGTCACAGGTATCAGATTTTACTTGATCCTTTGAATATACGACGCGTTTTATTTGGATTTATTTTCGAGACTGTATTATCATACTTTCGTTTTAAATTAGATAATTTGGTTTTGTTATTTCTTTATTTAACCTCTTTTGGACCACTGGGTCGAATTTGTACCGTTTCCAATACACGCACTCATAACTTAACCCTACAAAACCTTCAGGCGTTAAGAGGTTAATTCAGTTTGCCTCAGTGAAACAGCTGAATATCGCCGTCATACACAGAGCCCGGAAGAAGGGGTGCATTAAGTATCAAAGTACCAGGACACGGGCTGGAAGATAGAAGAGGTGATCGGGGATAAAGGGACTCGGAGTTAAAAGTAGCACTAGGGACCGTGATTTCTTTCTCCAGGGTCTTGGTCATACATGACTATCAGATTTAATATTAAGGCCATTGGGTTTTCCTCAACAAAAAGTGATGAAAACTCGATAAAAAGTCACTTTTTTGTTCTTAATTTCTTATTATACTAGACTTTATTCAGAGCATCCAATGATGTAATTCTTTTTTTCATCAAACTTTATTTAAAATATTAAAAATAAGCGGTTTCAACCGGAAATAATTAGATTTAATGGGTTTCTGGTATATTAATTGCATTTTACTAATACTTTAATACTTTAATTTCTGTTTGCTAATACTTTAATACTTTAATATTTTAATTGCCATTTACTAAATACATAACGTGGATTTTGCTCTGTGTTAATTGCGTAAATTCATGTATATAGTAATTACACCTAAACTGATAGTAAGTAGGAAAAGGCCTCCGAGGAGGAGTGCCAGAGTGCCAGAGTGCCTGTGACCTTCATCACGTAACATCGTTTTTTTTAAAGGGATTATATGAAACAGTACTTACTGGAAGACCTTTTCCCTTAGTGTTGCTGCCATTTCTCTGCCGTAATGCACGCGCGACTTCCTTATTTTTATTTACCATGGTTATGTCTTCTTGGGTGTGAGTTTATTTCTCAACGGGGAATAAATGTTCCTATTCCTCGTGTCTATGAAAAGTTAGGTTAGGTATTTGGAATTCATTATTTGATCAATTTTTGAAGGAACGTCGTGACTAGTAATTGTTTTAAAATTATATTATTTAGATTAACTTTGTTGGATCAATAACGCATAAATTCAGTAACGAACAGAGTCAATAACGTATAAATTCAGTAACGAACAGAATCAATAAGGTATAAATTCAGTAACGAACAGAGCCAATAACGTAGAAATTCAGTAACGAACAGAGCCAATAACGTAGAAATTCAGTAACGAACAGAGCCAATAACGTAGAAATTCAGTAACGAACAGTCAATAACGTATAAATTCAGTAACGAACAGAAATCAATAACGTATAAATCCAATAACGAACAGAGCCAATAACGTAGAAATTCAGTAACGAACAGAGCCAATAACGTAGAAATTCAGTAACGAACAGAATCAATAACGTAGAAATTCAGTAACGAACAGAAATCAATAACATATAAATCCAATAACGAACAGAGCCAATAACGTAGAAATTCAGTAACAGAGTCAATAATGTATAAATCCAGTAACATTATTAACTAAATAGAATAACACGAATCCTTTAATTAATTAGTTGACTAATTGATTAATTAATTTGTAAAAAAATTTGAAAAAATATTGAGTTCAATTAACAGCAAAATGGCGGACGTAATAGATCAAAATTTCTCATTGTTTAAATGATAAAACAAATATTTACAATAAATCAAAGGAAGAGAAAATTAAATAACTTTCGGACGTTATTCCTTTATTTAATTTTATTTCAACACTTTTCAATTCCTGGAATCTCATTTCCAGAAATGATGATTAATATACTACGTAATTCGTCTATTCAGAGAATGTCTTTGAACTTTGGACGTTGGCAAACAACTGTGGCTCATGAAGGCTTTGGTTTTCAATGCGAGTGACGAAAGAATAAATTTGGTTCAGATGCGTGAATTTTTAAAAAAGTTTAATAAATATTAAATATTATAAAAAATAAAATATTTTATTAAAATAAATATTATTAAAAATTAAATATTATTAAAATATAAATTATTAAAAATAAATATGAAGAAATGAAACGCTTATATTTATTTTGTTTACGCGAAAGGGTCAATAATAATATTCTGGGTCATTTAACCTCTAAGTTCTATTCGAATCACGAGTCGCTATACCATCTAAACGCCGAGGGAGGTAACCCATCCAACTGTTGAACAGAACCAGCGTCGCTTAATCTCGCTAATCTAACAAGAAGCGGTGTTGCGGTGTAGCTACTGCGTATCCCGAAAATGACCAAACAAAATTCATATTGATTAAAATTAAAATTCGCTTTAAAGCAATGCATTTTAATCAAAATAGTTCCTGTATGAAATATAGATGTTAAATTAACATTTCAGTTATCGTCGAGCGTAGATAAATGGAAACGTTTTTTTGGAGATATTTTGTAACTGTGACGAAGGGACTTTAATCTCAAACGAAGTGTCCATTTTATCCGAGAAAATTGGAATTATTATTATTATTATTATTATTATTATTATTATCATTATTATTATTTACTACTATTTATGGGTTACATTCACTTCACACAAGGATTTAGTCTTGATCCTTCGTTGAAAAAGGGGTTTTCTCTTCTTCTCTTTAAGATCTGCTGTACGTCAAAATCAGCAAAGTGGATGATATGCGTTATTTCAGTATTCAATTGGTAATGGAAGTATATATATATATGTGTGTGTGTGTGTGTGTGTGAAATATTTAATAATGCGTATAACAACGCACGAAGCATGTACGATTATATTCAAGTTCACAGAAAGGGTAAAAAAAAAAAAAAAACTTATCATAATAAAATAAAAATATTGCTTTGTTTCAACTCTCAAAGTGTGTAGAATTTAATTCAATGAAAATGATTTAAGAAATTGTAGTTAGATAGAACCCGTTGCCACCAACAGACGACCCAAAAGTAGTCTTTTAAAGTTTTGTATTTAATAATGAGGATCAAAGATCGCGAGACATTTGTATGATGCGTGAAAGGTTAGATAGATAATATATTATGTAAATAATGAGCAATAATAATTTTTTACATACGCGTATATATTTGTATGTTAAATAAAAGTACGTGAATGATATATTTCTACTTAAAGAAATATAATTTTATGCGGGGTTTAGGTCATAAAACCCAGTCGTAAATTGTAGTTTATGCGTGACTTACTACAAAATATACGAATCATTTAATGTACTTTTTTGAACTACCTTTTAGACACTCCAGAGTAGTGGACATTTGTAATCGACGCATGAGCAGTCCATGCCAAATGCTTTGGGCGTTTGCTTGAATTCCTCTATACATATTCGTTAACTTTAAACTTTAAAAACAGAGTCTATGCGACCAATCCAAATCGAATTAAACCTTATTTAGCTAACTGGTTATCTTTAAACCTGACCTTTAACCCTTATAATAGATCTCAAAAGATATATTTCATTATTTTAACATTTTATCATTATTTTAAAGTCATTCTACAAACGATAAGAAATGGCGGCTTTAAACTAATTTCTATAAACAATAATTCAAGTAAGGCTACTCAAACAAACTGATACAGATAACCTTTTGGTTAGCTTCCGCCCGAATTGTTCATTCTGACGAAGGTCAAGCTTTTCACTCAACCTTAGACCTACAGTTTAATGTGGAATCCGAACCACGCCCCACCAGCAGCCCAGCGTCTTAACCACTAGGCCACCTATTTCAGGGTACCCATTTATCTACCAACCACTTTCTTTATTGTGTGGAAGGATGAACAGCTGGGTTTTGCTGCGCGCCGACTGCCGTCACCGGGTCTCGATCCCGGGGCCGATGGATTCGTAGTCAGCGACGCTAACCACTACACCACCGAGACACATTCAAGATAATATAACGTCAATTGATATGAGAAATGCACGTATTTAATCCTATTATTTGAAATATATATATATTTATCCTAAAGAAATCTATATAAAATTAATCGCTTATGACAAATGTAATTGTTTATTTCACTCAAACGTGATCAATTGACTTCATTCTAAAAATCAGTAATTGATCCATCGTTCGTGATCTATTTTCTACGTATTTTTTGATTACCAAAATGTAAAGTCAATCTACAGTCGATCACGGATTTTACATGGTCGAATACAGGGTTCCGCCCTCTCTAATGTATGTACGAACGAAATTAACTATTTCCCCATATATATATATATATAGATATAATATATATATAATATATATATATATATATCAACTAAGTTTAATTAAAATTTAAGCAGCTGACTTAACATTTTTAGAGTTTCAATTTTAAATTTACAAATATAATTTAATAATTTTTAATCATATTTTATTCTCGAAAAAAATCTGTTTTAATGTCATTTCTGTTATATTCAGTGTGTATATATTATATATATATATACCTCTGGACACGAAAGCGATAAGTGTTCCTCGTGAGTTAAAATATCCACCAGGTTGTATTAACTTTTATCTTGTCGTAGCGCAGTGGTCAGCACCTGGAAATTCTAGTGAAGAGGTCACCGGTTCGAATCCTGGTGAGGTTAATTTTGCATTATGTAAAATCATACGTGTTGATGCGTGATATTATATATATATATATATATATATATATAGAGAGAGAGAGAGAGAGAGAGAGAGGCGGGGCCACCAGCTTGACCTCCGTGTGAAGAGAGACCAACGCACGAAACAACATAAGGTTCATAAGGTATATATATATATATATATATTATATATATCAGTGGCGTGCGGTGATTTTTCGTCAAGGGGAAGCAATTCAAGCAAAAACAACAAAGATTATATAAGATAAAAATAAAACTTTAAAATACTAGTATATAATAAAAACAAAACACATAATCATCTACTTACTTTACTTATAGGTTAATTCTATTCTTCTTTCTTTTTATTAAATATATCTATTATTTCTTCGTAAAAGGCATCGGTTTTCATATCCTTAAGAAGCTTTTTCTCAATTGAAATTAAAGCTAAACTTGCAAGCCTTTCTTACCCTTGCGCATTTCTAGCGTAGTTACGTATTCGCTTTAAATGAGAGAATGACAGCAGACAGCACGTAAAGTTGCCAGATATTTCAAGAAAATTAACTATAAGATCTGGACAGCGATTTCTAAATTGCTTCCTTTTTGACATAGGGAAGGATAAAATAACGATAAATATATTCTTTTTCGCTTAACATGGCCATGGAATTTTTTAGTAGAAAAACTATATATGAAACTTGTTGTATTCAAAAAATACTACATTATTAAACATTAAATGAGTTTTTAGAATGGAAAGAAACAATTTGTAACAGTAAAAAAAAAGCGAAAGTCATTGGGAAAAAGGATGCATTTCGTCAATTGTTGTCCAACTCGAGATTTTTTGCGTCGGCTGTCTTAAAGGTTTTTGCACGAACGGCAACCAATGTATATACTATGTATCCACCTGATTACCAATCAAATGCTATAAATAGTATAATAAAATGATTTTGTACAAATTATTAACACATATTGAACTGTTTAAACTTTAAAGTATAATACAGCATTTTCTTCTTTCTTTGAATAGGGAAGCATTGCTTCCCTTCCTTCCATGGACCGCACGCCACTGATATATATATATATATATATATATATATATCAGGCATGAAACAATTAATTGATCACTGTAATTAATTACAATTACAATTACCTGACATTTTATCAATTACAATTACTGTAGATAGTGAAATACTTATTTACAATTACAGTTATTTAGTAAAGTAATTAATTATGGACCTAGTATGTTTCATGGACAGCTCTCGATTTTCCTACGAAATTGCAAACAAGGGCAGTCGATGACCCTGATTTTGTTTCTTCAATCGGTTTTTCTTGAGAAACCTAACCTAACCTAATCTAACCTAACCTGACCTGACCTAATCGAGTTTCTTATACTATTGTTTTTTGCAAGATATCGTACTAATTCTTGTCATTTTTTTGCAGAACAATGAGTGATGTTTGTATTAATTTGAAGTGGCTATGGCAAAATGTTGGAGTGCATTGCGTCGTTTCAGTAAATAAATTTATTCAATATCCAATAACATTTTTCTTTATCATTTCTCAAGAAAACCGATTGCAGAAACAAAATCAGGGTCATCGACTGCCCTTGTTTGCAATTTCGTAGGAAAATCGAGAGCAGTCCATGAAACATACCAGTCCCTTAATTACAATTACATTTACAAAGACTTACATTTTTTTCATAAACACACTATTTGAGTTATATCATGCTTTCTACCTACTGTAGCTATTTCAATTCCATTTTCAGTTTTGACCATCATCTCTCACTGAAAACTAAATAATATTAGAATTGGACATTGGATATACAGTATGTACACGTAGGGTGGAGCGAAAAATACTTTTTTTCTAGTATGAAGTTCTAATAGTGATTAAAAGTTGCATTTAGTAGACGAAATATGCCTGCCAAAATATGAGTTCATTTGTTTAAAATTTTCAGCTGCCACCAGGGGGCTAAAGTTAACACAATTTTGTGTAAAAAGGAAAAAATGCTTCTATTTTAGGTTTGTCAAACTATTATAAAATTTTATCTTAGAATTATCTAATAGTTTCATTAAGATTCTTAAATGATAGGAATTCGTTTTGTAAAAATGCTTTTCATATGCTTAATATCTTCAGCTGCCACAAGAGAGCTGAAGTTAATACAATTTAGAGTAACTGAGTCATGTTGAGACTACACTGAATGTTGTGGGGGGGGTTTGGGAGGGTTGTGGGGAGGGTTTTGGTGTGAAGGAATTTCTTTCTGTGAGTCATTAGAACAGTGTGTTAACACTTGTCTTCTTAGGTAGTAGGCCTAGTCGCTCAGTTGATCGGAGAGTTTTTTAATATGATCGGAATATTATAAAACTTTATTTTAAAGTGATTTATATAGAGATAATATTGATTTTATTATAAAATGCTTGTTATAATGTATTATATAATTTTAGTTTATTTATAATATATTATATATACTTATAAAATAATTATATTATATATTTAATTATATAATGTTTTGATGTTACAGGATATTTTGTGATTGTGAATTTTTCTTAAAAATATTATGGCATCAAATACTAAATATAAACATTTCACTAGAAAACATATGAAGTGTGCCATATTTGGAGTACCTTGTGAGATGAGTGATATGCAACTACCAACTTATAACTGCATTATGAAAGATTACCTGTTCACAAAACATTTAGTGAAGGAGCAGATGAATAACAAGGAGCCTTCATTTTCTGAAATAGCAGAGGCAGTTTCCAAAAAGGTAGAAAATATTTGGAAGAAGGCCTCTTTGCCAATAGTTTCACATACACGCGTTTTACAGATGATGCGAGTGTACCATGATAAATACAGGTCCTTATTAAAGCCATACAAGTCACGCAAGGATCAGCCTAAGTACAAAAATCAGCTTGAAGAATTTGAAAACTCTTCAAAATGCACTTTGTTTGACATCTGCACCTGCAAATGTAAGGAGTTTAGGAGATGCTCATGTGAAAAGAGTAAGAAAGTCCCTCCAAAAGAGCAGGATTTTTTAAATGACCAACGAACACGCAGAATAATGGTGATAGGAAGCATTGACATAGCACACACAAGACGATTACAAGCAAGAGAACATCGAAAGGAAATGGAAAAAGCACGTCTGGAATCCTCACAAACAACTAGTGCTGCTATAACCAATACGTCCAACTTACAAATCGAAACAGAGACAAATGAACTTCAACAACTAGATGAGATATCTGAAGATAATGAGGAAGATACAACCTCGACTTAATATGTAATATCAGAACAACAGATGCGTGAGCCACTGCCTTCATTAGCAATTACTTGTGATAGATTTAAAATGTCGGACAGAGCTGGGGCTGCTATTGCTTCTGCAGTATTGGCAGATCTTAAAATTGTTACTCCCGAAGACAAAGGGAATATTATAGACAGAAGTAAGCTAAGACGTGAAAGACAAAAACAGAGAAAGGAACTACAACAGATAGGAGAGCCAAAAACCATGCGGGGATTATACTTTGATGGCAGAAAGGATAAAACAATGATTCAAGTCCAGGAGAGTGATGGCTCTAACCACCAAAGAACCAAACGCGAAGAGCATATCAGCATAATATCTGAACCACACTCTCTGTACTTTGCACATGTGACACCTTCCAGTGGCAAAGCTAAATACATTTGCACAGCGCTAGTGAATTGCTTGAAAGAAAGGAATGTTGATATAGGGAATATCGTTGCAGTTGGCTGTGATTCGACAGTGGTTAACACTGGTATATTGGAGGCACAATAAGATTACTGGAAGAAGCCTTTAATAAGCCATTGCAGTGGCTGATATGCCTTTTACACCTTAATGAACTTCCATTGCGCCATCTGTTTCATCACTTGGATGGTACCACTACTGGACCAAGAGCATTTTCAGGAGAAATTGGCCGAGCACTTTCAGACTGTGAAAAGCTTCCCATAGTTAACTTCAAACCCATTGAAATTCAAGAGGACATGTGTGAAGTTGATGTAGATGACATAAGTACTGACCAGAAATACCTTCTTGAAATTCACAAGGCTATATCAAGTGGAACATTCTCAAGAGTCTTAGTCATAAGAGTCCAGGCAATATATCACATTCAAGGTGGCTCACCACAGCAAACAGGACTGCGGTTATATGCAAGCACAGAGAATCCTTCAGGCAATTTACAAGAATTAGCTACTTTCATTGTTAGGGTATATGCACCAATGTGGTTTCAGATAAAGCGTAAACCATTATGCCAATATGGTGTTAAACATATGTGGCATATGATTGCAAGAAGCCGGTATCTCCGTGAAGAGCTTAAGAGAGTACATGACTCAGTCATTCAGCGAAATTCATATTACGCAAATCAAGAAAACATTCTCATTGCAATGATAGCTGATGAAAGGGAGCATGTGCGTCAGTTGGGATTTAGGCGTATCATAAAAGCAAGGGCATGCATTCAAGAAACAGATGTTATCAGGTATTTTAAGGTGCCAGAATAAATTTTTATGCCAAAGACTATACAGATCTCATTATGTGGCAAGATTTTCAGATAGCAGAACCACCGATAACCAATGGAGTTTCTCTTGATGATATTGAATCATGCATCAAACATGTTACTACTCTTCATTCAGAATTATTTCAGTTTCCATGTCATACACAAGCCGTAGAGAGATGTGTAGTGAATACTCTTATTTTAGTTTCAAGATAAATGTTAATTTTACCGTCTTGAATTTCGGAATAGTATAAATTCATTTTAAATTAGTTACCCCATTATAATTCAATTGTGAACCACATTAATACTAATTTTATGTATACTATATTATTTTATTGTATGTAAACATAATTAATTATATATCACAATTGTCAGTTAATTATTTATATTCAAATATTTATTTTAATCTAATGCCATGTCCATTTTGCAAATAAATAATAGAAATCCAACGGTTATATTTTCCACCTTTGGTACTGTCGCAGTTTCGCCTAACGGACTCAATACGGCTAGTGAGATAATCACTGGTTGGCACTTAACTAGCGGCAGTGCTTATGGCTACATCATCCAGGTTAACCTATACCGGATAGATGCGCTACGGTCCCAAGCCATAGCTTGCCTAGGCCAACGACGACGACGACGTAAACCAACAATTGGTGACCCCGGAGCTGGATTACCCCTTCTACCCGAACGACTAGGACTAGACTGTAACGTCGTTCGTGCCCACCACCCCCTTCACCCGAGCGACTAGGACCAGACTGTAATGTCGCTCGTGCCCTCTGCCCCTCACCCCTGCCCGTGCGCTCTGTGCCTGCGCTCGTCTCAACCTCCACTCCTTCGTTGGGAACTTGTCGTCTTGCTTGTACGTTAGCAAGCATAGGAGAAGATGCCTGACGACGCTGGTGCCATCTCCCACTTGAGCGTAAAGCTCCCCGTCTTCTGGCCGGGTGATCCATTTATTTGGTTCCACCAAGTGGAATCACAATTCAACTTGGGAAGGATCACCGCTAGCAGGACAAAATACGATCATGTTTTGTCCTCTCTACCAGCGAGCATCATCTCTGAAGTCCGTGACGTCATCGTGTGTACTTCCACGAGTGAGGACCCATACAACGATCTGAAGTCTGCCATCCTGTGCCGCACCACTGTCTCCGAGCGTGAGAAACTACATCAGTTAATCTCAAAAGAAGAACTTGGAGACCGTAAGCCCACTCAAATGCTGAGGGCTATGCAGTGCGCTCTAGGCGAACGCGCACAAACCTTCGATAAGGACATCTTTAGACAGTTGTTCTTGCAGAAACTTCCTCCATCAGCTCAGCGTGTCTTGGCCACTATGGATCCTGCTACTCCAGTTGATAAACTAGCAGAAACTGCCGACGAAGTAGTGGAGATTGACACAGCTCCGGTCAACAACGTGAACACACAATCGGAACTGGAGTTGAAAGTGGAAGAGTTAAGTCAACAACTCAACCACGTTTGTTCTCTGCTACAAATCAACGGCAAAGAAGCCATTCTCGGTCAAGATTTACGAAGAGGCATCGTTCGAGTTCCGGGAAGATCTGCTTCTACCACGCCAAATTTGGAAAGAAGGCTAGGAAGTGCATCTCCCCTTGCAATTTTTCGTCGGAAAACCCAGCAGCGAGTCCTAATGGCGTCTAGTACTCGCACTGCCAACCTGTTATTCATAAAGGACAGGAACTCTGGTATCAATTTCTTGGTCGATACCGGAGCGTCAGTCAGTGTATTCCCTCAAAAATCTGGTCATACGCACTCGGAATCTCCGCCTCTATACGCTGCTAACGGTTCACGCATACCCACGTACGGTACTCAGTCGCGTGAACTAAACTTGGGCCTTCACCGATCCTTCAAGTGGATTTTCATCTGTGCTCAAGTGCAGCATCCCATAATCGGCGCTGACTTCCTCCAGCATTTCAAACTCCTGGTGGATCTTGACAAGCGACGCTTATGCGACCAGGCCACACTGCTTTCTGTTCTTGCCAAACAGGTTGCCCTTCCGGACGCCTCGAACTCTGCACTTTCCCTCGTTCCCCCTAATTCCAAGTACCAGTGCCTTTTCCAGCGATATCCAGGAATTCTTCAACCGATGCAGATGGGTGATACCATTAAGCACACCGTTACCCATCACATTACAACAAAAGGTCCCCCCGTGTTTGCAAAACCCAGACGTCTTGCCCCGGACAAACTGAAAGCTGCCAAATCGGAATTCCAGCTTATGATAGATCTTGGGATAATAAGACCTTCCAAAAGCAGTTGGTCCTCTCCCCTACACCTGGTCCAGAAGAAGTCAGGAGACTGGAGACCATGTGGGGATTACCGGTTTTTGAATTCGACAACCATCCCGGACCGATATCCGGTACCAAATGTCCAAGACTTTACTTCTCTTCTCCACGGCAAATCTATCTTCAGTAAAATAGACCTCGTTAAGGCTTTCCACCACATTCCCGTAGAGCCTTCGGATATTCCCAAGACTGCAGTTTGTACACCATTTGGGTTATTCGAATTTTGAAGATGCCGTTCGGGCTACGGAATGCTGCGCAAACCTTTCAGAGGTTTATAGATGAGGTCACCAGAGGCTTAGACTTTGTTTATGCCTACATCGATGATTTGCTTGTGGCCAGCTCAACGGAAGAGGAACATAAGGAACATCTTTCACTCCTCTTTCAACGCTTAGAACAATACGGTGTTACTATTAATGCATCTAAGTGTGTGTTTGCACAGCCAACCTTGGAATTTCTTGGTCACACGATTTCGCAGCACGGAATTACCCCCCTTCAGGACAAGTGTGAAGTGATAAAAAATTACCCATGCCAAATAATCAGCGTGAGTTACGTCGGTTTCTAGTTTGGTAAATTATTACCACAAGTTCATTAAAAACTGTGCCAGTGTTCTTGCTCCTCTACACGCTATGATCACACACAAACGCAAGGTAACGAAATTGTTATGGTGTAGCGATAGTTTACAGGCGTTCGACAATGCCAAAAATGCTATCAATAGTGCATTGTCTCTGTCATTTCCTATCAGTGATGCCCCCCTAACTCTGACGGTCGATGCATCAGATGTTGCGATCGGTGGAGTGTTGGAACAAACCATTAACGGTCAACAAGCACCCATCGCGTTTTACTCGAAAAAGCTGCAGCCAGCCCAAACGCGTTATAGTGCTTTCGGACGTGAACTTCTTGCTATTTACTTAAACGTGAAGCATTTTCAACATTTCCTTGAAGGCCGAGATTTTGTGTTTTTACCGACCACAAACCTTTGATCACTGTCTTCAATAAAAACAGCTGTAACCACCTCCAGATCAGAAAAAAAAAAAAAAAAAAAAAAAAAAAAAAAAAAAAAAAAAAAAAAAAAAAAAAAAAAAAAAAAAAAAAAAAACTCGATTATATCTCGCAATTTACCACAGATATCCGCCACATCAAAGGTGTCTTGAACACTCCAGCGGATGCACTTTCAAGAATAGAGATTACTTCTGTTACCCTCAGCTCTACACTGTGGAATGCTATTGCACAGGATCAAGATAAGGATACGGAACTACAAGACCTGCTCAGAGAAGACTCCACTCACTCACTTTCCCTCAAGAAAATGAGTATGCCAGGATTGTCTGTGCCCCTCTATTGCGACGTATCAACAGCTGCTATTCGCCCTTATGTCCCTCCATGTCACAGAAAGCAGTCTTCACGGATCTTCATAAGCCCTCCCATCCTGGTATCCGTGCTTCGAACACCTGGTTACCTCTCGCTTTGTTTGGCCCTCGATGCGGAAGGATGTCAAACATTGGACCAAAACGTGCCTTGCCTGCCAGCGTGCCAAAGTCCAAAGGCACACCAGGTCCCCCTTTGACGCATTCCGCCCCCATCCCAGCGATTTGAGGTAATTCATGTAGACATTGTTGGCCCTCTTCCAGTGATTCAAGGCCAACGTTATCTGCTCACCTGTCTCGACCGCTTTTCCAGATGGCCTGAAGCCATCCCACTTCCTGATATCCAAGCGGACACTGTTGCAAGAGCCTTTCTTCATGGATGGGTATCAAGATTTGGATTGCCGACAAAAGTCATCACTGACCAAGGTCGCCAATTTGAGTCTTCGCTTTGGAAGAAGTTTACCAGCTTGTTGGGTACAGTACATGCGCATACCTGTGCGTATCATCCGCAAGCTAACGGCCTCGTCGAACGCTTCCATCGCCAGCTGAAGTCATCCCTTATGTGTCACGAAGACTCCCATTGGATGGATAAGCTTCCACTCGTGTTACTTGGTATTCGCTCTGCATTTAAGAGTGATCTGAAGACTACAGCGGCTGAACTAGTCTATGGAACAACACTGCGGCTACCAGGTGGCTACTTCACTGCAGGGGATAAGTCATGCGATCCTACGGAATTCGCTCAAACACTTTCCTCTCACATGCAGTCCCTTCAGCCTGTTCCCCCTCGATTGACTAGCCAACAGAACATCTTTGTTTCCCCAGCCCTCCAGTCTTGCACCCACGTTTTCGTTCGTGTACCTGTCCCAAAACGGCCTCTCCAATGTCCATATGACGGACCCTATGAAGTTCTCCGACGTACGCGCAAATCATTTCTCATACAGCGCGGTTCCAAGGTCGACAAGGTTTCTATCGATCGTCTTAAGCCTGCGTTTTTGGAATCAACCTTAAGTGAGGTACATGTAGCTACCAAAAAGGTCCAGAGGAAATCAGTGTCGTTCGGAACTCTTTGAACTTCCTCTCTGGTGGGGGAGTGTGTAGTGAATACTCTTATTTTAGTTTCAAGATAAATGTTAATTTTACCGTCTTGAATTTCGGAATAGTATAAATTCATTTTAAATTAGTTACCCATTATAATTCAATTGTGAACCACATTAATACTAATTTTATGTATACTATATTATTTTATTGTATGTAAACATAATTAATTATATATCACAATTGTCAGTTAATTATTTATATTCAAATATTTATTTTAATCTAATGCCATGTCCATTTTGCAAATAAATAATAGAAATCCAACGGTTATATTTTCCACCTTTGGTACTGTCGCAGTTTCGCCTAACGGACTCAATACGGCTAGTGAGATAATCACTGGTTGGCACTTAACTAGCGGCAGTGCTTATGGCTACATCATCCAGGTTAACCTATACCGGATAGATGCGCTACGGTCCCAAGCCATAGCTTGCCTAGGCCAACGACGACGACGACGTAAACCAACAGATGCGTCAAGCTCGTTACAGACGCTGCTGGATCAGTCTGCGGACCTACAAACAGAGACGGTTGGATTCGTGCTACATTAGAATCAAGGAAAAAACAGCCAAAATTTGACACAAAAGCAAATTACTAAATAGTCTTCAGCAAAAACCCTTTCTAGAGGGAGATTGGTTGGGGAAAGGGTGGTAACTCCGCTAAGGCACGAAATAACGTTTCTCAACTGTCTCAAGCCAGTATAAAGGAGAGAGACATCCTAATTTATTACTGTTCCCTTTTTCAAGTAAATACAGAATCATACTTAATTGTCATTTTTAAGTTAACTTCAGCCCTCTTGTGGCAGCTGAAGATATTAAGCATATGAAAAGGCATTTTTACAAAAACGAATTCTTATCATATAAGAATCTTAATCAAACTATTATATAATTCTAAGATAAAATTTTATAATAGTTTGATAAACCTAAAATAGAAGCATTTTTTTCCTTTTTACCCAAAATTGTGTTAACTTTAGCCCCCTGGTGGCAGCTGAAAATATTAAACAAATGAACTCATATTTTGGCAGGTATATATCGTCCCCTAAATGCAACTTTTAATTACTATTAGAACTTCATACTAGAAAAAAAGTATTTTTCGCTCCACCCTAATTATTGTACAGTATGTGATATGGTCTAATGAAACCAAAGATAAGGCACTAAAAAACTGCTAAATATAAGACAAAAGAACTGGCATTTATTTTATCAAAATAATAATAATAAGGGCAAAAAAAGTGGCACTTAGTTAGGAACATTTGAAAGTAACTGGAACATTTTATTTCAAATAAAAGAATAATATTTTATTTTAAAAGAAAGCTCTCTCAGACATGATGAGCGAGTAGGTTAAACTATAAGTATGACCGATTAACTTTAATATTCACGTAACTGAAAGTAATTGACTGTAGTTGCATCAATTACCTTGGTTTCCTAATGTAGTTAATTACAATTACAATTACATTTTAGGGAGTCAATTACAATGACAAATTACAATTACCTCTTACCTCATGCCAGATATATATATATATATATATATATATATACATTTTAACTGCAAACAACACAGTATAATTAATGTAAAGAACGACGCTTGTATAGAAGAACGTTCCGCACAAGATGCGGCATGCGGGAGGTGCCCCCTCAGGGCATTGGTTTCTGCTCGTATGTAGGAGAATTACGACTTCTGATTAATCGAGGCCCATGGTGTAGTGGTTAGCATATCTGACCGGCAATCGGAAGATCCCGGGTTCGATTCCCGGGTGGTTACGTCATTTTTCATTTGTTCGTTCTCCCTCCACATCTTGTGCGGAACGTTCTTCTATACAAGCGTCGTTCTTTACATTATATATATATATATATATATATATATATATATAGATGAAGAAATAAGATAATCCTCCTTTCGAACTTACTTGAGCTCCTCTTCAAAGAATGAAGAACTTCTGGTTTTACCTTTAAGTTCGTAAACTGTTTCCTTTTCAGGTAAAGCAACCCCGTCGTCAAGGCAAAAAAAAAATTGATGTTAAATACCACTTAATTCGAGAACTAGAATTCAGCTCTTCAGATGTGGTCCATTTTTACTTGAGAAAAGAACGAATGATCGAAGTAAACCCCATCCACTCGGAAAAGAACAATGACGTCATAAGGAAATAACAGAAATGATTAAATATCCAGACAATATGATTGCGTGAGGAAACGATGCGTGGTAAAGTCTCGTAAAAGACGTGTTAAACGCCGAAATGAAGTCACCAAACAAGATATCTCACATACGCGAGATGTAGGCCATAAAAAGATTTCAAATAGTATTTAAATTATAGTTATATCGGACGTAATCGCTCATCCCTTGATGACGTATGAATAAAATTGCCTTCTCACATCTCTTCTTCTTCTTCTTCTTCTTCTTCTCTTTAAGTCCATTTTCTCTATTCCGTATCTCTATTTGTCCAGTCATTTATATAAGTCCATTCATCCATGTTTACTGTAAGGAATTATTCCAAGAAATGGTGTGAGCGAACATCAAACGCCCGAGACCAAATGTCGTGACTGGATGAATCATGGAGGCGATAATATGTCGCTCTATTACCCGGCTATGTATCGCATTTTAGTGGTAAGGAAGCGATTCGAGATGCTGGTTGAGACTAATCTAATTGGCAATTTGGATTTCGGCAAAAGGCTTAACGGTTATCTTTTGTTACATTTAAAAATAAATAAATTTTCCTTTTATGTACGTTAACACACGCGTTTCAATTTTTTATTGCCCTTTCAACATATATATATATATATATATATATATATATATTATATATATATTACGTAAACAACGACGCTTGTATAGAAGAACATTCCGCGCAAGATGAAGAGGGAGAACGAACAAATGAAAAAATGAGGTAACCACCCGGGAATCGAACCCGGGATCTTCCGATTGCCGGTCAGATATGATAACCACTACACCATGGGCCTCACCCAATCAGAAGTCGTAATTCTCCTACATACGCGCAGAAACCAATGCCCTGAGGGGGCACCTCCGGCATGCCGCACATGAGGCCCATGGTGTAGTGGTTATCATATCTGACCGGTAATCGGAAGATCCCGGGTTCGATTCCCGGGTGGTTACCTCATTTGTTCGTTCTCCCTCCTCATCTTGCGCGGAATGTTCTTCTATACAAGCGTCGTTCTTTACGTTAATTATACTGTGTGTTGTTTGCAGTTGAAATGTGTATATATATATATATACACAGAGACTGTAGGTATCTACTGTATATATTTTTAGTTAAGATATTTGTGATTTCACTTTTTAACTAATAATTTATTACCTCTTTTTTATTCTTACGTCCGAAACATTTAAGCGGTTTTTTTTTTTGTTTTTTTTTTTAATATTGTCCTTAACTCAAAGTACAGAATCGAGGGTGTGGTTTCTACATATCGCCCGCCAGTCCTTGATAACTTATACATATATTTATTTTTTACTCGCCTTTTGTACATACACAAACAAAACAGATTACGTTATAAGTGCTTGTACGCGCTATTTCCAATGGCTTTTGATGATTTATTAAAATCATGTCTACTTCTCTATACACGATAATAAGACTAAAAATAGGAGAAATTATTAAATGATCGTGATTTAATGATTTTTCCAAGTCGCAATTTTAATTTTGGTTCGGATTTTGAAGGTTTATTTAAGTGGTCAATTAATGAAGTATTTCCTTCTGAATAGGTCAGAAAACATCTGTTTTCGGTATAGTGACCAGTTATTATTAAAAAGAAAATTTCGCAAAGGTAAAATGGCTAAGCTGGTCACGTGTAATATATATATATATATATATATATATTTTTTTTTTAATTGGGGTTGTTTAACCTCCTTCGCAACATTTAAGGTCATATGACGGAGGGGACCTACAGCTTTACGTGGGATCCGAACCACGGGTCGCTACATAATCTGGGCACGGAGGACGGTCTCCCATCCAATTATTACCCAGACCCAAAGTTGCTTAATTTCGCTGATCTCCGGAAAGCGGTGTTACGACATTGGCCACGACGTAGCCCATATATATATATATAAAGAACGACGCTTGTGTGAAGAGCGTTCCGCACAAGATGAGGAGGGAGAACGAACAAATGAAAAATGAGGTACCACCCTGGTGGTACCTCATTCTTTACATTAATTATACTGTGTTGTTTGCAGTTAAAAAAAAATATATATATATATATATATATATATATATATATAATGTGTGGGTGTGGGTGTTTGAGAAAATGCGACACTCTGTCTAGCTGCACTTTACTGTAGATAGCGGTGACCTGTTGTAAAAGGGTGTGTCTGTTTCTGGGGTTGTTTAACCTCCTTCGTAATAGCAAAGGTCATGTAACAGAGGAGACCTACAGCTTTACGCGGAACCCGAACCACGGGTCACTAAATCTTCTAGACGCGGAGGACGGTCAGTCGTTCAACTACTACTCAGATACAATGTCGTTTAACATCGCTGATCGAAGGGAAGGCGGTGTTCAAACATAGCGAAGACGTAACCTATGCTGAAGGGTAGTTATGGGAAAAAACATATCCTATCTACGCAGGTGCACAGCCATCAAGGGTATGAGATTAACCAATGCTGATTAGCCAATGGCAAAGGAAATTGCTTCCTCAATTGACACCATCTTCAGGGCTCAACAAAGTCCGGTCTCGGAAATATACTTAGAGAAGCCTCAGACGAGTGATTCAAAAGTCTTGTGAAAGCTAACTAAATATATATATATATATATATATATATATATATATATATATATATATATATATATATATATATATATATACTGTACTACACACTTGTCTCTCTGCATGTTGATGAGTCTCTCATAATTTGGAAGCAATTCCCTTTGCTTACTTGTAGTGGAAAGCACAAAGCCTCACTGTATGGGAACCTGTACAAGTTTCGTTCAGTTACCCTTTTAGCAATGGAAAGATATTTCCAACAAATTAGATTGAATAAAATCTAATTTGTCGGAAATAAACTGAATATGAGGTTAAATTTTCAATTTCTTATTTCACCATTTTTTTGGAGTGAGTTTGGAAGGCCCCCTAATCGCGAATGAAAGGGAACGCAGTGAAGGAGATAGTTGCATTATTGGAAATATAGGAAAGGTTGAAGAATCACTCTTATTTTAAAAATATGACATCAGCGTATTTTTTGTATTGTTTTCTGGTTTCATTTTGAAATGCAAGTAAGGCATCCTCGATATCCGATCGGGTTACGTTTCTGGAAAACCGATCGGATGGTGAATGATCGGATATCGAAGCAATTATAACACGGAGTCAATGGGGGATACATTCCAGGGGATCCGGAAGGGGAGCTCCTAGAGGGTGTTTTTACCAACACAGACGCAAAAACACAGGTTATTAGAAACAAAACGGAGCTAGCAAGAGAAGAACACTCGGTGGCGGGCGGGAAGCGTACCTTGCGCGGGGAGAGCAAACATGCGTCTGCGCATGGCAGCCATTTTGGATCTACAGTGAAGTGAAGGTAGAGATGTACACGCCAAGAGCGTAGGGATGTATTTTTTGGGCGATTTTTCGGTCAGGTGATCGGGCAACTGAGACATTGTGATCAGAAATCGATATACTGTAAGGGTGTTAATTTATGAAAATCGGATAACTGAATAATCGGATATCGAGTGATACCTGTACTCATATTTTGAGAGGCTTTAATTATTTTAAATGATTTTTCTTTTGAAAACGCCATTATTATAGCAGCAAAGACATTATTTCCGAAATCGCAATTGTGTATCGTTAGTGCGCATTAGGGTTTTTCCTTATATGCAGCTTTCTTCATCCCGGAAAATCCCGGGAATTTCCAAAAAAATGAAGCCAATTCCCGGGATCCCGGGAAATCCAGGAAATGGTTGTATATTTAAGAGAACGGCAATTTTTTTCATTGTGCAGTGATAAAAAACCCTTTATAGAATTGGGATAACCAATTACTTATGCCTAGATGACCACTTTTGCATTGTAATATTTGAATTGAGTTTACCAATCAGTGGTGTAGTTATTTATTATTTATTAAACATAATATTTATCATGCTATTCATCTGCAGGGGACAAATAAAAGGCTAAAATATTATATTCCTTTAATTATAATTAAGTGCATTTGCAAATAAAAAAGAAAAAGAAAAAGAAACTTCATTCAAAAAAACTAATTTATACCTTTTATCTCAACATATTTTATCTTAAAATATTTAGCCAATACAAAAAATAAAAACAAAATAAACTTCATTAGAAAAAATAATTTCATCCTTTTATCTTAAAAATTATTTTATCTAAAATATTTATCTTTAAATATTTAGCCAATACAAAAAAATAAAAACAAAATAAACTTCATTAGAAAAAATAATTTCCTTTTATCTTAAAAAATATTTTATCTTAAAATATTTATCTTAAAATATTTAAAGAGTCAATCAACATTTTTAAAATAGCTTCTTAAAAAACATAAACAATCGATACTTCTATCACTAAGACGAGGTCTCAACTTGGTGATAAATAAACCTGCTGCAGAAAAGGCTCTTTCTGATTCAACAGAGGTTGGCGGAATGGTTTTCAGTGCATCAAATAAATTCATGATGCTTGAAGTTCTGTTCCATATTGTCTCGAATAACTGCAGTTCTTGCTTCAAATGCTCGCTTAAACTCTGAGCAAGATGAGTTGCCCGCGATCGCTAGATAATATACTGAGACTCGGTTCCTTGTATTATACGCAGCGCTAGTGACATTCCCTCGGCCAGTTTTTGGCATACGGGCTAGTAGGTGTTCATTTAAGAAAGCAGAAAAGTAGAACAAAATGTGGTAAATATTATGCAGTTTTCTTTAATTCTACCCAAGAGCCTTCTAATAACAAAGAGAAAAACAAATAAATCAATAAAAAATAAATTAAGTCATTTTAAAATTCCGGGATTTCCCGGGATATTTGTCCAATTCCCGGGATTTTCAAATCCAATAAAAACAGCCGGGATCCCGGGAAAGAAACCCTAGTGCGCATGTAAATAAAAATATTTCAATCTTATTTTAGTTTAATTTCCATGATTTAAAGTCATCTTCACAAACGTGTTTTTAATCATTGTACAAGAATTGAATTTTGAATTGAATTGAATTTACTCAGTAGATAAACCTTTTCATGAATATTTTACTACACAAGTTCTTTACAAACCGTTAATGAACAAAATCTGAAACAATATTTAATGTTTCTGCCGTCAAAGAACGACTTTTTAAACTCGAATTCAAGCAATTCAAAATCGAATTTGTGGGAACTTCGATAACAGTTCGCTTTTCACGAGAGCTGTCAAAGGAACTTATAAAGATCTTTTGCGTAAGTTATTAATAATTTGAAATTGTTATTTACTTCGTTCAAAGGAAGTTTAGATTCAAAGAATAAATTCAGACTCAAAAATTGTACAATTGATTTCTTTTGTAGGGTAAGGTTAAATTTGTACAATGAGTTGTATAATTTCTGATCCGAGTTATTTAAGATGTTAAAAATATGGAGATAAAAACTTAAAGGTTAGGAATACAAAAAAATAAAAATAATAATGAAAATGACATTAAGAACACTCTAGAACGATTTCAGGTACATATTACTGAATTATCACAGGTGATAAGTTCACTGTAAAAGTGAGAAAACATTTCAAAAGTAGGGTGATAATGTATGGCGGTAGGAAGTTGATTCGTTAAGTTATTGTAATTTTTTTGTTTTGGTTTCATGGAGTTTTTTAACCTCCTTCGAAACATCTTAGGTCATATGATGGAAAAGACCTACAGCTTTACGTGAGATCCGAACCAGGGATCGTTACGTAATCTGGACGCAGAGCACGGCCTCTCATTCAACAGCTCTCCAGACCCATTGTCGCTGTAACTTCGCTGATCTATATGGAAAGCTGCGTTTACGACACTAGCCACGCCGTAGCCGTTAAGTTGTCGTAAAATATTTAGGTTGTAGAAGAGTGTTTTTATTAAAATTTAGTTTGTTTTTAAAAATTATTATCATAGTTTCCAAAAAAGGGAAGGGGGGGGGGGGGGTCCTGTCTATTAGTTCTGGAAAATAGTGTGAAGTTTTCTGATTTAATCGGATGGTCCATTCGATGAGAATTTTAGTGAAGATTTGAGTTTGCTAGATTGGCCACTTTTTGGTGCGACAACCGAGACCTTCATGTTCATCGGTGCAAATTTGTGGTTGACGAGAGATTATACCAGCATATGACAAACGCAAACAACAGTGTCTTCATTAAATCTGCTGGTAATATCGTGCAGAGCGGTCTCTGAAATGAATAAGTGTTTAGCTATTGTCCGTTCACTCTGACTACATTCATGGTACCCTATCATACATAACACGTCGCCTCGTAAAGGAAGATATATCAGATGATCCTTGATTTTGTGGCATAATCGGGTCTGAAAAGAAAGGAGAAATTTATTAGATGTCAAATGACAACGTATACATACAGTTGTATATAACAAATTAGACGAAGAAGATTATTCCGTTGCTTTAGGAGGGGGGGGGGCGGTAATTTTATTCTGGCAGGTCAGTGTGTATATATATATATATTTATACACACACACACACACACACACACACACACACACACACAC
The DNA here is from genome assembly GCA_023014485.1 of Bathynomus jamesi. Taxonomy (NCBI): domain Eukaryota; kingdom Metazoa; phylum Arthropoda; class Malacostraca; order Isopoda; family Cirolanidae; genus Bathynomus; species Bathynomus jamesi. The sequence continues at coordinate 999,934 of JAJOZX010000917.1, forward strand.
ACTTTTGTTTACTTTTGTTGGGTTCGAACGACGGTTCAGGATTGACCTACGGTCGACCTTTCTGTAGCATCCCGCCTTATATATATATATATATATATATACAGTGTGTGTGTGTGTGTGTGTGTGTGTGTGTGTGTGTGTGTATACATATGATACAAGCTATAAGATTGAATGGGTGTGGTGCGCATAGGAGGACTTTAATTAAGTACTTGGTAGTGACGGTGTTGTCTTCCTACCTGTCCAAAACCACACCTTCCAAAGGGGAAACTATTTAAATTTAATTCCCAAAGAAGAAACGTCTTTTTAGAGTTTTTATCCCTTCAAACAAGCGGGAATCGACGTAGAAACATGAATAAATATGGGAGTGTCACGCGCGCGCATGTGCAAAGTAATTAAACAAGAATAAAACTGGTTGCAATTGCTGCATATCGAATGCGTTCTTATATTTCCCAAAAGCTTTGGAAATGAAATGAATGTGATTGGTGGCATATATTCACAGGTTTCACAAACACTCCCATTTCAGTGATTCAGGGTGTGTCCCTCTGATATTTATTTATATTGATTGATTGATTGCACATTGGTAGTAGTACAGGAAATGTTTTAGGACTTTTTCTTTGGGGTTTTACAAACATACTATGTCTATATGTTCAATGACCACAATATGGTTCAAGCGAGACAGATAGACCGATAGAGAGAGAGAGAGAGAGAGAGAGGGAGAGAGAGAGAGAGAAAGAGGAGAGAGAGAGAGAGAGAGAAAATTAATAATGGAAGAATGAAAAATGAAATTACTGTAAAGCAAATAAATAAATAACAGCTTATCATTATCCATGACTAATGTATGTTGTTGTTCAATGTATAAATAAAATCTTTGCTTTACGTTCTTAGTCATTTGTTGTTTTACCTCCCAACAAAGAAACAATTACCATATATACGTGTTACAAAAGGTTTAATTTAGTAATAAATTTAAGATATAATATTTTTTGATGTGTAAGGTCATTTATTTGTCGTATCACGGTAATTTTTTGCTTTAAGCTTAAAATCTATCTTGCGTTTGCCTGAACTTTATAAAAACAAGTTTGACAGTAAGAAATATAGTCAAACTCAGTTACGAACCTTATACGATGAATAAGTGATTAAAAATGGTTTCTTGCTGTGAAACCTGAACGTTATATGTCATGAAAATACAGATAATTAACACATAACTATACAATTTACAAAATAAATGTGTTCATAATATCCTCTATAGTGATGTGGGTTAACTATTATATATGTTACAGGGAATCTGTGTAACTAGGGATTTCATAAAATCCCTAAAATGTTCAGGGATTTCATGTAAGGTTAAGTCGTGATATTTTCGTTAGTTTTAACGAAAATATCACGCCTTAACCTAACCAATCGTCAAGGGCGTATAGTTGACCAAACCGGGCATTCAATTAACCTAACTGGGCATTCAATTAACCTAACTGGGCATTCAATTAACCTAACTGGGCATTTAATTAACCTGGCATTCAATAATTTTTCCGTAGGTTTAACGAAAATATCACAACTTAGCCTTACATGAAATCCCTGAACATTGTAGGGATTTCATGAAAGCCCTAGTTACACAGAGTTCATGTAACATATATACCATATACAGCTCGAAGGCTTTGGTTTTTGCTTAGATTTTTTCACATACAGTACTAAGAATTTCCACTTGCTTATTTCCAAGAATAAAATTAATTACAGTATATTCTTCTTCCAATTTGAGGTTTATGTAAAAAACAAGTGGATAAGAATAGTGGTTGGGATAACCCAGATATTTTGTGAAGATGGTTTTTTTCCTTACCTCTGAAATGACCTTAATCGATGAAAGTGTTTCATTCAAGGATGACTTAGCTTCCTTTTCAAGCTACATACTAGTGGTAGCATAGCTGGTATACCCAACTGCGTACCCAAGCTAGTTAACCTAAATGTCAGGACAAATCCTCGCTGAAACAAGAGTCAGGAGTTCTCGAAGCCATTCATTGGACGTTAAACTCAACATTTTATTACGTCACTGATAAAAAAAACAACGCTTCAATTTCATTCTTAATTATTATAAAGATAAATAATGGTTCGTTGATTCCAACTGATCTTATCTTGTTCGTTTTTAAACAAGATCCTGGTAAGAGTTTGATTTAGTTTGTTTTTATTACAAAAATTGCTGTATTTATCGGTTTTTTGTTTTGCCTCTGCGTTTCCAAGAACATTATAAACAATGCCTGATATATATATATATATATATATATACACACAGTAACGTATAATTATTTACGAATATAAACTTGTATTGAGCATATGTATATATGTATAAATCAACCCGAAAAAAAATCCCACGTTATTTGGTTCTTTAACCAAAAAGTATCAATATTAGAATTATCATTAATTGTACAACGGATAATAATAATAATAATAATAATAATAATAATAATAATAATAATAATAATACTTTAAAAATATATGTCGGTATAACATTCCCAAATAGGGCACGTGACTACAAAAAGGACAAAAAACAAAAACAAAAATTGTTCATCCTTTTTTTTTTTTTTACATATGTTTTTAGGTCTGTCCATTTGAGACTTTGAACTTTTCAATTCAATTTAAATTTTGGACTATTTTTCATTGTCACTTTTATCATTGACTATAAATAAGCAGTTCTAATCTACCGCATTCGTGGCAACCTCAGAAGAATGCTTGGTATTGCCTATTTTTTCTTTGTTTTTTTATTATCCTTCATATTTTGGTTAATATAGTAGACTTTGTATTTAAAATTCAATATGTTTTAGTAGCGGACGTGTGTGTGTGTATGTGTGCGTGTGTGTGTGTGTGTGTGTGTGCGTGTGTGCGTTGGATAATGCACGATAGTGATTACACTGAAAAGGGGAAATAAACAGTTCATATATATATATATATATATGGAACACTGTGTTTACATTTTTCTCGTAATATGTCTCAGATTATAAAATACAATTAAACAGAAGATAAAATATACGTAAAAAGAGAAGAAAAGACAAGAAATTAAGTGGAATTGTAAATTGCAAAACTCCAATAACCAATTTGCAATTATTAATTAACAGAAAACTGGTTCATTGATATGAAAGAGAGAGAAATGTCCTTTGAAGTTTTAGCGCTTCTTTGCTTTTCGGAATTACGTTAAGAGAAATGACCCAGTGCCCCACTGACTCTCTTAATTCGTATACCCTCTTGGTATGGGGTGTAAGATCGCACTTTACCTTTTATTACTCATGAAAGACCCCAGACCGCATTCCAATTGGCTCTAATTTCATTTGGCTTCGCGAATGAATTTTCATAATTCAATGATGAAGCGACTCAGAAATTCTTACACGTTTTGACAAATCATTTACGCGAAGGTTTTCAGAGGCAAACGTCAAAACTCTGTTTGAAGGATTTTTTTTTTTTTGTAGTACTACGAGTGTTATTTCTTTTCATTCACAATACCTATACAGCATCTGAAGTTGACTTCTTGATGTTTGGGGCATACTAAACTTTTATAAACACACACACACACACACACACACACACACACACACACATATATATATATATGTATGTATGTATATGGGGGATGTTTATTTGTATAAGACACTCATTATAATTTCATGAACAAGCTACTGTTTATTTAGGCCTATAAGGATAATATATTCAAGAACTTAAACTGGCAGAATTTGAATGAGAAGATTTGGAACCAAACGGTAATAAAAGCCAGGATGTTTATTTATTTTTAAACCTGTCTTGAAATGATGAACTAACGTAGCTTAAAGCAGTGAATATATTTACGGTTTTCATCACTTCCCAAAAATACAAATGAAGCATTTTAGGACAAATAATAAAAAGGAACGTCAAACATTGGATTTTTCTAAAGGTGAAGTTACAGTAAACTGTTTTCTCGGACTATTTTTTATCTCGTTTTATTTTTATTTAAATTAAAAAACTGCAAATTTTGTCTCTTCCGATGCGGTGAAGGTACATTATATTCTCCCCACCGTGTTTACATTTGTAAAACCTCAACCTTCAACCTTAGAAACGGTTTTTATTGAGAATTATTTCCAATGGAAATCAATGTTGTTACATCTCCTTTAATTAAGAATGCACTGGTGAAGGAGGGCATTGTTACCTGATGTTTCCTCTTCAAAGTATGTATTTCGAAGTCTGACTGAATCGGATTTGTTTCTGTGGACATCAAACTTTTTTGCTTTAAATGTCAAATTTTGTTGGCGTTTTTTGCCAAGAAAATACTACAATCCAATTATTTTTTATTCGTCTCTAAATCAACAATGGCTGTTTCGGGTTCTGTGAGAGCGACTTATATTGTTATGCTTTTAAGTTATGACTGATGTACGACAATTGTCTGACGTGAGTTTATTTTTCAGAATGAGGAACCTTTATGAAACCTATTTGTTTTATGTAAGAAGGAAGAACCAGACGGAGCCCGCAAAAATGCCTCCCCTTAGAAGAAGGAGAGAGCCGAAATCAAGGTCTCCGACGTTTTGCTTGCCATGATTAGTACGAGCATGAAAGAAAAGGGAAAGAAAGACAATGTCTGCGAAAATAGAGAAGCGCCTTTGGTATATGGAGTCACTGCACGATTACGAGTAATTTGTATGTAACAATTCCATAATTTTTATCACTAACTCTGACGTAACTTACGTGTAACGTTACTTACCGTAACTTTACCCTGTAACGTTCCTGTTACATTTTTGTTCGTAACTTTCCTACAGCTTCTACATGTATAACGTTTTCTTAACAATATATACCTACTTCAAATCAACAATATTTTCGAAGGGAAACTGAGAAAAACAGATCGGTATAAAAAATATTGAATATTCATACCCCAAATTAACATTACTTAAACATAAATAAAGGCAATAATTAAAGCAAAAAATACCATAAAAACTAAAGGAACTTATAGAACTTATGAATACGTACAATATTGAAGGATATATATATATATATATATATATATATATATATATATATATATATATATACAGGGTGGGCGGAAAGTAGCTCCCTATTTTGGTTTGGTAAAAAAATACGTATATTATCCATTTATTTCAGAAGAAATAATATGAAAGGTAGGCATACATGGTAGGTTTTCTCTAAAATTCAATGTGGGCTCCAACTCTTTCCACCAGCTTCTGGAGCCGCCCAGGAATGGCGTCCACTGACTTTAGCAGGAACTCCGGCGGGATGGAGGACATGACTTCCCGAATTCGGTCCTCCAGTTCTTCCAATGTCCTCGGTTTGGTGCGGTAGACTTCTTCCTTTACCCACCCCCAAAGAAAGAAGTCGCACGGTGTCAAGTCGGGGCTCCTGGCTGGCCATTGATGTGGACCACGACGACCCATCCAACGCCCAGGGAAGTGGGCATCCAGCCACTCACGGACAACAAGAGCGAAGTGCGGAGGGGCGCCATCTTGCATAAATATCAGATCGTCGATGTTCTCCCATGTGCTGACAACCGGCCAGACCTCGTTTCGCAACATAGCAAGGTACCGCTCAGCATTCATGGTGTTGCGCAGAAGGAACGGGCCCACAACCTGATCTGAGGTCATACCACACCACACCGTTACACTGAACCAATTCTGCCGTTTTTCAGCGGTAACCATGGGATCCTCTCCTGCCCAGTAGTGGCAATTGTGGCGGTTGACAAAGCCTCCGACGTGGAACACGCCTCGTCGCTCCAGAGGATGTTGCGGAAGAGATGGGGGCCAGTCTTCATGCCAAGCCAGCATGATTTCCCCGAACTCCATGCGAATGTCGCAGTCCTCGTCCGAGAGAGATTGGCAGTAATGCGGCTTCCACGCACGCCAGTTCAGCTCCTTCTTCAGCACAGTTCGCACTGAATAGCGGGAGAGTCCACTTTCCCGAGCTGCCTGGCGAGTTGACTTTCGTGGACTCCGTGCGAACATTTCCTGAACTGCCTGCACCGTCTCCTGGGCCCTGGATGTCGAAGGGCGACCACATCTTCGAACATCTGCCACAGACCCGTGGTCATGAGCTTCGAGTGGCAGTTCTTGATTGTTTTCGGGTCCACTTGGGCACGTGGTCCGTGAATGGCCCGCCACCATCTTTGAACTCGAACGACAGATTGCCAAACTTCGTACCGTGCCGCCAACTGGGCACGCTCCTGCAGTGTTAAACGCTCAGCCATGTTACCCTTCAATCTGAAATGAAAAAAAAAAATTAACGTTACAATTGTACCACTTTAGAGAACACAAAGAGAACACTTCAGAGAAAAAAAGATTACCGTTACAATTGTACCACTTTAGAGAACACACCATAACAATATAGCAATATAATCACAATTTATACATAATTTATATGTAATTTAAATTAGGGAGCTACTTTCCGCCCACCCTGTATATCAGTGATGTAAGTCTCGAGACCGATCTCGAGACCCAATTTGCAGATCTCGATCTCGATCTCGGTCTCCGCTATTTAGAGCTCGGTCTCGATCTCGGTCTCGACAGACGCGGTCTCGGTTTTTCTCCCCGAGACCTTTCGAGACCTCTCGAGACCGTAATGAAAAATACATGTTATTGGCATACTCATGATGGTGGCTTGGTTGAACAGACACAATTCAGAATATTTATGAAAGTTTGTAAAAGTAAGGAACTCTAGGTATTCACTAATCAGTTCTGGATTTTTTTAGGTTAGCGCTACAAAAAAATTTGACCCCCCCCGCCCCCGTCAGATTAATTTTATTGAAAATGGAAACACTAAATAAAGAATTATATATTATATATATAAGTATATATTATAAAATGCTTCACACAATTGTAAATGTTAAAAAATGACGTCATCAATGATGTCACGGCGGAACTTTTATTACGCCACACCTCCTCTTAAGCTGAATTTATTTTGTTTCCTAATCATTGAAAGGGCATGAGCTGGTCTCGATCTCGATCTCGGTATCGAATTTTAAGGGTCTCGATCTCGGAAGGTAGATCTCGATCTCGAACCTTTGATCTCGGTCTCGATCTTGGTCTCACAGGATCAGGCCTCGGTCTCGGTCTCAGTCTCGGACTTGGCGGTCTCGACTACATCACTGAGATATATATATATATATATATATATATATATATATTATATATGTGTATGTGTGTGTGTGTGTGTATGTATATATATATATATATATATATATATATATGATGAATAAAACCACGAAGGAAAGGAAACACAAAAAGGTGCTCAAGCGCTTTCGTCTAATGACATCCTCAGTGTTCCTGAGGATGTCATTAGACGAAAGCGCTTGAGCACCTTTTTGTTTCCTTTCCTTCGTGGTTTTATTCATCATAAATATTTTTCACGTGTTACTTTTGTGAAATAATTTTCATATATATATATATATATATATATATATATATATATATATATATATATATATATATATATATATATATATATATGAGGCATTTTTGTGGGCGCTCGCCCTTGGCCCCTCCTTCCTGCATAAATAAATAAGAATATAAGTATATAATACTTCAAAAATAACGATAAAATTTAAAACGCATAACTGAGCATATTTTTCCCCTTGAAATTTTAAACTGTTTTAAGTGTACATTTATTTTGCTTGTGATTTACTTCTGAAAAATTTAGAGACGTAACAAGTTTAATAAAAAGTATAGGTAATTGCCAGGAAGCTCATTTCCCCACGATGTAGGGGTAAGTGTGTCCTAAGGGTCACCTTTAGCCCAAGCAATGATAAGATAAACGGTCAACTCAACCCAACCCAGGAGCCAGCAATTGGGAACGAATCAGAGTCTCACCGGCAAAGTCTGCCACCGTAATCACTGATCTACCTGACACCCAACATGTTAAATATGATGCTGCATTATGACCTACATACGATTGAAGGCAAAATTACAATTCGGAATCTATTTTACGAACAGATTCTTTAAAAATGATCAAAAACCTCATCCATGACCAAAAGAGAGTTGAAACATTCATGATTTGTACAGAATTTTTTTATTTGCTCTACCTCGAACCAAGCATTAGGTTATGTAAAAGTTGTATTGGTGGATTAGGTTTGCGAGGGTAATCACAATATGCTTGAACTGCTTGAGGGTTCCACAAGAAAACTGTTTTAGCAAATCTTTAGACTCCCCTCTACGTGAATCACATCTGCCATTCCATTTTTTGTTAAGCTGTGATGCCCAGAACTAATTCTATTAACTGATCACTAATGAAATTAATGTAAACCCCAAGTTTTGTCTCGATTGAGGTCTCTCAGAATAGTTTAAAGGAGCAAACTGATGAATTAATCCTTTTCTTCAGACATGATCAGAATGGGCCTCCAGATATCGCCAGAAGCCCGATCACCTATCATTGCCTTTCTTCAGGAAGGCCTGGGCAGCCGTCAGATCGCTACCAGAAGTTACGCCAGTCGTATCAATGTCTCCAACATTAAAAGGTGACAGAAGACAGATAGTTATGAAGCAAGAGCACGGTCAATACAGCCAAGAGTCAGTTCAGCACGACGGGATCTCTTCCTGTGTCGATCCAGATCCATTATAGTAATATATATGTATATTGGTTGACCTGAGTTAGAACGGGGCTAACCTTTTCATCATTCTGTAAAATGAAGAAAATTAAATAAAATTCACTATATTAAAATCTTATTATTACCCCCGAGATGCTCAGCTTCGCAAATGTTTACTACCCGCAATGTCCCGAGCTTCCCGGACGTAACAAGACGTGCTCAATACAGTCTAATGCAAAGAATTAAAAAATCAACCAACCCGATCATCCAAGCTATCCATGAGTCCTGCCATTTATCCTCTAAGCCATGGGTCGGGGAACTTTTTTGGGTATTACCCAAAAATCTATTTGAGTAAAATGAAATTACCCCCAGACTTCAAAGTAAACAAAAACAAGCCAATTGCTCTTAAAATTGTTGCATATGGTGTCTCATACCGCACGCATTACCCCCAAAATTTTTAAATTTACCCCATTTGGGGTAATTTACCCCTGTTCCCCGACCACTACTCTAAGCTATGGACTTCTTGGTACGTAAACGTCTGTCTGTAGCTCCACTTAACTTCGACATTACAGTATTATTTCTAATCAATTGTATATAATTCTATCCTTAGTATATGACTGTCATTGTATTAATAATATTTGTCATATGGACTATAGTCTGCCAATACACCTTTTCATTCATTCATTCATTTCCTCTTCTTACTCGACCAAATCTTGGACCGAAAGAGCGACAAACGAACTTTTTACATTTAATCCAATATAATGAGTCATTAATATCATAATTTACTTTACAGCTGAAACCTTAACTGTAACTTGCGAAAGTAATTTATTAAAAATCTTACAAATTTGTATAGCGTTCCCAAAACCTAGATCAAAATATGAAGTAAAAAGAGTATTTAGTACAAATCTAAATAACCTTAATTCAGTGGTTCTTAATCCCTGGGTCGCGACCCAGTTAATTGGGTCGCCAAGCCATTTTTATTGGGTCATTAAATTGTCATTTATCATTTATTTATGTTATCTCTAATTATTTTACTACTAATTATTTATTTTATTATGTATTACGAGTGAACTGTTTGAAGGTATGGGTCGCCGAGCTAGCCCCGTAACCAGAATTTGGGTCGCAGCCTAAAAAGGTTAGGGACCATTGCCCTAATTCCAGTAATGAATATTCCATTATGGATTTCTTGTTTACCTATTCTAGTGGTTTCCACGCAACCTTTTCTGGCTGAAGGCACCCCACTGCCATCTGTTTTTCTCTCTCAGTATCTGGATGATTTTCGTCTCCCACTGTTTAACATTCATTTTTTTCCCGTCAGCACCACATAACTTTAAATTAAGCTTATACAGTTTTGCATTGACGTTATAAATCTCAAATGTTTTGTTTCCTTTCACTGTTCATATGTTCAGCAAGTTTTCAATTTTCAATTACTTATTTTTGTCATATTTATAAAATTTTGCGGCACCCCGTTTTTGAAACATTTATTTATTCATATTAAACACCCATTTTTCATTCTTAAATATGACGGGGACGATTCCCAGTAAGTCATATCAACAGTGTTCGAAGGCTACTGGACCAGACAACATATCTAATATACACCTTAAACACTTGGGCCCAGAGGGAATACTAGCTCTCACAAACATCAGCACATATTCATACCAACACTGTATTATTCCTGACATATGGAAACACGGTAAAATTATTACACTACTCAAACCAAACAAAAATCCAACAGAACCAGCTTCCTGTAGACCCATTACTTTACTATGCACACCTTCCAAAGTAACAAAAAGACTAATCTTACAAATCACCAACCCACATATACCACTATCGCCTACTCAACATGGATTCAGACCTCACCACTCAACCACGACATTACGCAGCACATCATGGATGGCATCAACTCCAGATGACCAGCTCAACGTACACTATTAGCAACAATAGACATTAGTAAAGCATTTGATGCTATCCCACGCTTCCCTCTCATAAACAAAATACTCAACGCAAACATGCACAATAACACCAAAAGGTGGCTGAGCAACTATCTTTCAGGAAGATACTCACATGTCACATTTAATGGCAAGTCATCCGAAAACAAACTTTTTTCCGAACGGGATCCCTCAAGGCTCTGTTGTCTCACCAGCACTGTTCACCTTATACATGCATGACATTCCAACACTCATAGATAACAAGCTTACCTTATCATCATATGCAGATGACATCACTCTAACATCCACCCACAACAACATCGATATCGCTAAAAATAACCTTCAAACATACATAAACAGTATACAAGATTGGCTCACACACAATAGACTCAAAGTAGCGCCCACAAAATCAACCATCACCTTGCTAACAAGCAACACAAAAGAACACCAGATAACTCCACAGCTTACACTAAGCAACACCAACATTCCACAGCTTACACTAAGCAACAACAACATTCCACACACTCAGAGGACCAAAATACTTGGGGTCACATACAACACATCATTATCTTTTGCAAACCACATTCAGGACATTAAAAACAAATGTACGTCAAGACTTAAAACGCTTCGGGTACTAACAGGCACAAACTTTGGACACCAGCAGGAAACAACATCACTCATATACAAACAATATATTCGCTCAGTTATGGACTATGCTAGCCCATGCTGGGCACCCATTATCTCAAACACACACATAAACACCTTACAGACAATACAAAACAACGCACTTCGTATCATTACAGGATATATTCAAACAACACCAATAGAACACCTGCACACAGAAACAAAAATACTGAAAGTTAGGGAACATTTAAATATGAGGGGAACACAATTCATGGCAGCAGCAGCGACAACTAACCCACAACACCCTTGCTACTACATGTACAGTGTACAGTCATGCACCAACACCTCGCACCATTAAGGTAACACCAGAGAAACATTATAACCAAATACTCCATTCCATACCACACCCCGCAGACACCACACAGTACAGAAAACACATACACACACACCTAACCCACAAAGCACTGACACGACTCAATCCGAATATGGTCCTAGGTGCGAAGCTGCCACCCATTGACAGGTCAGAGACCAGCCTGAGCAGATCGGATCGAGTTAACTTAGTACGATTCCGATGTGGACATCACCCCAACTTACAGACATATAAACACAGACTAGATAACTCCATAGACGACACCTGCTACCTGTGCGAGGACACGCCACAAACAATTGAACACATTATGACAGACTTACCGCTCTAGCACAACATAGAACACAACACAACATCACTAGTGCGCTGAACCTCTGATTCACTCCGGAGAGGGCGATCGGTTACCCGCGTGCCGCCGGCTTGCTCGATCATGGTGGGCTGATTGGCTAACCAACAACAACAACAACAGTGTTGGCAAAATTAAATTAATTATTTCTACGTCTCTCATTTCACATGTCATTCCTCGTTATACGAGATACATATGAGAATTTAGGGGGGGCTATTTAATCTCCTTCGCAACGACCAGATGCGTAACTCGAGAAAGCCGAATATTACATGCCTATAATTTTAAAAAAGAAGTTACGTAGCAATTCATTAACGAAATAGCATCACTCAGTTTTATTTTTCCATTTCAATTACAATGACCGTACTAAGTTCTTTATCTCGGAACTGATATTCTTGTAATAATGTAAAGAATTAAATGTAATCATTAAATAGGAATGTAAAAATCAAACTAAGCGATGTTGAGTGACAAAATTTTTTTACCAAATAATAAGCATAAATTAAAAAAAAGGTGGGGGGGACCCTTTTTAATAGAAACAGTTGGAATTGAAACTTTTTTATTTCCTCATTTTAAAACTGAAATTTTACTGAAACACAAACTGAAATAAATTAAATAATTAAATAATTATAATGTGGCTTTACATTCACGCTACTGTACTTTGAAGTAAAAATGATCCAGTAACGCTTTTCAAGTTATTGTTGATCATGTGAATGGGTTAAAATGAGCAAAATAAACAATAGTATTCATATAATACACGAATTTTAAACTCAAAAAGAGTTCATTCTTACAGGGCTTCTACTCACTTTGAGTAATGAAGAGTCAAACATAGCTCAAACAAGGATTAATGTTTATCAAATATAAAACCTCAAAAACTTTTGATTCACAATTTTTTCTTACACGCAGAGATTTAAAAAAAAAACACGAAAAAACGTAAGCACATTATTTTGTAAGTTACTTCACGGATTCATGGATATGTTTAGTACAAATAATTTTCACTAAGAAAATTAACTAAGAAAATTAACAAAGAATTAACTAAGAAAGTTAGCAAAATAAAAACAGTTAACTGTTCATAGGTAACGTAAGATATTATAAATAATTCCCTATAAAACAAATTAAAAAAACTCTAGCTTCACCTTTTCAAGCGCTTTTCTAGCGTTATTACGAGGCCTTCCTAGGAACAAGTGGCTAAGCGACAAAAGTGAAAAACTTCGTCGAAATATCTTCAAAAGGTCAAAAGATATGTCACTTTCAATTTCGATACGCTTTAACTGCGTTTTCTGGCGTTTTTTAATTTTGTCGCTTAGCCACTTCTTCCTAACAGAGCCTCATATAGAGAACACTAAGTTGATGAATAGGGTAAGCTGGGAAACTACGAGTATGAAGTGGTTTTTCTTTATATATTTTTTACTTTATTTATTGTCTTCTATTTAATTATTCATTCGTCTTTCAAAAAGAATAATAAATTCTGTATCATTTGCGAAGATTTAAAAGTTCTGTCCCCCAAAATAACTGTACAATAAATACCTTTTGGACAGGAATCATGAATCACCCTGTATATTGTAGTGTATGCTATATTTACTCTTCCCTGAGTTCTGTCAGTCTGTCCTTTGTGGTGAAACTTTATATATAATATATATATATATATATATATAAATATATTGGATCGTGGTGGGGCATGTGGCACTTGAGTATGGCACTGTTTTCTGCCATTTAATGATAACGACAAATAAAACAAGTGAATTAAGAGTTTGAAAGTTATTTATATCCATTTTTTTTAATATAATGTAAAAGTTCCTCTGACCTTGATTGTTTCAAGTAAACGGTGTTTGTGCGACTTTAGGAGGCTCTCGCTGACACTGGGCAGCTGGGGTTTTTTACCACTCTTCCAGGGACAGTTCTCCAAGTTGTTTTAAATTCGAAAGTTTCCCGTTATGGATAACCTTCTTCAAATCATTCTAAAGATTTTCAATAGGAATGAAGTCAGACTAACTCTGTGGTGGACAGTGTTAAACCTCTATTTTTATTATTATTATTATTTTTTGCCCTATCACCATTTCTTTGTTGCGTGTGAAGTGTACTTTGGATTATTGTCTTATTGGCCTGTTGCACCACCCACCGTCGACCAAGACTGAGTTTTCTTACGGAAGGTTGTAGTATATTGTCGTTTAATATCTGTTAATATTTTGCCCAATCCAGCCTCTTTTCAATCGTTAATAGGTTTCTAGTACACTATAAAGTTGTTCCATCTAAGGAAACCGCCATTTCTAAAAAAAATAATTGTTCCATTTGACCGAATATAGAACGATTTGACATTAATATTTTGTAGTGACGTTATAACTGGTCTAGAAATGAAAGTTGTTCCAACAATGTGAAATAAAGTTGCTCCATACAGAACACTGTTTCTAAAATAATTAATTGGTTCATTTGCCTCATGAACCAATTATGGAGCAATTTCTGTAAAACGAATGATCTACCATCGAAACCGTTGAAAGAAACTTCCTTTCTGGGTCAATTTTAAGCCAATTATATCGACATTACAAAATAAACTTGGTTCTGAATCGTTCAATATTTGGTTCAAATGGAACAATTAAATTTTTAGAAACGGTGGTCTGTATTTTACAGTACTCTTTTTTCTCTTCCTGTGGAGAAAAAGTATAACCAAAGTAGAAGAACGGTTTGCCTCCAATTTATGCCATTTTCATCCTCATCCAAGGCTTTCCCACTTTGGTCCAGGTTAAGTTAACTTAGGTTAGGTTACGATCGGTTAGGTTAGGTTAGATTTTGTTAGGTTAGGTTAATTTTACGTTAGGTTAGATTTTGTTAGGTTAGGTTAATGTTACGTTAGGTTAGATTTTGTTAGGTTGGGTTAATGTTACGTTAGGTTAGGTTAATGTTACATTAGGTTAGATTTTGTTAGGTTAGATTAATGTTACCTTAGGTTAGATTTTGTTAGGTTAGGTTAATGTTACGTTAGGTTAGATTTTGTTAGGTTAGGTTAATGTTACGTTAGGTTAGATTTTGTTAGGTTAGGTTAATGTTAGGTTAGGTTAGATTTTGTTAGGTTAGGTTAGGGAATATTCGTCATTTCATTTGGCGCTTTTTTACCGCGGATGACAATGGGAATAGGGATAACATTAGCGGGGGGGGGGGGATAAATAATCACAACAAAGTGTAAAATACGGATTACAAACTGGCCAAAGGATATCACAACCTCACCCGATTACTGCTCGAGTAAGAAAATGCTGTCGCGGCGTGTGCAGTAACCTATAATATTATATCATATAATTATTATATGATTAATTTAATTAAAAATTATGTCTCTTTCGCTCTTCGCATTCTAGGAATTTTATGCCAATTTATTGGAAAGTCACTGAGTTATTACAGTCTATTATCGGGAGCTAATTATGTGAAACACCATATATATATATATATATATATATATTTCTCCCACAGACGAAAAACGAAACAAAAGAGAAGAATAGGAAAAAATGTAGACCCAAATTTATCTGTTATGTACCCTTGAAAAGCACAAATAGACACGAAATGGGAGCAAACTAATATATATATATATATATATATATATATATATATATATATATATATATATATCTATATATAATATATATATATATATATATATATATATGGTCTATTTTTTTCCTATTTATCTCGTTTTATTTTTTGTTTCATCTGTGAAAGACAGTTTTTTACCGATTTATGAATCGTGATATTAATTTTTACTTTGCATTACATTCGTTAACGTTGATTTTTTTAAAGTTATTTTCAATTTTCTTTTTTTATATATTTCAGTGAAAAGAGAAAATAAAACAAACTTTATGATTTTTTAGCAACAAATGTAGTGTGCATTTTGACAACCTGAATGTTGATGACTTCGTTGTAAAAGAATGTAACGTTAACGAAATATTTAGGCGTCGTGATAGCTAAGAATTTGTTGTGGAAGGACCCTATTAATTATATCTCTATAAAGATTTGTACGAGTGTTGCTATAATGTTTAAACTTCGATTTATAGTTTTTAAACGGGTTTTATTAACTCTGTATTGTACTTTTGTTCTTCCTTATACGATGTACTACAATCTTGAATGGGAAAATACTGTTGATAATGTATTAGAGACCGTATATACAGCATGTTGTTCAAAAGCGAGCAATAAGGATATTATCTAACGCTGCAAATTTTCTTGATCCTACAAGCGCATTCTTTTAAAGTGTTAAAATCATTAAAAATCAAAGATAATCAAAGTAGCACATTTTTATTTATAAATGGTTGACTAAAATTATTATCATCAAATAGATAAATAAATATTTTGTAACTGATCAAGAAAATTACTCAAATCGGACTAGGAATAGAAATAGACGTTATTCCTCGCTTTAGAGCAGGTTTTCCAGCACACGGCCCGCGGGCCAGAGTCCGGCCCTCGAAATATTTGTATCAAGCCCGGCTGGTGGATACTGAAAATTCATTATCCAATGTCATATTTTATTTCAATAAAATTTTACCTAAAATTTGCACACTGGCCCTCGGTGTGGGTCATTAATTGAAATAGGGCCCTTCATGAAAAAAGGTTGGACACCCCTGCTTTAGATCGTGTTCATCTCAAAAATCACCAATTTTCCTAGATTTAAAATTATAGAATGGTTTAATCACTGATCTTCAAAATATTTCTAACGTAAATGCGTTTGGGATCAACTTGAAATCAATTTTCATAAATATTAGCGTCGTACTAGTGCAATTAGGGATTAAATACTACGTTACTCGTCTAACTGTCGTATTTACTAGTACTACTGGTCTAATCATCGTAGTTTTACTATTAACTCATAGTACCGTAGGTTTTATAACTACTATAATGACCAAGATTTAATGTATATACGACTTACAGAATTAATTTCTCATGTCAATTATAAGTTCGTTTTTTTTCGTCAAAAACTTACCGTACATAAGCCTTGTTTTATCTTATATGTAATTATAATCCTATTTAATCCTATTTAAATATGACATAATTATAACTACGAAATTTGTTTTATATCACAATTAATAATAATATTTATGCTATGAAGTTGTAACAACCTATCTATGAAATGTTTTAATCTTATAATTAACCTGAGAGTCCAGTAAAGACTAAAGCTTAAGGGCCAAACTGCACAGAAGAATATGTTCTGTTAAAACATTATTGTAGCGTGAATTGTAATATTGTAATATTAATTTTTATCAATAAAGACGGAATTATTATTATTATTATTATTATTATTATATTATTATTATTGTTATTATTATTATTATTATTATTTCTAAAATTTCTCTTTTTTTCTTGTTCCATTTTTATTTTGGGTTTGACGAATATATATATATATATATATATATATGTGTGTGTGTGTGTGTGTGTGTGTGTGTGTGTGTGTGTGTACTTTTACGCCGCCTTATATATAATATTTAGGATTATTTTAACTATTTACGATTACTCGCTATCCGCAAAATACGCTATGATACAGACCGCTCCGTAACACCATTATATAATAGGAGGATCATTTTAGCACTTCTATAAATAGCGTTCAAAGTCCCTGAAAAAAAAATTGTTCGTAAATGAGAAGAAGCTTCGATTTTATTATCACTTCGATACTGCTCCACTTTTGATGAATCTTCCATACATATTCCTTCGCTACAAGGTGATTATGACCCGCTTAACTGGTTTCCAGGATGTAAACTTTAATACAATACAGGCTTTGCGCCAAGCGTATCTTTTTTTTATTGTTTGATTGCTTTTAAAAGTGTTTAAGAAAATTTATTCGTTGAATTTTGCGCCAAAAACAAATTATCTTTTTGTTGATAGTCTTCTTAGACTCTCTCGAAAATTTTCTGGCTGAAAATAGTACAAAGTTGGACTAGTAACTGTGGTTCTAGTAATAATAGAGCTTGTAAACAGGTTATGAGAATAAATTATTTTAAGTTTATCTTTATGCTGAGGTAATATAATTAGTAATTAAAATCCTATATGGATAATTTATCTCATTTAATTATTAATAATTACAAAATTAACACTTAATTTAATATATGTATATATATATATATATATATATATATATATATATATATATATATATATATACACAGTAATTTCTCCATAACTGTCGTTCAATTAAGGCAACGCTGAGGTAAATATGAAATAAGATTTCTTAAGTTTTATCTAATCTTTTTATCAATTTCGATTTTTAAAAAATATATATTTTAATTTTTTTATTATTGTAAATTTTGAAGAAACTGAATTACATATTTTCTTCACCGGAAAAAGGATGTTTGGAAGCGAGTTTTTGAAACTTTGATTCATATTTATTAATTAAATTATAACTATATACCTATAAATGACCTATTAAATATGTACCTTTTGCGTATGCATCGGCTGGTATTCACACACCACACACACACACACACACACACACACACACACACACACACACACATATATATATATATATATATATATATATATATATATATATATATATGTGTGTGTGTGTGTGTTTGTATGTGGAGAGAGAGAGAGAGAGAGAGAGCGTTGGCATTTAAACAAGAAAGGTAACATTTCAAAACAAAAAATGTCCCGTGTAAAACTCAAGTGCTGTCTCTTCTTGGAACAATTAAGGATTCATAGGAGAAGAATAAGAACATGGCTTGTATCCCACTTCGAATGACGTCATCAATAACTAATTACTGGCACTGTGCTGCTCTACTTTTGCCTCGCTGCCCAACTACATGATCGGACGACAGCCAGACAGCTTGTCAGTGCATCTGAGGATTTGGTGCGGAGCGCGAGTTGAACTGTAGCGCTACGCTACTCAGGTATTTAGAACACTCGTTCCTGAATTTTTTCTGCTGCCCACTCCCGCAACTGCAAGGTAAAGAAATATTCCATTTATCGCATTTACCACTCGTTTTACGTATTAATGACACTTTAGTGCCTACTTTATTGAGTGCCATTCATTCTTTATTTCATATACGGAGATGTAATCTCTGTATAGAAAATTACGACTTTTACGCATTCCGGACCGCGAACTTTCGCTGGAAAACTGTTTACCAGGTCAGTAACCCGATTAAGTCACATCTTCACATCTGAACGTTAATCTCGGCATGATTTGTTTATACACTTACAATTGCTAATTTCTGTTTGAGGAAGAAGGGTCATACACGGTGCTCATTGTATAGAGAAATACGAGACGAGCGTAAAGAAGGATTATATTTACTAATAATAAATAATTTCTGTATAAACAAGATTTAACATGTTAAGTTAACCGGAATTTATTGTAGATTTAAGTTATAAATGCGTGTATTCGAAACGCAACTAATTTGTATCGGTCGTCCTTAAAGGATTAAATCTACTTTTAGAATCTTTACGAAAGATAAATTTTCATATACGACTTATTTTTCTTCTATATATATATATATATATACACGGTGAACCAAAAGTAGGTGGACAGTTGGTTGAATACGGTTTGTGTTATATTATATTATAACTATGGTGTTCATTATAACTATGGTGTTTGTGTTATATTATATTAAATATTATAACTAAATTTATTTAAATTTTATTTTGTATTATAGTATACAAAAAAATTAAATATGTATTCTCAAAATAAACGTTATCATTTACTGTCCACCTACATTTGGTTCACCCTATATATATATATATATATATATATATATATATATATATATATATATATAAATCGTATATGAAACATAAAAACGTATAAAACATTCAGTTGAAACGCTGGGTATACATGGTATACATGGGCATCAATATTCATTAAAGCTAAATTCCTAAGTCGTGCAAATTTAATAAGAAAAAATACACATTCCTCGCGGTATTCAAATTAATAATGATATTTTTTTAGTTTTTCTTTTTAACTGTACCAAATTCTACAAAGAAAACCTCAAAAATAATAATAATAATAATAATAATAATAATAATGATAATAATAATGGCTTTGAAGAAAGTAGGACACGGTTCGTGCATTTATTTTCTAATCCTAAACATTGAATACATCTTTAATAAATTATTTACAAATTTATTATAATTAATAATATTTTTTTAATTTTAAATCAAGAAAGATTAAAATAATATTAAAATATTAAAATAAAGTTAATTAAATTTTAAAAGAAAAGAAAAATATGAACGAAATTCATGACCAAAAGGTCAGGTCATCTTTGCAGTCAATGTTTCTTTTTATAATTAAGGTCAAATTTTGGCATTTTTTTTTATATCAGTTACG